>CM017555.1:52330153-52660153 GCA_007844125.1 Sinonovacula constricta
GAAGCAGATATAGTGTGCCTTCACTGTGTATAGCATGCCGTGAACACCTGGCATGATACCACACCCAGTCACATTATCCTGACACCGGGCCAACCAGTCGTGGAACTACCCTTATATTTGCTTGAGCGTTAGCAAGGGAGCTATACCACTACCATTTTTAACGCCTTTGGTATGTCGTGGCCCGGGATCGAACCCGGGGCCTCCCGTACCTGGAGCCGGAAAAACTAAAGTATTTTTTATTTATTTATTTATTTTTTTTTTTTTTTTTTTAAATACATTGCAGCAACCATTTATGATCATTATAGCAATGTCCAGCTTTATGGTGGAGGAAGACCACAGACATATGTCTGGTAGAACCACTGGGGCATCACAAGTCAGCTGAAAGACCTCACATTAAGTCCTTCACCCTGAACGGGGCTCGAACCCCAGCAGTGGGAGGTTAAACAGTCAGAGGAGTTACAAAATCGGCGATTCTTCCACTACGCCACTGGCGCCCAACATAACTTAAGCGTAAAAATTAAACGTATGTTTCCTTTGTATGTGGTTATGTTAAAGAGTTTATGCAAAGTATTAAACAGATATATTCACTGGAGTAATCTAAACCCATGCATTTTGACATTATTTCACTCACATAAAATTGCTACAATACATCTTGCATATAAAGAACAAGGACACAAGACAGTGTTTAAAATAAACAAAACATAAAAAAAACGCAATAAAATCTGATTATACACGTAAAACACAGAATCAAACTGAATTTTTATCATGGGAGATTAAATTTGTACACTTAGTTAACAAAAAGACATGAAACACTTGAGCCCTGTAAATATGAAAACATGACAAACCAGCAGAAAAAAACAACACCCTGACACTTTGTATAAACTTTGTTTAAGCTCTTCAACAGAATATTTACATTCCAATTTAATGAAGTCACTGCGTAAGCACAGTACACAATAATACAGCATCCAGATTCTCATTTGACGTTATTAGCATAGAGACCTAGTGACCCACAATAATGTAGGTCAATTGGTCAAGGTTACTGACCCTTGACCTTCTGCTTATGTCCCATTATTCAAAGCTGAGTTGCATAGTTTGAGAAAGAACAGTTCATCTAATCTAAAAAGATGTTCTACCAGTTGCCATTGCCTTATAATGTTACTTCTTTCCCATAGCAATGAATACCATATTGGTTGCAATGCTGTTATTTATAACTACACCTTGAGTGTTTAGGAAACTATAACTGCCACTAAAGCAGATATGAATCTACACTTTCACATCTGCAGATATTGGTGATTATAAGAATCAGCTTGATCTGGATCCACAAAATTTATGAATGCTAAGTACCCAGCCGTATAGATTCAACAGCTTGCAAGTTTATTTCTACTTAGTGCCCAGCTATATAGATTCAACAGCTTGCAGGTATATTTCTAAGTCTAAAATTGCTATTTTGGTTGAAAACTTGTTCGAATTTCTTAAGTTAGTTGACTTCAAATGCAAATAATAAACTGTATAACAAACAGTAGACTGTAGCAGAAAATAAATTTCCTAATCAGACATCCTCCAACGCTAACTTAAAATAGATATTCACTATTTTGCCTGTGCATGACCAATTTGTGCCTAGCTGGCTTAGTGTTAAGAACCAGTGACAATGAGTATATCTTATTTAGAACTAAGCATGGTTAGAGTTTAAGTCAGTTTTCATGAACTCACAGGCTCCCATGCAACACAAAACATAAGACCTCACAAAACTCACCTGTCATTTACACTGCAAGTTTCATATTTATTGGTTTTCAATTAGTGCTTAAAATGTTACATTTAATTTTCAGAACATAACAAAATCTTACTTATTTGGTAATATCTACATTCAATTTGTAATAATATATTTAAAGGTAACAGGACACACTTGAGACTGGGCAGCAAATTATGTTGATCCCCATTGGAGAGCTCCCATCCGAAAGCTGGCTGATCTAGATCTACACTATTTGTCTTAACCTGTTCAATTTGTGCTTAACTGGTTAAGAGTTACTAAGAACCTAAGAAATTAACTTACAATGCCACCATATAAAGCTTGTTTCTGACTTAATAGAATGAGCCAATTTTTAACTTTGGCAAATAATTTCTACCTCATAAACCTGGTTTAAGACTGAGAATTCAAGAGAAGAAGTATGAAGGATACTTTTCTTCTGTAAATCTTTGTTAAGAAAAAGGCGACAGAATAATCTGTACATTGAAAGGAAGTAAATTAAGTTTGCAGCAGGAAATGAAAGACTGCACACTGTTCACATATCACTGTGTAATCAATGTTTGCTAAAAAAAGATTCCATGAATTATTTATCATGTTCTCTAAAGATCAAATAACTAAAACACATTGTGCAACTATATAACAATCTAACATAACACATCTATGATCATAACCATCTTTTGACCATGACTTTAAAGATTTAATCTCAGGATTTTGGCTGAGTATCATAAGCTTAACTTGCATTGTTGTAACACCTGGACAAGTTGTCCAAGGTTATGGCAGCCAATAAGCATCAGCCAATCTCGTCACTGATTGGCCAGTTGCTTATAATGGGCGTGGCCAGTATAATGTTACATTGTAGTGAGACAATTATGGTCATTAAAGTGGCAGGTATTTTGGTGAAGGAAGACCTTCAAAAATGTCAGGGCAAAACAACCAGTCCATCACAGGTCAGCTAAAAGACTATCCTACATCCAGTTCATCACAAGGCAGCTAAAAGACTATCCTACATCCAGTCCATCACCAGGCAGTTAAAAGACTACCCTACATAAAGCCCTTCGCCTTGGCGATAAACCCAAGCATAAAGTTTTATTCTTCTGTTTACTGATACCTTGCGGTGATTTAACTACGTTTGCAAGAAAAGTCATGTTTATGTCTTAATGAAATTTAATTTTATTATTGGTTACAGAGAAACACCAGCAGGTGGGGTACCTGTTGCCTGTGAAGCCCTCAGGGCATAAACATTTTGTCCTGGGGTCTGTGCCATAGTTGATACAGTATCCAGTGTTACATGTAGTTGAAGTACATGTAGGAATTAAGGTTTCACAATTGGTTCCTGTGGCACGACCTGCAAGCAAAAATTACATACATATATCATACATACAGTATGACTTTATTGCTCAGAATGGGGTACATTGGTGCAATGGAAATTGTCTCCCTTGTTAGATAATATCCGAGGTATTCCAAACAGTTGGTAGGTCCTTTTAGTTGAAGTTCTTGGACTTTATCGCCTGTTCTTTTGTAGACATTGAAACAACAAACAGTGAAATTTCTTACTTTTGCATAAATCTAAGCTTAAAATCAATTTACATACTTATAGGGATTGTTATTTAAAAAAGAAAATGGAAGTGTTTGTTGATGATTGGTAACCTGCGTAACACAAGAAAGGCAGATAAGTCTTCATACACTCCAAACAGCGCAAGCATAAAAACCGAGTAAAACAAATGAAAGAACCTACTTAAATTGAGCGATTATTCAGGGGAGACTATTCACTAATGACTCTCATTGTATAAAATATGTTGCACAAGTAACATTTATTGAATGAGTTCTGGAAAAAGTAATAGTAAGCGAGCATATGATGGGCTTACTATCATTTTTCCTGGACACGTTTTATAAATGTTTGTATTAAATAAAAACGTGTGTCAGATTTTTTTATCACATGATTTAATTCACCAATACATGATTTTATGAAATTTAAACAGCAACACTATGTAAAATAGTGGTACGAGACAATCTGCATTATGATGACGGCAATGACGTGATCAATCAAAAAGCGGTATTACACTAGTTTATATATAACAAAATAGGCAATGGGTGTATTGAATGGGAATCACGGAGAACAAAGTGGTATATAACACATATGTATCATATACTAATGTCTTGGTAGAACCACTGGACTGGGGCATCACTGGTCAGTTGGAATACCTCCAAACATGGACGATTTCTAAATGATTGAGAAATGTACCTATGTTGTAAGAGGCTGAGGAGTTATATTTCAGTGATGCTCATTCCCATGGCAACAGGTTAATCTCCAGGGTCTTTTGAATCAGTGCTAACATCACTGTAAAGGCATGTAATGGAGGTTTTACGAATGAAGAAGTTTACTAAGGTCTACCTACCCTGGCAGTCGCAGGTATGTCCAGCAGGGGTACTGGAGCATATACCTCCATTGAAACAAGGACTGGAAGAGCAGTAGTTGACCAGTTGTTGACACTGAGCTCCATAATATCCTACAAAAGCAGTAAAACAATTCATTAACAATTGCCATCATCAATATCATTACGACCGATCAGAAAAATAAGAAAAATTAGTACAAGTTCTACTAAAAATCAGTGCATACATTATTAAAACAAGGTTAATTTATAAAAACGTTAGAAATAAATAATCACTTCGAATAAGACACAAGCAGTATGTTATCACTTTGAATAAGGTGCTAGCAGTATGTTATCACTTGGAATAAGGCACAAGCAGTATGTTATCACTTTGAATAAGGCACAAGCAGTATGTTATCACTTTGAATAAGGTGCTAGCAGTATGTTATCACTTGGAATAAGACACAAGCAGTATGTTATCACTTCGAATAAGGCACAAGCAGTATGTTATCACTTTGAATAAGGTGCTAGCAGTATGTGAACAATGTCCACACTACATATATATGTATAGATCTGACTTATTTGTCCCATGTCTATTCAAAATAAGTTCAGGAAGATTTTGCTTTTCTTTTATTATTTATTGAAACAGTAAGCAAAGAAGAAAAGATGTTAGCATAAACATAAATTCTATCACCATAGATAAACCAAAGGCCTAAGCATGGTGCATAGATCTTTATGCTGAAAAAAGGTGTGTTCAGCAAGACATTTTTCTTAAAATCTAAAGCAATAATGATGGTGTTATTTTTTTAATTTAACCTTTTTATTCAAATGCTTATAACGTTCCTCAAACAGCCACATATATCAAGCTTTGTTAGCATCTTGCATTTAAATATGTTATCAAGCCTCAAAAATGCTTTTTGTAAGAACATGCAACACAATCTTCCAAAATATATTCTATTTTATATATATTGTTTGTTTATAGAATGTTGGGTAAAAATATCTACCATGGCCAGAAAAAATGCAATAGGGCCTTTTCTTTTAACCTTTGGTCATCTCATCTTTTACTCTTTAAAAGCTATTCAACAGTTCGCATATAAACATATAACAATATCTTACCCACGTTTGGGAAAATTGAGCATTACTCATATCTTAGTCTAAGTAAAGATGATTTAGAACACTACCTCACTTGTTAGACAGTACAAACCTCGAAATAAATGCTCTAAATGTTCATTCGTTTCTACTCTTTATATAAGCAGATGGAGATTTCTGCTAAAAATAGATATCCACATCTGAGTTATAATAATAACAAGATAATGAAATAAATTACCTCAAAAGAAAGTTGTCATGTGTTTTTCTTAGTTTAAAGTACCTAACTGTGTAGTGTGGTTCAGACAGGAAAAAATATGTTTGTAATGATAATTTGGGTTTCATGCTTCACTTGTTTTTATATAAAGGTAGGACATCAATAAACAGCATTTTGTGGAATCTTTTCAGGCAATAGTTTATTTAGTATTGGTGCAAATTTTTGGATACTACCTTTAAATTAAGAGAAAATTCACCAGAAGACTTACCTGTAGGACATGCACAACGATAAGAATTGTCAACTATAGAGCACACTCCACCATTCAAACACGGATTGTTAGGCTGGCAAAGGGAACCTGAAATAAAAACATGTACATGTATTCTATGAAGAGGGTTGTTGATAACATGATATGAGACTGTCTTGTTCGCATTTTTTGTGTGAAAAGAATTTTTTTAGTTTGTTTTGTTTTCTTTGGTGCCACCAACAGTATTTTCATTATTTGGGGGTCCTTAGGTCATTATCCTTGGGAAAGTAAGCCTCTACTATCTGTTTCAATTGCTACATTAATGCAGCGTGAACTCAAACCAAGAGATGATTTATTTTTAGCAATTTGTCTTGTAACCTATCATGTAGTTATTAACAAATAACTAGTAAAGCTTTTCAAACCACAAATCTAAATATAATCAATCTAAAGCAATCTTTAAGTAGAATTTTAACATATTTGAAATAGAATTCTAAATAATTTATAATTGATAAAAGTATCAGTTGGTTCTTTCGAAGAATCAATTTAGTGTAGATTTAGATAATTGCTTATTTCTTTCTAAAGCGCAAATAAAATTATTTCAATTTATCTTAGAATAAGTTACTAAAGTTATCCAAAAGTATATTCATTTTTTTTTTTTCAAGCTCAATTAGCAAGATCATAAAATTTTTTAGGCTTCTTAATTAAATGAAGCAAACAGTATTTTTATGATTCTTAGACACAACTAAGAAATTCTTTAAAACCAATAAAAACTAATTAAGTTACTTAATTTGATGGATAAATTGGTGTATCCATCTATCTTTGCACAACTTTAACAATTACCACTAGGCTGAATTAACTATTTAATTAAATAAAGAAAAAAGTTCACAGTTATGTGATCTAATTAATGTGGCCCACCAACATTTTAAATACAGAAGTTTTCAAATTTTCCTCCTGTGTCTTGTATTAAAATTGAGCGAAATAACAGAAAACAAATCACATAAAAATACACTCAAAATGGGTTTAATGAAATCTAAATCCACCGAATGTTTAAACATAAGCAATATTTTCTATATTTTAGTTTTTTTTTCATTCATATAAAGTCAACATTAAGTTCAACTGGGCATCAATTGAAATTTCGAAATTAAAAGAAATTATGATGAAGACCCTAGTTGGGTCAAAACATTAATTAATAAAATAGTTTACTATAACCAATGTTCGTTGTTAGTTCCACTTACCCACTTCTTTTTATGTAATTTTAAAAGAAACATGTTTAATCATTTTCTTAAATGTTAATGTAGCCAGGTGAAAGGAGAGATATGTATCCCAGGTTCATCTCCTGGACTGGCTAAACACCTTTAGTTTAAACCTATTTATTTATAGTCGATTGGGAAACAAGTTCTTTTAACTTATATTAATCCCTCTCACTGTCCACTTCCTGGGTAGAACCAGTACTCAGGTACTGAATACCTGGAGCAATGTGCAGTAATTAGTCTTGCTTAAGGACTAACATCACGTGGTCAGTTTCGGGGTTCGAACCCGGGACCCTCCGATCCGGTGTCCAACGTCTTAACCACTAGACCACGAACGCTCACACCTTTCTCCCTATGCAACATAGCAACCAGAGTTAATGAAAATTTAACAGTAATATTAAATAATATTGCTTACAGCCACATTTTTTTTTTACTCTTAAAATATGAAGTCAAATTTGACAAAGGCAGTTTTAGCCATCAACCAGTGGTGGTACCTACTTGCAGCTTGGCACTGTGCAGCATCAGTAAGGCCGGTGCTGGTGGAATACTGAGTGTTTGGGTCACATCGTGAACACATGGTAGACTGGCTTGTGGTCTGGTAGTGGTGCCGTGGACAGTTCCTGCATGCGCCGTTCTGGTTGTAACCACTGAACGAAAATTGACCTGCTGGACACTGGGCTGAAATACCGCAATGTCAGGTAATCAATAGTTAGTTTATAGCTTTATTTTAATTACCCTATGAATTTGAAGCATTTTGGTTGGTCGAGAGCTTCGCAAGCACGAAAGAAGTGACAGCTACTCTGGGAATTAATATTGACTTTTGCTATTCTCACGTGTAAATTTTTCAAGGGCATTGAAAACAAACATGGCGCCATGTAGCAAGCAGTTGAGAATCTTTCAAACCATGTCTTCAGACAATTTGAAGGGTATATTATAATGTATCAAGTAAATATTTATGTTGAGGTCGATATGTAGTTTTGCAGACCTGGGTAGTGTGATATCGACCGAGGACAAAGTTTAGTATCTATAGCCACTGGCTAATATTTTTTTAAATTTTGTAATAGCTGATGAGAAAAATGGCTCTAAGAAGAAGTTGTATTCTTGACAGGAAAAATTCTCACAGTTACGCATCCATACGTATTAATAACAGTACCTAACTTCAAAAATTATGAGCCCTCTAGTTCTAAGGTTACCTTATGTCAAATATAAACTGGTGCATACTAGTATTGCCTGAGGCTCTGTGTAACCCAATAAACACAGCAAGGGACAGTGTCAAAAAAATCAAATCACAGCTTCAGATTTTGTTGGAAATTAGTACCGTAAGTAGGCTAAACATTAAGGGAGGTTTATTTACATGAAAATAGTGCAGGTGATGTACAATTTCGTTTCCAATGTATGTTCTAAGCTTCATACCTCCAATGCAAAAGATGCAAAATCTTATCCATGTTCGTTCGTTGTCCGTTGGGGGTCAACTTCATGCCCAAGGAAATAAACATTCAATTATCAAATCAAATAAGAAGAAATATTTTAGGAAATTTCAGTAGAAGAAAATGCATATCATCAATTTTTAATGCAAGAGCAGGAAAGTCGTGCAGGCTACTTACCTATACAATCTGAGGAAGATGTAGCAGTGGTAGTGGCAGTGGTGGCGCCATTGCTGCATGGCAAGCATGTGGTAGCGTTGACCCAGTAGTTACCTATACCACAAGGGCTGCAAGGCGACAGGCCGGTGATGGAGCGGAAACCAGGGGCACAGGTATCTGCAACATAACAGTCACATATAGAACACATGACAACTTTACATGAACAAAAGCGATGGAAGCACTGAGGTATTGTTTCGGAAAAATTATCACATTTTCAGATATGGAAAACTGATTTAGATAAACTTTCGTACTTAGTTCTGTGCAAGATAAACTGCCTCTTCTAAAACTTTGCAACTCCGCATTCAATGTAGAGGATATATGATAAGCAGATGGTTAAGAATTGGGAACGAAAGCCAGGAGAGCTGTGACCCCCATCGCTTGCTACATAACACATACCACGTTTTACAGGATGCTGAATTTCTACGCGTTCTAGGTTGTGGTTTATGTACAATCTATAATAGAAATATGTAGGACTATATTTTGTCGCTCTAAAAATAGTTAAGCTTTGTTAGGTCTGCTACATTTCCCTCAAACCTTCTGCTTCGTGCTTTTACTAGAGAACAGGAACAAACTTTTTTAGAGATAAAATGACAGTTATCCTGCATACAAAACAGAACTTGGTCGACAAAGGATACTAACATGAAATGAGGAAAAATAAAAACTTGAGATAAAATTGATAAACATTTTGTACCAAAGCATTGCAGATTGGATATTCTGCCAGGCCTGTATGTTGATTTAGCCGTTCCACAGGATGTGCACTGGATACCCTCCTCGTTAGGGTTGTATGTTCCGATGGGGCATAAATCACATGTGCCAGTTGCTGTACGGATAGTGCCAGGAGGACAACGAACTGAAAAATTATTTTCTGTTATTATATGAACTTAAAATGTTACTTTCTGTTGATAAATTTACAAATGAATACATTGTACTATATAATTGAGCATCGATGGTCCATTGGTTAAGATTTTGGATTCCGGACTTAAGGGTCCTGTGTTAAAACACCATACAAACCATGATATGTTAGTCTTTGGGCAAGTATACAGTATATTTTATAATATACCCACACATTTTCTTTCCAAGGATTGGAGCAGCAGGCAAAGGAATCTTTTAGTGTGGGGAGTCTTTTATTAAAATCATATTCTGGTCTTTTAGACAGTCTTTGAAAATATATATCATTGGATCGAACCCGGGGCATCCCGTACCTGGAGCCGACGCTCTACTGATTGCCCTACCATGTCCGCTTTTTCTTTTTGTTCTCTTCAAGTAATACATAAAAAAAGACAAAATGCAGTTCGAAGTAAAAGGAAGGATATATACTAGTTGAAGCGCACTGTGATAAAAACTACTTAAATCAGTAACAACAAATTTGGGATGGGATTTGCTGGCATTTTTGCTGATACTGTGCAGCGACATTTCTATCATTATAGCAGAGGGGCACTTATGAGGTGCCCAGGGACTGAACCTGGTCGGTCCATTATACTGATACTGATGAGTCAGGCGTAATGATGTCCCCTTAGCCCTGAGTGTTAGGAGGGAAGCCACTACTGCCAACTTTAAAGTCTTTGGTTTGACCCAACCAGGATTTGAACCGGCGACCACCTGATCCGCAAGCCGATGCTCTACCACTTGAGCTACTGAGGCCTGTACAACAAATTTAACATTAATCCTGCAACCTTTTCCACATGGCCACACAGCCATTAAATTTTCACACAGATCAACAAGGCAAAGTGAGGAAAACTCCACGGGTCGTTATAATCTGAGAAATATTATTTGTGGTACTTTGACCTATGTTGTTACCATCAGTGTACTGGTTCTGCCCAGAAAGTAAGAAGTCATTAAGAATTCACATAAAATGTTATGGATCACAAAATTAAGACCATTCCTGACCCATACCCGGTAAGGGCATAAAAAGTGTCATTCTAAAGCTCATATTTGTCCAAATACTCCTTGCCTTTTAACATGTTCATGGGCAAATGTATTGGATGTAAGCCATTGTTGGATGTGAGTACAAATGTATAAATGTCATTGCACTATTAAATGTTCTTGTTATTTTCTCTTTCAATATGACAAAATAGAACACAGTAAGTATTTTTCCTTTCATACACAGAGTTTGGGTAAGCACCTGTAATAAAAACAACCATTTTTTCTCTCCCAAGAACAACTGGACTTTATCTTGGAGTTTAATGGGAAAATTGAGACTACTTCAGTTTAAATTTTCGAAAAAATGACTGATTTTTAATCAATTTCAACGAATGATTCAATTATTGGAGATCTGTTGACACCTCTGCATACAATAGATAAACCTGACTTTCTGAATGACAACTCTTGCGCATAAATTATAATAACCTCTGAAAAACTAATCTTGGTTACAAATAAGAGTTAAGAGAAATTACCTCTATATGACTGGTCAGTCACACAAGCTGCATTAGAAGTGCTTCCAACATTGAGAGTGGTTTGACCACTTGGACATTGTTGGCAATATGTGCTGTTGAAGAAATAGGATCCTCGAGGACATGGAGTGCATGGGGACATTCCTGTAGTAGAGGTCAGGCCAGCACTGCATTTTGCTAAAACAAAAAAGAAAGTCAAAATGAAAATATAATGAAATCAAACACAGTAGATTGGGCCATTAAACGGAGAGGTCAGGCCAGCACTGCATTTTGCTAAAACAAAATAAAAAGTCAAAATGAAAATATAATGGAATCAAACACAGCAGATTGAGACATTAAACGGAGTTGTCAGGCAAGGACTTTTGCATTTTGCTAAAACAAAAAAAGCCACAATAAACAAATAATGGAATGAAACACAGTAGATTGAGCCATTAAACAGACAGGTCAGGACAGTACTGCATTTTGCTAAAACAGAAAAAAAAAATCAAAATGAAAATATAATGGAATCAAACACAGTAGATTGGGACATTAAAAACGGAGATGTCAGACCAGTACTGCATTTCGCTAAAACAAAAAAGCCACAATGAAAAAATAATGGAATCATATGCTTACATGGAGACATGACAGGGTCAAAGATCAGATCATTTACTGAAATAATTAGTCACAGTGTATCTGTAATACAATTAATTAATATTTACCAATCTAAACCAACCTGAACAAGAGGTTCTACCTCATTTATTTTTGTTTTCTGCCTGTTTCTGTTTATAATTAATGAGAATATAAACTTATAAATAAACCACAATTTACACGTGGTTCATTTTTTCCATTAATATAAAAATAATTTTATGGATGTTCTTTAACATGGTATAGTAATTTAACACACAAAAAATACTCATATGAACTTAAGGATCTCAAAATAAAAGCTTGTAATGATGAAACAACTTTGATTAAGTTTGTCTATTTAAAAAGCCCAAGTATCATAATGCACTTTAAATTTACCTCAAATATCATACTGGCCCTTGGGTAAGCAATAACATTCATTATGGAAAACACTTGTTCTAAATTGAAGAATCCCTTGACCCGTGGTTAAGTTACAGCTCTGGATAGCTTATATGCACTTAAATCTGATCTTTGACCTCTGTGTGACCTTGACCTATGGGACAAGCAAATCTTGAAGCCCAAGCAAAGCAGCTGACCCCCCTTTTGTGACAGCTATGTTGAGCCCACCAGACTTTACAATAAGATAAATTGATTTTTAAAATAATAATCATGAACAATCATGCAATTTAAGAGATTAATATTTATAAGTTTTATTACAGCATATAAGCAATTTCTTCTATTTATTCTTTCAATCTCAGTTAAGAATTAAATTCCAGAAGGAACTGTTTGTAATAAGTGAATACATGTAGAGAGTCAAGGTCCCTCTTGCACCGTGAATACATGTAGAGAGTCAAGGTCCCTCTTGCACCGTGAATACATGTAGAGAGTCACAGTCCCTCTTGCACCGTGAATACATGTAGAGAGTCATGGTCCCTCTTGCACCATGAATACATGTAGAGAGTCAAGGTCCCTCTTGCACCATGAATACATGTAGAGAGTCATGGTCCCTCTTGCACCATGAATACATGTAGAGAGTCAAGGTCCCTCTTGCACCATGAATACATGTAGAGAGTCAAGGTCCCTCTTGCACCAACATTTCTCGGTCAAGATTTTGCTCAAGCTCAAATTTTTCTCTCAGAATATGTATCATATAATGTTCCTCATAAATCATAATTCAATTTGTTTACATGTTGGGATATGCATCAGTGATGCGCAATGACCTTAAATATTTATTTATTTGGTTTTTACAGCACACCGACACTTAACAGGTCATATGGTGCCGAATACAAAGAAGTTTAATGTGAATAGAGATAATTCAGGTGAAAACTAGACTAAGTTAGTAAAATATAGAAAAATACAAAAATCTATCAGGTTAAAATAATGTGAATGTGAAAAGAACAATGAAAATAGGTTAATATATAAAATGGTTAAAAAATGTATAACGGTTGGTAAATAAACAGTTTAAAAATTTATAACTTATTAAGAATACTAATCTCGTTCAAGAAGCAAACAAGTTTAGAATCCGACACTGTCCTAAACAGTTCGTACATGTTATTGACATTAAAATACTTCGACTGAATGTGGTCCGTGTCAATACACTGTAATAAAATATAGTTGACTGTCAGTGGTTCCTGGCAAGGGACACATAAAGGTTGAACTTCTCTTTTTAAAAGATATGATTGAGTTAATCTAGTATGTCCAATGCGACAGCGGGTAAGACCTATGTCTTCCCCTCTGCAAGCAGAGATGATCTTGATGGCTGCACTCCAAACTGGTTTGTGGGACCTGTTGTTAAAAAGTTATTCTAAAAGGGAGTGAAGTTTGATTGAATACCTGCAAGAAATGGCAAAGTTATTCATAAGACACTAATATATATAATATGTGTAGCCACATTTAATAAATGACCTTAAATTTGACCTTTATTATGATATCTTGAAAATTCCACTTGTATATATTAATTTGTGATATGCCTTCTAGTGTGTGTCTGTATATCTGTTTATTGGGTTTATCATCCCACCAATCATATTTCATTTATCTGGAGAGGGTGTCCACTTGAAGCAGATATAGTGCTGTCTTCACTTTCCACTTAAAGCATGCTGTGAACACCTGGCACGATACCACACCAAGTAACATTATTCTGACACAGGGCCAACCAGTCATGGAACTACCCTTATATTTGCTCGAGTGTAAGGAGCTATACCACTACCATTTTTAATGACTTATGCTAAGTCGCGACCCAGCAATCGATCCCGAGGCCTCCTATACCTGGAGCCAATGCTCTACCAGGTCCAGTTTGTCTGTAAGAGGATAAAATTTAATTGAAGTACCATAAATAATATGAAAGTAATGACTTAAACATGGAGACCATATGAACTGACAGACTGACGATCAGTACGACTGCTATATGCAACCCTTAAAGGGGACTTAAATTCTTAATTTAGAATTATTTCTACAAGTGCTGCATTGCCAGTGGGTTCATTTTATGACCTACCGTAGCACATGGCCTCATCTACCGCCCCTCTGATATATGTAGATAAGGTGCCAGGGCAAGATCTGCAGGTTGTTTGGGATAAAACGTCTCGCAGGGTGCCCATGGGGCATAGCTCACAGCCTCCACTAACTGCCTGAGTTCCAAGGGAGCAAGATGCTGAAACACAAGTCAGAGATAATATCATAATCATTGGTCTCATCATCATCATTGTCATCATCACCATCATTATCAATAATCAATGTAAGTGTCATTATCATTTTTATAACAATCATCATCTGCAATCATCTTCATCCCCATAATCATCACCATCATTGTTTTGCATTTTGTCGCCTGCATTGTGAGTTGTACAATTCTCTTCTTGCATTGTCTTTCACATCATCCATCTCAAGTTAAAGACTGTTCAGACCCAGAAGATTACAATTGAAAAATTATCATATAATTCAATAGCTTGATACTAAAATCAATTGGGTGGGATGTATATAAAAAAAATAAAAGTTTTCATCATCAAATAAATATTAAATGTAATAATTTAATGAAACTTACACAGATCTGTAAACATAGTTTTATATGGAAAATGTATAATGGCACTTACACAATGCTTTATTACCAAAAGAGTAACTAAAGCAGAGATTGTTTTCACAAAATTAGGAATATGGCCAAATCCCACGACAATGGGAATTTATCACGAAAAAATAACAACGCTGTGAAAAAAATATATCGGCAATACAAATAACAATTTACATTTTTTAATATATCTATGGATTAAATTAACTACGAAACAGTTTCTACAACATTAATTACAAAACTTTGTTTTCATTTAGGTTAAGTAGATTGGATAGGAGAAAATTAAGATACTCTAAAATATTATTTTGTCATAATTAAGAATTTATTGCAAGAAAGAGTTTAAAAAATAAAATAATGGCTATAAAATGACCCCCACCATCCCTTGCTAAACAACAACATTGTATACCTAGAATATATGAGTTTTGATGTACAGTAAGAAGTGGGGTACCAGAGGCCATGTGATAAGGTGGCTTACTTGGAACTCCTCAGCTCCTTACTATGCACGTTTAAGTCCCAGTTGAGACAAGACATTTCATGTACGGGGGCTTCCAGCCGAGCTGCTGAGTTCTAGTGGTTCTACCCAGACATTTATTATGGCTGTATGTGACTCTAATGGCCATAATTATGTTGATGCAAAGTTTCTTAGAACCAAATCAAGTCAAGCTGTATGAAATAGATATGTAGGTACCAGCTGAAGTTGCTGGGGTGAGACAGGAATCCAGGGTTGGGGCACCAATGTTTGGTGTGGTTTGTCCATTGGGACAGGCTGTGCAGGTGGTTGATGTGGTCCAGTATGTGCTCTGGGCACACGGGTAACAGGGACTATAGCCCGTCGAGGAGACATACCCATTGGAACAAGGACCTGCAACATACATAATAACTCATGCTTATTTCAGGAAACTTGATACCAAATATCATACACCACAGAGAGCTGTTATTACACAGCAGGAACTAATTTCCGTTGTGATCCATAATGTTAATTGTTACAAATTTAACAAAAATCCTTACCCACACAGAAATTTTAAAGTTGAAAAAGGGGGCATAACTGCCAAAATTTATTTAGAGTTACCTTCCCTATTGAGACGTGTTCAGCATTTAATAGTAAACAAGTGTTTCAAGTTTGAAGTGAATATCTTTCACGGTTTAAAAAAAAATGGAAACAGTACCAATGCAGACACTACCAAGGCGGTCATGAGCATAGCTACAGTTAACTTCAAAAAGTGGAACTAAAAATGAATATCATTGTTTTCTTTAGTGAAGTATAGGAAAATGTAAAAAAAAAATCACTCAATCAAAAGTTTATTTCATGATAAAATAGTTGCAAAATAGTAGTATCTGCTAGAAATTAGTGGAAGGTAAAAGTTCCTTACTGATACAATCGTTGATAGATGTTCCGCCAGGGTATCTGGTGATATAGCCATTAGGACAAGTCTGACAACCGCTGGTACTCGATAGAGGTCTGTATGTGTTTCTTGGGCAAACAGTACATGTGGTGCCGCTTGTGTATTGCGTGCCTTCCGGACATTCCACTGTAAAGGAGCATAAACCATTCATGCAAATATGCAATGAAGCACAAACCATTTACACAGGCAAACCATTTATATAATAAAACAAAAAACATTTAATTGCCTAAATATGTCTTAGGCCAAAAAAAATTATATGTCTGGTTACGGTGACCCGACCGACCCTATTTTTTTCCGCCGACCCTAAACTTTTTTTTCCCGATTTTGGTAAAAAAAAAAATAGCAGCAAAGGTACGAACATTGCTGGGTACGAACGAAAGGAAGCGGTGCAAGCGTCTACACTACAAACAGAGGTGGCGGTGGCGGACAAACCCGCGTGCATTTTAGCCGTGTTTGCCGATAAATGTATTCATCGCCATGAGGCGTACAGAAAAATGTCATCGTTCCCCCTAAAATATACGTTCGATGATGTTTTTCGTTCATTTCATATTCAACCAGTCAACAATTTGTCAACAAAGGCATCCAGCATGATGAACGGAGAAAATGCTTACGAGGTTTTTATTTTTATACATATATTGCGATGTTGTGTCAGTAAAAATTAAAATAAACTGGCTGTTGCCGGGCAATTTTTTTTAAAGATATAAATGCCTGGTTCTCAATTAATATTTTAAAAAGCTGGCCACTTGTACTGGCCAAATTGTATTATAAAAATTAATCGACTTGTACTGGCCAAAATGTTTTTATAAATATTTATATAAAGGATGATGTGCCAAACAAATTGCAATGATATTAATTTTAATTTGGGGCTACTGCCCCAAACCCCTGCTTCTCTCGCCCAAACGTCTCTGGTCTTTTTGTGTCTTCAACATGCGGGGTCTGCTTAACTAGATTCTATCCACTGTAAAAATATATATTTAATATTATAGACAATATTTTGCTGGGGTGTCAGTGCCAGATAAATTTACATATTGGAAAGGCTCGAACTTAAAACAATCATATTGTGTTTATTGTTCTTTTTGCAATCTGAAACACTTTTCTAACCTAAACCCTGAGGTCCTTTGCACTAAGGGAGCCTCATTAACGGCCTATAGGGTTAATATTGTGCATACCCTTCACCGTGCAGCTATGTTACATGGCAGGTTAGCAGACAGAGGATGACTAAAAAGCCAAAAGGTACATAAAAAGCTGTTATATTGTGTTTAATACACACACGCAAGCAATTATTGGTGAATACATTTAGCTACAATGAAAAGAGTGATATACTGTCCAACAAGCAAAACTAAAAAAAAAAAAAAAAAAAAAAAAAAAAAAAAAAAAAAAAAAAAAAAAATTGCCCACCTACCTACCCTATTTTTGTTTAACATGTCACAGTAACCAGACATATTTTTTCTTTTGGCCTTACCATACATACATGCAATTGAACATAAACCAGACAGCCATGTAATTCAGGACAAACCAATGGTTTCAAAACATATACATAGCCACTTTGAAATTTTGAAACTAACTGATAAGACTTTTTATTTAGAATAATAAAAAAAAAAGACTTTCTATTTAATATTATTTAAAAGAACAGTCTCTAAGAAAACCATTCTCTTGAAGATTTCACCTTTAAACTAACTGACAATGAGTAATGATATGTTTCTTCATTAGGCAAGGTTGTATCACATAGGACTAATCCTGTTTTGTTTCTTTACAAAATGGATCACATTACGTTCAATGTTACATAGCATTTCTTGTTATCTGCCTATTAGAAAGACACTTATATAATAACCATGTAGAACATATATAATTTTATCTGCTATATAATCTAGTATGAAATATATAACTTTATCTGCCATTTAACCGTGTAAGAAAGATATAACTTTATCTGCTATATAACCTTGTAAGAAATAAATAACTTTATCTGCTATTTAACCTTGTAAGAAATATATAACTTTATCTACCATATAACCTTGTAAGAACTATATAACTTTATCTGCCAAATAACCTTGCATGAAATATATAACTTTATCTGCTATATAACCTTGCATGACATATATAACTTTATCTGCCATATAACCTTGTAAGACATATATAACTTTATCTGCCATATAACCATGTAAGACATATATAACTTTATCTGCCATATAACCTTGTAAGAACTATATAAGTTTATCTGCTATATAACCTTGTAAGAAATAAATAACTATCTGCTATATAAGCTTGTATGAAATATATAACTATCTGCTATATAACCTTGTATGAAATATATAACTATCTGCTATATAACCTTGTAAGAAATAAATAACTCTCTGCTATATAACCTTGTATGAAATATATAACTATCTGCTATATAACCTTGTAAGAAATATACAACTTTATCTGCCATATAACCTTGTAAGAACTATATAACTTTATCTACAAATAACCTTGCACGAAATATATAACTTTATCTGCCATATAACCTTGCATGAAATATATAACTTTATCTGCCATATAACCTTGCATGAAATATATAACTTTATCTGCCATATAACCTTGCATGAAATATATAACTTTATCTGCCATATAACCATGTAAGACATATATAAGTTTATCTGCCATTTAACCATGTAAGACATATATAAGTTTATCTGCTATATAACCTTGCATGACATATATAACTTTATCTGCCATATAACCATGTAAGACATATATAAGTTTATCTGCCATATAACCTTGTACGAACTATATAAGTTTATCTGCCATATAACCTTGTAAGAAATAAATAACTATCTGCTATATAACCTTGTATGAAAGATATAACTTTATCTGCTATAAAACCTTGTAAGAAATAAATAACTATCTGCTATATAACCTTGTAAGAAATATATAACTTTATCTGCTATATAACCTTGTAAGAAAATTATCTGCTTTATAACCTTTTATGAAATATATATCTATCTGCTATATAACCTTGTATGAAATATATATCTATCTGCTATATAACCTTGTATGAAATATATATCTGCTATATAACCTTGTATGAAATATATATCTATCTGCTATATAACCTTGTATGAAATATATATCTATCTGCTATATAACCTTGTATGAAATATATATTTATCTGCTATATAACCTTGTATGAAATATATATCTATCTGCTATATAACCTTGTATGAAATATATATTTATCTACTATATAACCTTGTATGAAATATATAATGATCTACTATATAACCTTGTATGATATATATTACTTTATCTGCTATATAACCTTGTATGAAATATGTATTTTCTGCTATATAGCCTTGTATAAAATATGTAACTTTATCTGCTACAGACATGCCTACAGACAACCAGTTGAGGAACTACCCTTATATTTGCTCGAGCGATAGCAAAGGAGCTATACTACTACAATTTAAACAACTTTGGTATGTAGCGGCTCGGGATCGAACCCGTGGCCTCCCGCACCTAGAGCAAACGCTCTACCGATTGAGCTACAAGGTCTGGTGAAATAAGCATTATTAAGTTGGCAGAGCATAGCATAGCAAGATAAGAGTTAATTTTCTGAGACAGTATTATTTCTTAGATCTGATCTAAATTTACCAAGCATATAAGGATTTATTGAATTATTGATTCTCTTCAACTTACAGCATTGTTCAGCTGTGGCAGCCGGGAAAGCTTCAAAATACGGATTGGGACAGAAATTTCCCGTCTCAGCCGGTAGTTGTGATGCAAAATTTGCCCACTGTACTGTTGGGCAGCCAGCAGTTCCCAGAATGTTTTGCCGAAATGCATGTTCAGCAGAGGTAGCATTAATCAAATTGGCAAAAGTATTACTGCATACATTATAAACAGTGGTGTTCACAGGGTTAGAAGTCATCAAATACCGGTATTTGAGTTGAATCTGAAATACAAAAAGAAGTAGGGGTAAACACTGTGGAATTATTGACGGAAAATCGCAGATACATAGAAAATAGAAAACACTCCAACATAAAAGTTCTTGGTCCTAGAGATCTTGAACCCATGCAATGAGGAGCTGCATATGAGGTGGCTGTAACACCAGACATGATGCCACAATAAATAATTATTATCCAGACACTTGGCTGACCAGTCCTGGAACTACCACTATATTTGTTTGAGAGTTAACATGGGAGATATTCTACAACCATTCTATACTACTTTAGTACGGCATTGCCTTAATTTAAACCTGCATGTGGTCTGTTTACTTTGGAGCGGATGCTCTTCCACCTGTGCTACCAGGTTAGATGTTAAAACTGATATGGGTTTATAATCGGTAAATATGTGATTATAACTTGTCACAAAAAAAAGTGCAATGTACATACAATGTTGTTGGCTGTAATAGTTCCTGTTGACTGGGATGGCAGGAACTGAACATCAACAATATGATTATTCTGAATGCGACACAGGTCGATGAGCTTTCCTGCCATGTTTTCATAGGTTGATTTTAAAGTGGATGTCTGGGTATTAGCCTGCTGGGTAATGTAGTGATTCACACATGTCGTGATAGCTGCTGGCGTGAACACTGTCCCGTCCACTGGTTGATAGTAGTACAACATGGTACCATAGAACTCTTTGTTTCTACGTCTAGAGTCTGAAAATATATATTATAAAAATATTTAAAGGAAGTAAACAATACTGAAATAAACATTTAGTACTAAGGTATTTAAGTAAAATTAGTATTCAATTACTTTTTCTTTCTTACAACTGAGTATTTAACTCTAAATTTCCAATCAGATACACTGTTTAAATGTTTGTTGTTTTTTCGGTGGGGTTGGGCTTTAAAAAAATTCTCATTTATATTTAAAAGCTAAAAGTAATTAGTTTCTGTGCTATATAAACAAAATTTTCTATATCTATGATCTTTAAATACATGTTTTGCATGAGTTTTGCAGCTACACTCTGGTCTTAAACTGACAAGATTGTAAATTATATTAAAACAAAGTGAATACATGATGTTTTAGTTATTATCTATTCTTTGAACAGTTGTTGTATTTCCCACAATAGAGATATCGCTGTACACAGGAATCTGCTGGAGTTACAAAGTAGGACACTTCTTGTCTTCAGCATGACAAAAAGTAGTTCTATATATTTCCATGTATGGATGTGACACAAAAGGCAGACAAAAAGTAGTTCTATATATTTCCATGAATTAATGTGACACAAAAGGCAGACAAAAATTAGTTCTATATATTTCCATGAATGGATGTGACACAAAGTTAAAATCCAGAAACAGAACAAAATCATCAAATGTTTACATGAATATGTCCTTCTGAATGTGTCCTTCCACTTTAAACTAGATGCAAATATGATTATATGAACTCCAAATGAACTCTGAATTAAACCCTTCCAAAGTGCAAGGATTCAGTACTCTCACTCTCTTACGACTTTACCAGAATAGTGCAGTAGTGACCTACTCTCCTAGCAAACTGTACCTTATTTTGTCTAAAATGAACACACTTAAGAAAAAATATATATGCTCAAGTCATGTTTTGAGTCATCGTTTATAGAAATTCTACACGATTTTATCTTTTTGTTTTATTTTACTGTCATTTCACATCAAACTAAATGAATTATAAACAGACAGACCACACCCAACTTATACTGTTGGAGAAAGACCACAGAGAAATGTCTGGGTAGAACCTTCATCACACCCTAGGTGGAAGATGACCTTATATTGAAGTTCTTACCCACATATTAAAGACCTCAGGAGTATATAATTACAGATCAGTTACATAACCTGCTTTGCCACTGATGACCCGAATTATTTTTATGCTGTTTCTTAAAATGAACGAGTAATCTGAGTACAGACCTGCGGTACATGCTGGAGCATACTGATTGAAGTCTGCCCCAAAGCTGCAACTGGAGGTAATGCTGGTGGGTGGCGGGGTGCCGGGGAACACGAAGCCAGAGTTACATGTCAGTGTACATGTCCAGCTCCCTGGGTTACCTGCCGTTTCAATACAAGTCTTCTGGCCGTTTATTGGTGCCGGGAGGCTGAGGGGTGAACACTGTCTTGCTAAAATAGTAATTAAAGCATTTGATTTCTAGAAACAAGTTTTAAAAAATGATGCAAATAACTATCCTGCTACATTTGTTAAAAGTCAATAAAACTAGTCATTTGCTAACAATACAGTGATGGGCCAAAGTTGTTTTTATAGTTTGAAAAGAAATGATAAAAAATATAATTATTTTTTTTCAGTAGTGAGCAGAAAAATTCTTCTTTTTGACCTACCATTACACTAAAACAATGTTCTTTTTCATTTGCTATACACAGTTACTTTATCTTTGTTAAAAAGCTGTATTTTGATTACAACTGTTTGCAGTTAAAAAAGTTTTGCCTTTGACTTTAGTTAGAATCGTCTTCTGCTGACCTATCGATATGCAAAATAAAAAAAAATTCAGTAAGACTCTCAACCAAATGGTGAGGATGCAGCTAAGACAGGAGATGGTTTATCTTAATCTAAAGTGTTTGCAAAACCCTGATCAATGTGTGCTTAGTAGTCAAAGATTTCTTTGACAATTCCCAATTTTCATAATGAAAGAAATAACTAGTTATTTGTATTTTGGCATAATTTATTTAAGAAATATTATGAATTGTATTCTTAATTTTAAAATATTTCTCTTTCTAATCTCAATCAATAACAAACAATTGTATGTTCTTGCTGAAATCATGTGTGGTTTCTTAAATGTTGAACAAAAGGAAAAACCAGGAAAAACCTTCTTTTTTCTATAGTAACTTTGTACCACATACCTTCCCAAAGGAGAGGTAAGACAGTAGTATGTCAATAGCTAGAATAATGTGACCTTTTTTAATGAAAGGCTAGAATGATTAAGGTGTCAAAAATCCGTAAAGGTTTTTATAAATAGATTAAATGCGTTGAAAATGATTTGGACACAGTTATGTAAAGGTACATAAACACAGAACCACACAATTCGCATCTCATACAGACTTTAATTCTTGTCTCACTATTGAGCCAATCAGCAAACTGTTTCTTGCCTCACTATTGAGCCAATTAGCATAACAGACTGGAATATACACATGGTGTTTAAAACAGCATTTGCAGTTTAGATATATACTGGATTTTTTAGCAAAATATGTTAAAACCATATTTGGAAAACACCACACCGTTTTTTAATCTCCCAACACAATGAATGGCTTAAGTGACTGAATATTCTGAAATGCTTTTGTATAACAGTAAAGCTTTGACAACAGGTATAAATCTGTAATTTATCAATACTTAACTAGGCCGATGTCTTTATAGTATTGCAATACTGAACTTACACTCATTTGTTATGGACAATTTAATCTTAAACCTCAGATATTGTTAGATCTTACATAAACACGCGCATGAAATACAGGGTTCTTTAGTTTTTTGTGAGCTTTAAACCATTAATATCACATACCCTTTGAATTTAAAGCGTTTTGATTGGTCAAGCGCTGGTCATGTGAGTCAATATAAAGTGATACTGCCTTGAGAAATATATCATGTTAAGATAATACTGATGGTCGTGTTCTTTGAATGTGCACTATTGCTAAAAAATCGTCTGATGAAAGTAATCAACAGTTTGTCAGTGTGTCTGATGATAATTTGGTAACAATAAGGAAAAATATAACATAGAAAAGAACAAAAAGTGTAACATCGGTAGCAGTGAATGCTTTTCGTGATTATCTATCGAGAGAAAATTGTGAGAACAGACTAAGGAAATAAACGCTGAAAGTTTTATGTAGAAATGAAAAGCATGGATGGCTGGTTGTAAAAATACAACAATGACCAAGAAATTTAATTGGGTATTTGGTCAAAATATAGTTTTAAGGACCTGCCATATGTAATACTGACCTAGCACTGTGTCTCCGGTCAATATCTTATTACCCAGGTCCTTAAAGCTATATGTTGACCAAAACACAAGTTGTTGTTTTTTGTATAATGAAAACCATGGCAGCTAATATGCATGAGTGCAAGTTAAATGTTAACAAATAATACCGAATTCACTCACAACTTGTGACAGTAATCAGTGCATGATTGGTGTTTGTTGCAATTTTAATAAAGTGTCAACACAAAACTTTAACAAGAGAAGCTGTTATCACTCATGGTAATATGAAACCATGCAAACACCTATCTGTCTTTGAAAACTGCAACGTGATTACTTCAAGGGAATGTCATACTATAGAACACGATGATATAATGCACAACTTTCTGGCATTAGAATATATACGAAGAATAAAAGAACCAGGCCCAACATTAAAATGAAGTGATTTGATTAGATGACAAAACAATAGCATGACATTAAATATGCAAGATCCATTACCCACACTCTGAATTTCTCTTCTTTATTGATGTTTAAGTATGCTGATGTTGAATAATAAAGTTAATAATTTTTTTATTAATTTGAATGAATTCATATTGACCCTGTTAATTTGTCTAAGACAGATGAACTGTACCTTCTCAGCCAACGCTACTGGCTAGGACCAATACAACAATCACCAGATTGACAGATAACTGCACCAGTTACTCCCCCAGTGGATAAATTTATATTTACACTGGGTCTTTTCGTTAATGATAATGAAATTATTTGAACAACATAACTGGTATATCCAGGAAAAACAACAGCAGTAACTGACCTTTGACAGTAACGTAGAAACTGCAGGTTGCAGAATTTCCATTCAGATCAGTAGCTGTGACAAAGACGGTCCTAGGGGTGTTATTGATCATGGTGTAATCAAGTTGGAGTGTCTGCGGTGAGTACACCACAGTGGCCACTCCCCCAACATCACTAACAATGTGGCCATTGGTAGTTCTGTAGTCGATGTTCACAACGTCTGTTACCTCGGATAACTCCCTAAATTCCGACTGAGGACATGTCAGTATTGGAGGCTCAATATCTGAAATGGCACATTACAATACATAGTCAATGCATGGTTTAAACTCTGTGTTTGGGTATTTGTGGCCGGCGGTTAGTTGCCAACTTCTCTGACTTCTCTGTTAGTTCGAGTCATACCGGTAATCAGGGTGAAAATCCTTTAGGTGTTGAGGTCTTCAGGATGAAATGAAGTGCAATAGTGGTTCTACCCAGACAATCATCTGGGGACTTCCTCTATCAATGAGCGAAAATAACGGTCCCATAAACAGTTGGATGTAGAAGTCAAAGCAGTGATATTGTTCATGCTAACAAATCAAATGTTGAAAATGTTAATCTGGTTATAACCTTTTTCATATATACATATTAGATATTTTATATATTAGAGATAGAATGGGATTTTAGCGGCATTTTGCAGATACTGGGCAGCAACATTTCTATCATTATAGCACAGAGGCACTTATGAGGTGCCCAAGGACTGAACCCGGAACGAGTCAGGCATAATGCTGTCCCCTTAGCCCCGAGCGTTAGGAAGGAAGCCACTACTACCAACTTTAAAGTCTTTGGTTTGACCTGGCGGGGTTCGAACTTGCGACCTCCCGATCCGCATACCGACACTCTTCCACCTGGGCTATTGCGGCCGGTTATATAAGAGATAGTTTAGAACGATTATTATGTAAATTAAAGACACTTTATCACATGAAAGAAGAATAATTTACCTATTATCAGTGCAGAAGAAATATAATTGTGCACCCGCCTTATGAGTCAGTATCTAATAATGCTATAACTGTGTATACTAAGATACCAATATTTACATTTACTCTTACTGAAGTTGTGTTCTATTCCACTACATCTTAGCAAACAACAGGGGCATTATATTTTAGTTAATAAATCACTGGGAATTAGTGGAGGCAATATATAGTTTACAACAAAGAACACTCTTGTGCCAGATTCTTACCTACAACACATGCTGGAAAGATAGAAGTGTCTAGCCAGCTGCCTCCATCTGTACAGGTTACAGTTGTACTTCTACCAATGTTGCGTAAAATGTATCCTTCATTACAAGTTATAGTGCACGAATAGCCATTAGCTGTCCGTGAACAAGCATTTTCTGCAGCAAACAAGGTTTGTGGCAGGGCTGCTGGAGAGCAAGGTGTGGCTGAAAAATAAAACAATTTACACCATTTGAATAAATAACCTATATAATTAATATTTTATCTTAAAGAATATATGACAAAGTCCTATGAGCATTTCAACATATACCAAAATTTGAAAAGGCACAGGACAAAGGTATTCAAATGCATGCCAAAAGTAAAAGAACAAATCTGTGATTGGTCGTTTAACAAATAGAGTAAACTTGACAGACCGACCGGGGTGCTTAAAATGTTTTGTCTGCCAGCTGATTCACATGACAAAAATAGAAAATTGAAAAAAACAAAACAAAACAAACTTGTACCACAGTAATAGCTGCATTAAGTTCAGTTGAACATTTCAGATGTTTAAAATTAATAAGCTTTGGTCTTCACATAGACCTTTTTTTTTTCTCCCCACAATGAAATCTACTGTATTAATAACCAAAAATGTTTCCTAAGCAGTTCAAAAACAAAGCAGGTTTTCCAATAAAGGCAAGCTAAGAATGATTTTGGTGGCTTAACATAGCACATGTCTAGATGATTAAGTGGTTATGCCCTAGCTTCATATTTATTTACTGCATTGAATAAATAACCTCATCATTTTATTTTAAAGGTCCTGCCTGCCAGTTGGTTCATATGCCAAAAAACAACAACAGAAAATTGGGAAAACAACAACAACAACAAAAAAAAAAACAACAAAAAAATGAAACAAAACTTGTGACACAGTATAAGTTCAGTTGAACATTTCAGCCTATGCACTTGTTAACTTCCAAAACACGGGTCATCATGTTTGTTTTACATATTTTGGTGTCACAAAGAAATCTACTGCGTTAGTAAAAGGAAAAGTTGAAATAGTAACTTTCTTTGACGTTCTTTCAAAAATCAACATCGAGATTTTCCGATTAAGTTGAGATAATCAAATATTTATCACAACAGTAACATAGCATCTGTCTGGATGATATAGTGGTTATGCTTCATATACTAGATCACAATGGTTCATGCTCCGCACGCTGCGATTTTCTTAAAAAAAATAAATTCTGTTACATATTTATTTTATTTCAATTGAATATTTATGAAGATAACTAATTTAATTAATTTTGTGAACTGTTAAAAAAGACGCCAAACTGAAGAGCCGGACCTGGTCTAGTCTGCATTACTTT
Organism: Sinonovacula constricta; assembly: GCA_007844125.1. Lineage (NCBI taxonomy): Eukaryota > Metazoa > Mollusca > Bivalvia > Cardiida > Solecurtidae > Sinonovacula > Sinonovacula constricta. The sequence continues at coordinate 52,357,352 of CM017555.1, forward strand.
TTAAGCAACACAGTTTTGAGTAGGTACATGACACGTGGAACTTCAAGTGCCGCACTTTAAGTGAATTACATGACATTACAGAGAACACATTTTCAAATTTTCAAAGGACAGCCTGTTTGCAAATAATCAAGCAATAAGAGGTAATACCATATTACAGTATTCCTCATGTTTAAACAAAGTTTTGCACTTTCAATGACAATTAAATTTCAACTATTCCCTTTAATGAGGAGATAGGGTCCCAAAGTGCTGATTTAATATGCCTCATAAGTAGACTTGAAATTACTATTGTTTCTCTTATATTCAGAACAAGGACCCTACCAATCTGTATATAAGTCAGTTTAAGCTATGATGAAGATTATTGCTGCACAATTAGACCATACTATATGATTGAAATAATGAAATGCATTTACCACATGATTCCCTTTGATTTTTTTCTTTCAATTCACCCATTACATATTTTCTTATATAACATTAGTGTAATACAGCTTTTTGATAAATGACATCATTGATGTTTTCACTATACAGATCATCTCATAGCATTTTACCAGGTATTGTTAAAATTTCATAAAATTGTATATTCTTGACTAAATTCATGTGATAAAAAGAATCTGACACTCACGATTTAATACAAACATTTACAAAACTTGTGCAGAAAAAATGATAGTAAGGGTTTTATTGGCTCGCTTACTATTACTTTTCCTGAACCTGTTTACTAAATAATTGTATTAAATAACAACTCATGACAGTTCATCTATGTATACACTTATATTCTTACGTACAGATCAAAAATCATCTCTGCAAAATATTTAACTGTTTTGATTTCATCCCTTGCTAAATGAGCAAAATTAGGAATGTTTTCACAGAACACAAATAGTCTTCCTCAAGGACTGTGTCAGCATGTGGGTTCTGAACCCTGAACACAGCAATTTGAGTCCATCACTTTAACCTCAGACAATTAATGTTACATTATTCATCAGTGTCAAGGTATTTTCCTTTGGCAGCCTAAACAGTGTTCCAATAATATTCTGTAAAAGCGGCAATTTATACAATTGGTTATTAAATGAATAACAACATATACTATCTAAACAATTAAACCCTACATTGGTTTTTCTATATATGCTATATAAACCTCTTTTTAAAGTGAATTAGATAATCATGCTCTGTTTATGTCCAATTAAATTCCTGTTGACACATTTAGATTTATAATTAACAAGTAATTTTTTGTATCCCTTTCATAATTTTACATTTTAGTAAACAGGTTACAATGGAAATGGAGTTTGGTTTTGCGTGATGTACACTGCTAAAATTTAAGCTCGCATACTCGCTACATGTGAGTCAATTTTGCCAATAAAGGACTTCAAAATAAATCGACTCGCTAAAACAAAATCTTGCGACAAATGTTTTTGAGTCCACACTAACCTTTATCATGTCGCTGGGAAACTTTACAATGCAATAAACAGCTAAGCTTTGAAAATTTTTAATGATTCAGAATGTGAGTACCGACTGACTTAGTGCGCACTTGTAACATACAGTGCATGCTACTTACCCTTGTGTTTACCATGCATATTGTAATGTATCGAATGCTTATCTAAAATGAACAATTTTCTTAAACGCACCAGTAAAGATAAAGACAATGAAAAAAGCAAACTACCGAAAACATTAACAGTCACTGAAAACACAGTCACTGAACCACTCAAAACTATAAAATATAGATGAAGGATATTGACCTAGAATACTCTGTTAACACCTTGAATATTGTAAACAAAGTAACATGCAAAGTTTGCAAGGGGTAAGCACCAATTAGGATGTTGTCAAAAGTTAATATTTTAACATATTTTTGCACAGCTAGTGTGATCTTAATTTTGATCTGCTACAAATTGTTAATTAAAAGGTTTTAAACACCAAAACAAACATGTTCCCTGGCTTGTTCTGGATACAGATCTGTGCGCCATTCATAAACTGTTCATAGAAGTATTGTGTTTAATAATGCTAATGATAAAAAGGTTAAATGAGGACTATAACATTTATACTAACATGATTTTACTTGTTTATTAAAAAGTTTACATAAAATCACAGTACACAGACTTCAAATACCTGTACATTCTTATCTAACATTAGCATGTAATATAATTCAGAACTTTTTAAAAATAAAAAAAAGCTTCCAGGAATGCAAGCAGTAGTTGAAAATATTTGCAGTCGCAAAAGATTGCAAGAGGAAAAAATAATTAAATTCGAGCCATGTGATGTATGGCATAATAATGCATCGTGTATAGTTTGGATACTTTATAAAGTGAATCATTCAGGTCTAAAGCTTTTGTGATAAGAATATTCAGCTTCTTCTGGGATTTATCATGCAAATATATTTTTCCGTAAATGAAAATATTTTCTGAATGATTGAAAGATGGTGGGATGGAATTTGCCGGCATTTTTGCCGATACTGTGCAGCAACATAACTATCATTATAGGACGGAAGCCGCTACTACCAACTTTAAAAGTCTTTGGTTTGACCCGGCTGGGGTTTGAACCCATGACCTCCCGATCCACAAAGTGACGCTCTACCACCTGAGGTATTGCAGCCTGTGAAAGATGGTGGTAAGATTTAAACCCAATTGGTAAATGAAAATGAAATCACTTACGAAGTGTCAGGTACTCAAAGTTGCAACTGGCAGAATTTCCGGCTGCATCAGTCACTGTCATCGTAACTCGCTGGGTTTTGTAGAGATCACTGAAGCTGAAAACTTTGCTCTCTGGTGAAAAAGTGGTTGTACTGATAGTGTTTAAATCTGTTTGTGTATAAATCAGCTGACTGAAGGTTACTGTCTGTTCACCTGTCCTGTCTGTCAGAAAAATTGTCTGCGATGTGGGGCAAGTGATTACTGGTGGGGTGATATCTACAACATAGACCAAAACAACACATCATAAATCTATTTAGTAATGTTTTTGAGATGCATCATTAAAATACAACACCATCACGATCATTCTGGTCATTTCAAAAATGCAATTATTTTAACTTGAAATCTTCCAGCTAAAGCAGAGGTTTTCCCCAAATTTCTTGAACTTACTGCGTGTGGTTTTGTATGGTTAACTCAGCTCACAGGATTAGTTATTGAGCACATTTTTTGTGAAATATTGGTGATATGAAAAATGTCTCACATGTCAGATATAAACCAAGATACTCCAAATAGTAAATAGGTCCTTTTTGTTGGGATTCTGAGACTAAAACGCTGATTTCTTCGATGATGGTGTCATTATAAACAGTAAAATTGTTTCTTTTGCATAAATTTGAGACCAATATGTACGTTCTTGTAGATATATGTTATATAAACCAAATAGGATGGATATATTTCTGACTGTTATTCTGAGAATAACAATGTCACCAAAACTGTTACATGTAAATACACTTCAAAGCGGTCAAGCAAAAAACAAGCAATCATTGTAAAAGAACCTACATATGTATTTAGAAAGTATTCAGGGAAGATAAAACTTATGTCCCTCGCTGAAACAATTTTGATTTATTTTAGCTTTAGAATGTTGTAAAAGCTTTCTTTTCCCCATTTTGGGGAATTGAAAAAAAGGTACAATAAAAATAAAAATATTTTTAGTTCCCGTATTTAAAGAAGCATTTAGAATATGTAAATAAAATACATTAGGACTCTCAGCTATAAACACAAAATACTGAAAATGACACTTACCTCGAGTGCATGCAGGGAGCAAAGGTGAATTCCAATTACCGTTTACACACTCAACAGTTTTTGTCTTTGAGTCAACAAATGTGTACAAATCTTCACAAGTAAAGGTGCATCTGTATGTATTTGTAGCAGTGACCAAATTACAATTTCTTGTTGCATGGAGTGGCGTTGGGAAAGACAGGTCACTACAGGTAGCGGCTGGAACGAAACAACATACAAAATAAAGGGTTGTTGTAGAAAGTTGTTTTAAATAGTAATAAACTGTAACCACTTGTGAATTGTGCGCAGTGATACATTATGCACACTGCCAATTTTGGAGGGAAATATGAGTACATTTCAAGGAAAGTAATTTAAAGACCCTACTACTAACCCATTCACTTTATTGTCACTATGTAAGATATAGTTGCTTTTGATGAATAACAATTTAAAATCTAGCAAAATAATTGCAGCCCACTTACGTCTGACAAACAGCTGTGATTTGCACGTAGCTTCATTGTTGTTAGCATCTGTGACCCGAGCTGTGTAGGTGTACGTATTGTAGAGCTGGGCGTCCGTGAAGGATGTTGGTAATGTAGGATTAACAGTGAATGACTGGGTCGTTCCACTGTTATCATTTCGAGAAATGGTGGCCTCATCAAAAGCATTAGCTACACTTACACCATAATTTGCAAGGAGTATTTCGTACGTAGGAGGACAGGAAATGGTGGGAGGCGTCTCATCTAGGGGTAGACAAAGATAAAATTAGGAAAGCATTCTGCAATCGGTATCATCATTAAAATAATAAAATATATAACGAAATATATAACAATATCATTCTAAACACCAGCATCAATCATTTAATTGTGTTAACCAATGTTTATGCAAAATATTAATTAATTGATACTTCAGCAAGAAAGAACTATGGGATAACACATAACACATTTTATAAAGAAGAGGTCTGTAGGCCTAAGGATAAAATAAAAGTTTTAATAAAGGCTTGATTTTATTTGAATAAGGGCTGATTAGTGAAATTTTCAACATAATATAGCAAAACGGATTCCTTTTATATGGCTTTTTCGAAGAGAAAAATATCATAACAACAACAACTTAAGGAAACTATTCACATATCAATTCAACCAATCCGAAATATTTATGTCCAACATAAACTACTTCATACAATTCAAAACATTTAGACAAACTAGAAGATCTGTAACAGTGTATACTACTTGAAAATACTTATTTCTAAAGGTTGATTTCTGATAGTTTGAAACATTCCTTTATTTCACTCGTACAACTAAATAAATTATTGTTACCCAAATATATCCTGCTAAAATGCTGTTTATTGCTGCCCTACATCCATGAGAAAAGTTAAGTAAAACACCCCACTTGACATTACAAAAAATGTATTTCTCATCCAAGCTATGGTGCACAGTTAGCTATTTTTAAATTAATAAACTATGTGACCACTTACTTTTGAGATCACTTTACCTGACCTTCCAGGTAATCAGCTCTGACATCAATAGCTACTCTTAGCTAAAATCCCCATTGTACTTATTTATAAATTTAGGAAATAGCCTTCAAGTTTGTATGATCTAACGCCCAATACATCAAAGTTTCAAATTCATATGCATATTAATTTAATCATAAAGGCCATAGTCTATTTGAGTATTTGCTAGTAGTATACACTGTTGCAGATCATCTAGTTTGTCTAATGAAGGGTTAGGAGGAGGAAGAAAGGAATTAGAAAGAGCTGGTATTTCAAAGGCATGATACAAATTTTAACATGAAATACAAGGTGTTATGTAATAGCGGCATGATGACACCTGCTAAGGGTTGCAATCAGTTTGGTGTTGGTCCCATGTACAAAAACCCAGGCTGAAAGCTGGACCAGAGTTAGAGACTTTAAAATGTGTATTTTGAGGCAGAAACAACATTATTTCATCTGATTGGCAGGATTTAAATGAAATTTTTCATTTGACCATCAGATTCTTGAGAGTTATCTCGAGCTCAATCTCAGAGTTTTATAATATTTAACCCAGAACAAACCAAGCAACCTGTAAACAGGAGAACTCAGGGGTGTGCCTAGGCCCACTCACTATAGCTAGGGAAGCCCGGGGGATATTGCCCACGATAAAAATGTCCCTGGAATGCCGTATGTGCATTTTGGAGGGTATTTTACATAAAAAAATTCTGCTCGAAATGGTAACAAATACTCTGCATGTTTTGATTAAATTTTTGATACATAACAAAGTTAAGTAAATAAGGCATATTCTAAAACTCCAAAATTGATTTTTATATCAGCTCTTTTGAACTTTTTTCCTATCAATTTTATTTATCTGCATAAGTGAGCAATCCCATGCATGACCCTAGTCCTGGTAGATCTAAGGGACCTTTTGTTGGCCCTCGTGATATGGTCAGGTGACTGAGTGTGGTATCTCGATAACTGTTAAATTATATCATGTTAAAGGTGGTATCTAACAGTTTGGACAAAAAATCTTTCAATTTAACAACCAAATATATCATTGTTACATGAGCAGATCTGGCAAAAAGCTGTTTATAGATGACCTACACCTGCATTAAAAGTAAATCATAATGCCACAATTATCATTACGAAAAAGTATTTCCTATTTGAGCCATGCTGCTATTAGCTTTTTTTTAAATTAGGAAGAACACATGACCACTTATGATTTAGCTCATCCACATCATTAGCTCTGATGTCGATGTCTATTTTTAGCAAGAATTCAAGTAGTTCTTATTTATAGATTTGAAAAGATTTTTAGAGCTGATTAACAAGATTTACGGCCCTAAAATTGAGATACAGTTTATAATCATCTAAGGTTAGACAAAAGAATGATTTTTCTGCAGATATTATGCACAGATTCCCCAAACAGAGGTTAAATATTGTTGCATATATATTTGACAGAGGCAAACTGTCGGATACCACCTTTACAGGCAATACACTTCTTAAAATGTGCAATGAATGCGAGATTTTGATGATGGGTGATTTGATGACAGAAGAATTTGATGACAGGAGAATTTGATGACAGGAGATTTTGATGACAATGAGATTTTGGTGATGGGTGATTTTGATGACAGGAGATTTTGATGATGGGTGATTTTGATGATGGGTGATTTTGATGACAGGAGACTTTGATGATAGGAGATTTTGATAACAGGAGACTTTAATGATGTGATTTTAACTGTCTGTCACTGTACATACCTCTGACTCTAAAAGTAACCGCACAGGTTTCTGATAGGCCTACATAATCTGTAGCTGTAAAAGTAACTGTGGTGTCAGTTTCCAAGTATAGTGAGACATTTGCTGATGCGGGTGTGATGGTGAAGGACTGTATCCCTGTGTTGTCCGAGTATGTCAAGAATGGAAGTGACGTTGAAACACTGGCGTATTTGGGGAGATATATTGTTTGAGCTGTACCCGTGGGACAACCAACAATTGTAGGGGGTTGGGTATCTGAAACAGACATGTACATTATAAAAATAAATTAGCCCATATCATGCTACATTTCACATGCTCACTATATTTTTTCAGAAATAACACTAAATCTTAGTAATTTGCCAACAACAAAATGCAAAATAAAAAAGATATATTGCTAAAGAAATACCAACAAATGATGCAGATCCTGTTCAGACAGCTCCCAGTTGTAGCAGGCAGATCTGGCTATACACTACTTGCCTAAGCCAAAACAAGTTTTAACTAAGCAGGTTAGAAACTAAAAACCAGCATTAGGTTCCAAGAATTTGCATATACCGGTAATAACCTTTTTTTAAATAAAAAATTGTTTACACAAGAATTATCTTTGAAGGTAATAAGTATCCCTAGATACTCCCTTAGCAAAGTTCCTGTAAAAATACCAAAATGTGTTAACTTAGTCAAAATCAAGTAGATCATGATATGTCAGTGATATACACAGCTACCTTTGGCATGGTACTTATGAGTCCAATACAGTTATATAAAAGTCTGACCAACAGCAGCTGAGAAATAGCAGATAAATCTTGACTACACAGAGCAACGGACCAACCAAGGGACATTACTCTTACATAGCCTCCCCCCTTACTTCAAATACAGGGATATACAGGTAAGAAAATGTCTATTTTGGACTCATAATATTTGAAATAGTGTGATAGCAAACAGATTTTATGCCATGTAATCTTACAAGACTTAAAGTCATTGGCAACTGACATGATGCAATATCCTATAATGCTACGGCCACTTAGTCCTGTGACTTGTCGACCTTGACAATCGACAGATATCATGCAGGTAGATCACAGACTTTGACCATTCTACAAAGCAACTTTGACAAGGGATGTTTATTGTTAAGATGACAAAAAATATTTATTTTCTGTAAATTTTAACAAATGAAGAAAACTTGGAAAACATAGTCTGTACTCTGAAAGGGCTGGCATTCTTTTTTTTCCATTTATTGTATTAAATAATTCTTAGCTCTATATAATTCTTAGCTCTATAACAATTGAAAATACGTCAATTAATTGATTTGTTACATTTGTTTACTTTACAATAATTAATTTGTAAACAGGACTGGATAAAATTTTCATTACATTTAATCAAATTCTATTAAACATAATGCAGGCTAACTGAGAATATACATATAAAAATTGTTAGTGTTAAATAAAACAAAAATGCAATGTGTAACAATTTTTCAAAAAGCAAAATTGGTGTTAAATTCTAATCTTCACTAGATAATAAATTAGTTGCAGAGTAAACAGTATTTAATAAATATCTGTTCTTTTTCCACACCTGACACTTTCAATAAGTGCGAACGGACAGAATCATCATGAAATAATTAACTGAAGAGCTGGCGATTAAGAGGTGTTTTTTTCCATAAAGACAATAAAGCCTGATGACTTGTATAAAACTAAAAAAAAACAACAGTTATCATTTAAATATTATTTCATATTTTAGCTTAATGCACTAAACACTGCAACCTAAACTTTAACCCCTAACATAGAACTTGTATGGATGGAAGAAAATTGAAACTATTTTGACAGATGCATCTAAATTTGATGGGGGTGGGGGTGGGTGCTTTGCTTTCTTCTTTTTGCACCAAGTAATAAAATAAAAATTTTACCAAATGTGACCAGGGTGTTTTAAAGGTAACCTTTTTTCAGCTTAAACTTTTTTTCAGCTATGTTAAGACCTGTATGTATTTAAGAATGCAGAAATAAGCCAGAAATAAACTGTAACAGATCATTATGTGTTTGACCAAAGGAAAATAATGAATGTATATACAATGGAGCTTCATTATAAAGTGATCAACAGAATCCAAGCAGCCAGTCTGTGGCATATAGAACTACGGCATAGATTTTATGAGTTACATGTATTTTACTTATGTGTTGATATATAATAGGAATTGGTTATGTGTATGAGCCATGTTTATGTTGCAGGGCTGAAGTCCTAAAGTTTTGTGTCAAATTTGGTAACCTTACCAACACACTGTGGAACTGGTCCATTCCAGTTTGTCCCAACACACGTCAGTGGGGTGGTAGATGTGAGGGTATAGCCGGGTCTGTTACACTTGAAAGTCACTTGACTGCCAGAGGCAAAACTTGTTCCAACAATGTCACCTCCTGCCGGATGTCCTGGGTCCTGACACCTGGAACCTGTCATGATAAGAAAAGCATCATTTAAAGGTGGTATTGGACAATTTGGAACGAAAATGTTTTTCTCAAATAACCAAATAAGTCATTGTTACCTGAAAAATACTGTTCATTGATGTCTAAAATCTGTGTGAACAATCATAACAAGCATAAATCTACATTCGTCAATGCAAACAGGTATTTCCTATCTGAGCTGTCCATTAGCAAACCATGGGACAACTTATTTTTGTAATCACATTTTATCGTCATCCGGGTAATCTGCTGACGTTGATATCTATTTTTCGCAGAGACCACTATTATGTTTTTGACAGATTTGGAAAAAATGAACATTTAGTGTGATTTTTTAATGACTAATATAAGATAAACAATAATAATAAACAATAAATGTTCAGTCACTTTTACTTAGACTATAAGTATGAGTTTATGCAGAAATTATCCAAAGTAGTGATACAATATTGTTACATGTATTTGATAATAGGCAAAGTGTAAGAGACAGCCTTTAACGGTAAAATTCAATTCTGTTTACTCCCACTTTAAGGAGTCAATGGAAGATTATTCTATCAAGGTTTTACATATTTAACAGAAAAAGGTAAAAATCTAATTATTTTTTAAGTAGTGAATTTAGTGGTATCCAACAGTTTGCCTATACATATATATCTAACATGTTTTACAATTTCTGACCTCTGTTTGGGGCATTTCCACATTATTTCATCAGGAAAAAATGATATCATACTTTAGTCTTAGCTTTTATGATTTTCAGCCGTATCTCAATTTTTGGGCATTAAAACTCGTTAATCAACACTTACAATGGTAATTCTTTTTAAGTTTATAACTTAAAATTAGACATCGATGTCAGAACAGATTACGTGGATGAGCTTAAACATAAGTGGTCAAGTAGTTTAAGAATAGCTAACTGTGCAGCATGGCTCAAATAGGAAATGCATGTTTGTAATGATGATTTTGGCGTTATGGTTCACTTTTCAGACAGGTGTAGGATATCAATAAACAACATTTAGCTATATCTGTTCAGGTACCAATAGTTTATTAAGATGATTAATGAAATTTTTTTTAGTCCAAACTGTCGGTAACCAACTTTAAAATTCTTTTTTACCTTTTACCTAGTATTATAGTATAATGTATTCTTTCATTTGTTATTTCTTTGGTACATAGATGTATTTTTATTGTTTTTGTTTGTAGATAGAATTGTAGATTTATCTTAGATTAGTTTTCAGAAGACTTATCAATCTGGTGTACTCTCATTATATTGTAGATTGTTTATTGTTTATTGCAGCGACCAGTTATGATCATTATAGCAACATCCAGCTTTTTGGTTGAGGAAGACCCCACACAAATGTCTGGGTGGAACTACCAGTGTACCGCAAGTCAGCTGGAAGAACTTCACACATTAAAACCTTCACCACGAACGGGACTCGAACCCATGCGGCGAGAAACTAAGCAGTCAGAGGAGTTACAAATTGGCAACTCTACCACAACGCCACTGGGGCTTACATTGTAGATCTACTGCTATTTCATCTACTTAAATTTACACGAATTAGTTTTGATTTGTGATTTTTAGATACATCACTAGGACGCAATAATGGTTCCTATAAGTTGACAGAAATATAGAAAGAAAAACATCGTCTTAATTACTGTACATTTTTAGTACAAAAAATAACAGACAATGGCTGAGGCTGTTTTGTCCCAATAAACATATCAAACATTTAAAGTCAAAATATTAATTAGGCTGGGTTTTTTTTCATATTAGAAGAACTATGACTTTTTAGGTAAACTATACGTAAATCAAAGATGGTCTGTAAAAATGCTGTTTTAAACTGTTATCTTCAAAACTTAAGAAAAATGATGTCCGCAGCATCCATTTCTTTAGTTTTTCTTACTTAAGTGGACGAATATAGGCCTGGAATTAAAAGACAATTATACTAAATATGAACACAAAGAAAAAAATTCTTCATTTAATCAAATGTTTTTTATAACAAGAGTTTAAACAAGAGACTGATCAATAAAATAATATTATCATAATATAATAATATTCATCATATAAGTAATAACATTGGCAAAACAAATGAATGTTTTTTTTTGGCTGATCTTCGTTCTGTTAACAGACTTACACCTCCCACACAAAACCCAAAACAAATAATTTCTTGTACCCCAAAGAAAATAGAGTCAAGGATCTATATTGACCATATTATAAAAACTTAAACCCAAACACTAGCATTTCATTCGATAATTACAGTACCCTAAGTCAAAAACTGAAATTTACTAAAGTTTGCTGAAAGCCACCTACCTAGACATTGAAGATTTCCAAAGTCCCAGTATCCATTTGCCTGGCATCTGACTGTTCCATCATTCTGATTACTGGAGCCAGATATTGATCCAGAGGAACAGGTAAATGTGAATGAAGCTCCATACAAAGTTGAAGGAACAGTAGGTTGTCCCATAGGTTGGCCACAGTCGATCACTGCAAACAGTTTCAATAAGAGTAATTTAAAATATAATAAACGATGTAATTTTTTGGCAAATTCTAACTGATAAGCTTGGGCAATATTTTTGGTTTATATCACATACGACTCCACATTGTTTATGAAGGAACTGTTAGATATCATAAATGGCTTAATTGATACGCTTAAGCAGTCTTGATATGTGCTGTAAGCAAGCAACATGTCTGACCTCGGAAATCAGCAAGGTTTGTTCATTCACTTATTGAAGTTTTGAATCCTTATGTGTATAGGTTTTTGTTTAAGAATACACATTTTCAAGCTTTCTTTAAAAAAGAAGAAAGAAAACAACTTAAAGGACATCAAATATACATCAGCTGCAATGTTGTTTCCCTTTTTTACATAAATTTGATACTTATATAAATTAATCTAATTCCTATATTATCATCAAGAGAGATTATCTTTCGTAGTTTTTCATTTATTTATTAATGCCCATATTGAACAATTAAATTTAATGTAGATAAATATAACCTTTTACATACAAATATACTAAATATTAATTCACTATTTATAATACTAAATATAATTTTTCTATTACAATAAAATGACTTTGTTCATTGGTTAAACAATTTACCTCCACATTCATAAGAAGAGCCTTGCATCTCGTATGCATTGGTTACTTTGTTGTATGTACAGTGCCTGAGCTTAGTGAAAGTCTGTGTTGCTCGAGTGCAGTTGAGATCTATAATAGCTCCATAGTTGTAAGGCCCATTTGCTACAACAGCGGGGTTCTGCAGACCATTGCGACCCTCAGTAGCACACCTGGCCGCTGAAAATAATAACAAGATAATCAACTTTTGATAGCTACAAATCAATTAGATCTGGGGAAATATCTTGGATTAAATTTAAAAATTTCAGCCAGTTAAGCATAAATTGATCAATTTTAAGTCAACAGTGTTAATCCAGACCAGCAAGTTGCAGCTCCCACTGTGAAGTGGGAAATGATGTACAAATGATTACATAAATTTCCATATTTTTTTTAATTATGTTTATTACTACAGAATGTTGAGGAATACATTGAACTTACGGACACATGTTGGTATAGCCTGATCCCAGGTACCAGGTGATAGGCATTTTAATGTTGTGTAGGTAGGCTCAAATCCAATGTTGCACTTATACACAACAAAACCATTGACTCGGTAAGGGCCTTTTGTCATAATCTGTCCGTTAGAAACATTAGGTGGCTCTGGACATTCTTTTACTGAAATAGTCAGGATATATTCATGAAACATTTCTGATTTTGAAGTCCATCATCATCATGATCATGATCAGCAGCACCGTCATTATTGTCACCATCACTATCATCGTAATCATGATCATTATCACCATCGAGATAATCATCACTGTCGTCATCACTATCATCGTAATCATGATCATGATCACCATCATTGTCACCATCAAGATAATCATCATTGTCACCATCACTATCATCGTAATAATGATCATTATCACCATCATTGTCACCATCAAGATAATCATCATTGTCACCATCACGATCATCATCATCATGATCATCACCATCATCATGATCATTGTAATTATCATTGTCACCATCACGATCATCATCATGATGACCATGATCACTATTATCATCACAATCCTCATGATCATGATCAGCAGCACCATCATTCTCACCTTCACAATCATCATCATTATGATCACAATCACTGTCACCATCATCATCATCATTGTCACTATCATGACCATCATCATGATCACAATCATTGTCACCATCACAGTCATCATTATCATGATCACAATCATTGTCACCATCATCATGATCACAATTACCGGCACCATCATTATCACCATTTTCATAATCATCATCATGCCTACCACTACAGTCACCCAACAACTATCATCATCACCAACAACATAATCATCATCTTCTTACAATAATAAAAAAAAATCATCAAGACATCATCACCACAACCATTATCTTCAAACTTGTAACATAACATTAAACTGCCCTAATTATTTTCTTTGTTTACAAGTTTAAACCTATTCTAGTATTATATTCTACTATAGTAGACTGAGAAACAAGTTATTTTGACTTATTTTAATTCCGCTCAACATGGTTAACTCCAAATGCACCTTTAACATTCTTGGAATGGTAGGGAATAAAATGACAAGTTACTACCTTGACAGGTGTGTTTCTGGCTGATAAGTGTGTGCTGATAAATCAGTTGACAAACAGCTGATGAAATTTGTCTGACAATGACAATAGATATTATTTTATCAACAAACACAGAAATATGATTTCATCAACAAAGACAGTTAAAATAATCTAAGAATAGTTAAAATATTTATTTAAGTGCCTCATCCTGGGTAGAACCAGTACTCAAAATTTCTTTGTTGTTTTCCATACGTACAGACGCACGATCTGTTGATGTGGTATGTGTCAGTAGGCAGCAGTCCAGTCTCTCCAGCAGGTAGAAAGTACTTAGAAGTTCCATCGGCTGTGTACAGGGTATAGGGGTCGGCACAGGAGCATGTGTAGCCTCCCTCGTTGTTAATACAGGTCTGGTCACAGTTATCAATGTTTTCAACACACTCGTTAATATCTGTAAATAAAAACAAACAAAACAAATCGTTATAGAAATTAAGGGAGCACAAAAGACAAAAAAATGGAGGAATTTTAGAGACGGACATCACTGTACATTGCTAAAGACACATTAAACAAAACATGACGATGAAACAAATAATTATTAAAATGAAAATGGTGTCTCAGAATTTTTGTTTTAATTTAGTAATTTGCTTTAAACAAAAATTACGGTGAAACAAAAATTATTGAAATGAAAAAGGTGTCTCAGAATAAAGGCCATGTTTAATAAATCATTGTTTTAATTAGTAATTTTGCTTTCTTTTAAGTTAAATTAAGAAAGATATAGTATTCCTATTCTTATAAATCAATCAGAATAACAATTTTGATGGAAAAAAATGATGGTTTCTTCAAGTTAGTTAAAACAATCATCGCAGTAACTTTATTAATATTATAAAAATAAATAAAATAATAAAATATTGTGTAAGAAATTTTTACCTTCGGATTATCCTGTTCTAAGCAATACACAAGAAGACTTTATCAGAGTTAAGTATATTACATAATGCATGGACTCACATGATTCACACCTAAAATATTATACAAATAAAGACTTGTGTTGAGGTCAATATATAGTTTTAATGACCTGGGTAATGAGATATTCAACGAGAACACAGTCCGAGGTGAATATCATATTAGCCAGATCCGCAAAACTTTATATTGACCGAAACATAAGTTTTTACTTGTTATATCACATACCCTATTTAATTACGCTTTCATTGGTTTTTTTTGTAAAACGAGCCATACATGTTTTTACATTTAATATAAAACATTTAAAGATGTTGATCCAATTCTTTAAAGATGTCGATCCAATTCGTCAGCATTCATTTCCTCGACAGATAATCACGAAAAACATTTACTGCTACCGAGGTTACAGTTCTTGTTGTTTTCTTGGTTAATTTTCGCTAAATATAACCAAATCATTACAGAGACACTGAAAAACTGTCAATTTCTTTTATCAGACGTCATGTTGTTGTAGCAATAGCATGCGTAAAAAGGACATAACCATCAGTATTATATTCTCGGTGCTCACGTGAAAATGTTCTCGAATAATTATCATCTCAAATAATTATCACTTTATATTGACTCACACATGACCAGCGCTCGACCAATCAAAACGCTTTTAATTCGAAGGGTTTGTGATATATTAAAATAAATGTGTCACAAGACAATCAGTTTTCTGACAAACTTAAAAACACATGGTAAATTCCAACATGTGCAGTTCAGTGATGTACCAGATTGTTCAGTCTTAATACAGCAAAAGATAAAAGAGAAATGTTGTTTCACTTTTGAATCCTCAAACCCTAAGACAATTTTAACAAGGACCTTCTATGGCCGCTAAGGGACTATCAGAACTCTTAGTTATAAAGCAATAATCCAGCAACTTCTAGCTCACTCCTCTTATGCTGAGCAATTGTTCATTAATCTCAAATATACATAACTTGCTCATGGCCTTGAATGTCAGGATTCTTCATCAACTAAGATAAAAAGGTGCAATACATAATTAGAGGTTTATGTCTTTATAACAATTGATGGTTAAATTTAAAATATTTAGTTATGGTCAGCAAAATCCAGACTATCTAGATAATTAAACAATAACTGTTGAATTATTTTCTAAACTTTTTACCATAGTAACTTATGCAAATATTAAAAGAAAAATACTGTTTATTTGACACTTACTCACTGATTCAAAAACTAAACAAAATGTGAACATATTAAAGTAATTTATCTTTATCACATTACATTCAGCTAGCTAGGTGTGTAGCCAAATTGAAACTTCTTCATGTATATTTAAGTTCCTAACTGGCAGTAAAGCTGACATTATATTTGGTCACATGGCCTTAAGCAGCCTGAGCCTGTAACAGAGGTAAATGTTATGGACCAATATGTAAGAGAGTTCCACCGCCTTGCTGCAAACTAACCACAGATGTATCTTTCCACACCTAAATCTGCATGATGGTGGGATGAATATACACTGGGTGTCTGGTAGTGAGGTGCCCCTAGAAAAGTACATACCTGTACACTGGGTGTTTGGTGGTGAGGTACCCCTAGAAAAGTACATACCTGCACACTGGGTGTCTGGTGGTGAGGTGCCCCTAGAAAAGTACATACCTGTACACTGGGTGTTTGGTGGTGAGGCGCCCCTAGAAAAGTACATACCTGCACACTAGGTGTCTGGTGGTGAGGCACCCTAGAAAAGTACATACCTGCACACTGGGTGTCTGGTGGTGAGGCGCCCCTAGAAAAGTACATACCTGCACACTGGATGTCTGGTGGTGAGGTGCCCCTAGAAAAGTACATACCTGCATGCTGGGTGTCTGGTGGTGAGGCAACCCTAGAAAAGTACGTACCTGCACACTGGGTGTCTGGTGGTGAGGCGCCCATAGAAAAGTACATACCTGCACACTAGGTGTCTGGTGGTGAGGCGCCCATAGAAAAGTACATACCTGCATGCTGGGTGTCTGGTGGTGAAGTGCCCCTAGAAAAGTACATACCTGCATGCTGGGTGTCTGGTGGTGAGGTGCCCCTAGAAAAGTACATACCTGCATGCTGGGTGTCTGGTGGTGAGGTGCCCCTAGAAAAGTACATACCTGTACACTGGGTGTTTGGTGGTGAGGTACCCCTAGAAAAGTACATACCTGCACACTGGGTGTCTGGTGGTGAGGTGCCCCTAGAAAAGTACATACCTGTACACTGGGTGTCTGGTGGTGAGGCGCCCCTAGAAAAGTATATACCTGCACACTAGGTGTCTGGTGGTGAGGCACCCTAGAAAAGTACATACCTGCACACTGGGTGTCTGGTGGTGAGGCGCCCTAGAAAAGTACATACCTGCACACTAGGTGTCTGGTGGTGAGGCACCCTAGAAAAGTACATACGTGCACACTGGGTGTCTGGTGGTGAGGCACCCCTAGAAAAGTACATACCTGTACACTGGGTGTCTGGTGGTGAGGCACCCCTAGAAAAGTACATACCTGCACACTGGGTGTCTGGTGGTGAGGCACCCTAGAAAAGTACATACCTGCACACTGGGTGTCTGGTGGTGAGGTGCCCCTAGAAAAGTACATACCTGTACACTGGGTGTCTGGTGGTGAGGTGCCCCTAGAAAAGTACATACCTGCACACTGGGTGTCTGGGGGTGAGGTGCCCCTAGAAAAGTACATACCTGTACACTGGGTGTCTGGTGGTGAGGTGCCCCTAGAAAAGTACATACCTGTACACTGGGTGTCTGGTGGTGAGGCGCCCCTAGAAAAGTACATACCTGCACACTAGGTGTCTGGTGGTGAGGCGCCCTAGAGAAGTACATACCTGCACACTGGGTGTCTGGTGGTGAGGCACCCTAGAAAAGTACATACCTGCACACTGGGTGTCTGGTGGTGAGGCGCCCCTAGAAAAGTACATACCGGCACACTAGGTGTCTGGTGGTGAGGCGCCCTAGAGAAGTACATACCTGCACACTGGGTGTCTGGTGGTGAGGCGCCCATAGAAAAGTACATACCTGCATGCTGGGTGTCTGGGGGTGAGGTGCCCCTAGAAAAGTACATACCTGCATGCTGGTTGTCTGGGGGTGAGGTGCCCCTAGAAAAGTACATACCTGCACACTGGGTGTCTGGTGGTGAGGCGCCCGTAGGACTGAGCCTGTATCCAGCATTGCAGGTACAGTAGAAGGAGCCCTCTGTGTCATAACATTTATGCTGACAGGGTTGTGGGGTACGAGCACATTCATTAATGTCTGCAAGATTGTAAAAATATTATGTTGTCAGTTGTTCAGTAATTAGTGTTATATCTGAAATCTTTAAATTAAAACAAAAACAGTACAAGATAACTTTAATATCAGGTTTTAATAACTGTCATCAGATTTATTGCAGTATTTATATTTTTACTGTAAAAAAGAGAAAAGAAATCAGTAAGGGAATACTTTTCACTTATCAGGCTATTATGTATTTTTTCCTCAGCTATTCAATTAAAGAAAAAAAGGGAAAGCAATCCTATTCTGATAAAAACAGTGCTTTGTAGAATAAACAATATACAATGATAATACAATCACATTATAAGCAGTATTATTATTTATATCACATTTTTAAATGTGACACATACTTTTAACCATTTATACATATAATGTACAAGTAATAATTATTTAGCATTGAAAATGTCCAGTAAAGAAAACAAATACCTTTTTAAAAATCATTTCAACAAGTTAAATATACTTGTTTAGTACAATTAAAATCTCACTTTTGCATTGAGGAAGCATAGTAAGGGTTCGATCTGCCAGGCAAGATGTGCTGGTGATTGATGCATTCACAAACTCAAATCCTGTATTGCACTGCACTTGAACCACTGTGGTAAAATCAACCAAGTCTCCAACATTGCGGCCTATGTAGACTCCATTCATAATTGCAGTTGACAGCAGGCATTTTTTTCCTACAAGTAAAAAAAACAAAACACAATTATAACAAAGCAGGCTTCCAGAAATGACAGAACAGTTGTCATGACTTTGTGATTAAAAAAAACAACACCACAGCATGTGACATAACAACAACATGTGACAAAAGAACAACATAAGACAAACACTCCAAAACTTTGATTTAAGCCTTATCATGCATCAACATCTGCAGCTATTCACTGGGGGGAAAAGATGGCTGAAATATTGACATTAGAGGTGAGATCTTTTTTCTCAAAATGCATCTTCTTTGTATCATGCTTTACATAAATAATCTGTTATGTTTGTTAAGTTTTCCCATGAGCAATTTTACATTTTATCACATTGTTTTCCATCAATACACACATAATTTGTTATAGTACACTAGTGTAATAAATTTTTTTGATTGATGATGTCATCAACATCATCATCACATACCACTATTTAACCAAGTATTGTTGTTAAAATTTTGTAAAAGCATATATTGACAACTAAAATCATGTGATAAAAAGCATCTGACAATCATTGTCATTTAATACAATTATTTATAAACTTTGTCCAGGAACAATGATACTAAGCTCATCATAGGCTTGTTTACTCTTTCTTCTCCTGAACTTGTTTAATAAATGTTTGTATTAAATGATAACTCGTATTCGATCCTCTATCAACCAGAAATAGTTAACTGATTAACTACAAAAATTGAATACTCAATAAAAACATACTTATGCAAGTGGGTGGGTTTGAAGACCAAGTGCCATCATTCTGACAGAAACTGATTGGATCCCCGCTAAACTGGAATCCAGCATTACAGCTATAGGTGATAATGGAGCCAATCTGGGTACCATCCTTGTTGGTCACACGTCCGGCGCCATTGGTAATTGTAGTTCTGCTCACATCAAATGGACAGGTGGCCACTATAAACGTTGATTAAATAGTTTTCACTTAATGTAAATGAATGAATAAAAAAATAAAATAATAAAATAATTTAATAAAATAATGAAATAATAAAATAAATAAATAATTTTTTTAAAAAGTTACAATTATTAACTGAAAGCCATGCCAGACCAAAGGAAGTGATAGAGATGAATAGGTTACTTTTAATTGTGTGTCTTTTATGAGAAAGGTTTATAAGTAATAAAAAAGGAAATCAGTTAAAATTTTCCTAAGAAAAATTACCAAGCCTTTAAGCTATAGGTATTATATTGGGATGTCATATATCTGTACAAGCCTTTAAGCTATAGGTATTATATTGTGATGCCATATATCTGTCTATCATACTTCACCATAATTGTTTTAAAGCCATCTGTTTTCTCTGATGTCTTTTGAGGATTGTTATAGCTATGTTTTAACCATATTGTCACTTTCCCTGCCAGCTTGATTCTATCAGGCTTTGGAAAATAATGTAGAGCCAGATAAGCCAGCTCCTGCTGCAAGCAGTCTGATCAGAATCTACACATTTTGCTGCTGAATCACTCCCAATATTTCATGTTACCTTTGCATGCAATTTGTTGGCAAATATATAAAATAATAAATGTTTCACATTTTGGGTTATTTATAATCGAAATTAATAAATCTTGTTTTGAAAGAGCTGAAAACAGTAACTATCTTGAAGGCAAACATGATAATTTCATGGGAGCATCAGTATAATATGGACATTTCATAAACAGTTGATTTTAATTAAATAAATTACATCCAAAAAAGTGAAAATATGTCGTAAAGTGTTGACCTACATTAACACAAAAGAACATGTGCTTTTCTGTTTGCCATACGGTTTGTGAGCACTTGGATCATGCCCCACTTTCAGTAACATTTTTCAGTTGAGATTGTGCTCAAGCACAAATAATGACACCCCACCCCCACCCCACCCACAAAAAAACAAAAACAAACTTCCTACAGGGATATAATTTCCATCCTTTGTACATTAATGACTTCTCAAGGTTTAAGGTCTTTCATATTAAAGTTGTTTCTTTAAGATTGTGTAAGTAAATACCTAGCAAGTTAAAATTTGAGCTTGAGCAGAATCTCAAATGAGAAAAGTTTTTGCAAGGATTATCTAGGTGTAAATATAAACTGCCAACTTTATCAGTAAGAGTTGGCATTTCATACAAATTTTGAACTGTCTAGATACCTACCTGAACAAGTGGGTGGGGGACTCCATGTTCCAGTTGCTTGACAAGTGCTATTGGTTGAGCCCCCAAACAGGGCGGGGCGGAGGGTGGAGCCTGGATAACATTGGTAGCTGACTACATTCTGATACTGAGGACCGTCTGAGTGCACAATATAACCATTGGCAATGTTAGGCACATCTCCACAGTACACACCTGCAATGTAAACATCTAACATTCAATTATCAGTTATCAGTGAAACTAAACTTGTAACTCAGTCATAGGTCTCCAGATTTTTTGTTTACAAACTGATTGTAAAGGTTTATGTGCGCTGCCATATTAGAAAACCATTGACAGATCCAATATGAATATCTCATACCTTTGCAACTATGTAGAGACAGAATTTGTTTAACTCTTGAAAAAGGCAATTTGCCGAAAATTTGAGTGAGAGCGTTTTTAGAAAAATGTAATTAATACAGTTCCCTCTGGAACATTTTACAACATTGTGATTGTAAGGGGGCTATAACTCTGCCAATATTAAGTAGATAATAACCACACATAATCTAGACCTGTAATTTCATATCATGACATGTACTTAAAAACAAAATATGACGTTAATCCATTGGATCTTTCAATGGTTTCTTGCTTGTCAGAAATAAATATGAAATGAAAAAATTACTGACACACTTACAGGGCCAACTCTATATGCATTTTGTAGCATTTTTCTAATTGCTGGGTGATAAACGAGTTTTATTTTTAAGACCCTTCATAATTATTCTTAATTTGGGATTTAATCAATTCTATCTGAAGGAAATGTGATGGATTACAGAAGTTGGTTTCCAAACAGACTATTAACACATGTACAACAGAAAATAATCATACGTGTGCATCTAGGCAAGTGGAGGGGTTCCCATTTGCCCTGGTAGGTACAGGTAATGGTGGCAGTTGGTGTGTTTACGGAGATGCCTTCCTGCTGGAATGCATAACCTTGGGCACAGGTCAAGGACATTGAGGCACTGTAGTGGAAGACAACAGGGTTTGGGCTGGTGATGGTGCCTTCATCAAACATTGGGTTTCCACAACCTGCAAACACAGAACAGTTGAACTCATGCAGTTTACTCAAACATTTCATCACATTATTTGTATAAATTACAAACAAAAGAGTGTTTTGGGGGGTTTCAAAGCAAAATGAAATTTTACAACATAAATGGTTTTTTCATCTGAGTCCGCTAGATAAAGATCAAAATAAATGTTAATGTGTTAATGCCAAAGAAAATATTGTGTTTTTGTCAGAAGAATTAAAATTTTAATCTGTCAAACACACTTTATTAGATTTTCAAAAAAGTTTATTTATTGAGTTTATCTTCCCATCAACAGTATTTCAGTTATCTGTAGACGGTGTCCACTTGATGCAGATATAGTGCTGCCTTCACTGTGTATAGCATGTCGTGAACACCTGGCATGATACCACACTCAGTCACATTATCCTGACAGCGGGCCAACCAGTCGTGGAACTACCCTTATATTTGCTTGAGATTAGCAAGGAAGCTATACAACTACCATTTTTAATGATTTTAGTATGTCATAGCATGGTATTGAACCCAAGGCCTCCAGTACC
Source organism: Sinonovacula constricta (assembly GCA_007844125.1). Taxonomy (NCBI): domain Eukaryota; kingdom Metazoa; phylum Mollusca; class Bivalvia; order Cardiida; family Solecurtidae; genus Sinonovacula; species Sinonovacula constricta. The sequence goes on from CM017555.1 coordinate 52,379,909, forward strand.
TGGAGTTCAAAAATGGAATATGATAATATAAAATCTTTTGAAATAAGAAGCATCACATAGAACTGATTCCATAAATTAAACATGCTTAGTTCATTAAATTTTAGGCATTGTATTTTTTGTTGAGGAAAATATACAACTCCTTCAAAAAAAAAATATATATAAAATATAGAAGAAATAAAACACACAAGATGTACCACTTAATAACATATAAAAATGAAAACATCAATATCCTTTTAACATAATCTATATTTAAAAGATTGGCAATAGTGAATTATAGCTTTTAATTTCATTAAAAAAGTGAAGAAAAAAAGAAAGAGATTAAAAGAAAGAAAAAATATTTAATATGCTATATTGCGCTGTGGTGACCAGGTGTAGTTTGGAATTAGACAGGTCAATTTAAATACAGCTTACAATGAGCAGATAGTAACAGTGATAAATGACATGAAACAGTGCATTGTTTATCAACTATTACCTTATTTTGACCACCCAATAAAATGATTCCGGACTTACCAATTGAATATGTAGCATAGAAACCTCGGGCAGTCATGGTTGGTGATGTATTGAACCGGAGCTCTACAATGCCAGTGGACGCTTGCACAACAGAATTTGTCAGCAATAATTGGGTGCTGAAGCCATTGGTGGGATGGAGTGCTGTACCATTGTCAAAGATCTAAAAACATCCCAGTCACACCAGTCATGAGAATTTGAAAGGACATGTAAACAGTGGTGAGCGGACGTTTCGGCCTAGGACAGTTTGACCAAATTTTTGTGTAGCCCTAATACATGTATAAGACTTATAATGTGTTTATATGACAATTAGGCTCTAGTCTTTTGGTTAAGAAAAAAATCCCAACGAAGGGAAATTACTCTGTATACCATAAGAAGGAAAGTCACGAAAATTGAATAAACTCTTATGTATTTTTTTGTTTTTGCTACATCACCCCGACACAGTAATTGTCATTGAAGCAAACTTGTCTTATTATTGGCAGGGGAAGATGCAAGACCCAAATGAAAAATTTATAACATAACTTGAACAGCAAGACTAGGGTTATAAATACCCCTATACCCTGCTAATTAAATGCCTGTAAATCTCTCTCTTATATCAATGTTTGAAATATTGCTCAAAAGGGGCGTCATTCCCATGTTACTACAGATAATTGTAAAGTTTCATTACAATTGATGCAAAACTGTAGAAGAAGCCTGAACAAAACTGTGTCCACAGATGGACAGACAGACAGATGGACAACCTGATTCTATTAGGGGAATAAGAACTTGGGATACAGCAAAAAATGGGCAATAATGATACTGATATATTGCTGTTGGTAGTCCCAATTTATTTAAACTTGTATTTATATCACTACACTGCTTTAACATATATGATTTAAATCCCTTAAATAATTGAAAAGTTATTGCTCTGCACAATTCTTCAACAAGAGAGCCATGATGGCCTTATATCGCTCACCTGAGTGCTATAGACATTTAGTTCTGTCGGCTATGTTTTTTGACAAATAAAAATGCTTTGAACAAATGTAATACAATGCCACACAAAAAATACATCAACTAAATATCAAATCTCTAGCTCTTGTGGTTTCTGAACAGAAGATTTTCAAAGTTTTCCTATATAGTCATATAGGGAAAATGGTCACTCCCCTGGTGACTATGTTACTTGACAGATCAAAATGTTTTTAACAATCTTGATAAAGGACCACCTAAAGAACACGTGTTCAAAATATCAAGGCTCCGACTCTTCCAGTTTCTGACAAGAAAATGTCTTAGTTTTCCTACATAGCCTTATGGAAAATGGCCACGCTCCTGGCGGTCTTTTTCAGAATTATTTGGAAATCTTGATACAGGACCCCCCAAGGAACATGTGTAACAAATATAAAGGCTCTAGCTCTTGTAGTTTCTGACAAGAAGATTTTCTAAGTTTTCCTACATATAGCCATATATGGAAAATGGCCACGCCCCTGATGGCCTCATTTTTTTATGGATCAAAATTCTTTCAACAATCTTGATACAGGACCACCCAAAGAACATGTGTACTAAATATAAGGACTCTAGCACTAGTAGTTTCTGACAAGAAGATTTTCTCACATTACCTATGAAGCCTTATAAGGAAAATGGCCATGCCTCTGGTAGCCATTTTTTGTTGACAGATTGGAATTTTTTCAAACAATATTCATATAGGGCCACCTAAAGAACAAGTATAACAAATATTTTCTAAGTTTTCCTATATAGTCATATATGGAAAATGGCCAAACCCCTTGCGGCTCTTTTGTAATGGATCAAAATTATTTCAACAACATTTCAGTCCCCCTGGCTGCTTAAGCTTTTGGAAAGATTTGGCTTAAAAAGGAGATTTGAAACTGTTGACGGGTGCACGATGTTGAACAGACGGCGATCACAATAGCTCTCCCAGAGGAAAAACTCAGGTGAGCTAAAAAGCGAGTAACGAGTACATAACGAGTACATAAAGAGTCTTTGTGGCTTGTTTGTTGGACTGAACTGAAATGTATGGGTGGAAACATGGATGGTCAAGGCTTAATAGACGGTAGTCTAGTAATCTAATTTGGAGGGCAGGATGACTTACCATGAGCCGCTCAACATTGTCTGTCCAACTTCCTCCATCATCTTGGAGGGCAAGGTCACCATTAAAGAGGAGTGTAATTGGTTCAGGTGACAGTATCTTCCACGTGCAGTGCGTGTTACTGGGGTAATTGATCGCTCCTGGGTATCCAGGTGTAAACACCTCACCCCATTTTTTGGTTGTTTCGTAATAACATCCTGTAATGTTGAATACAGTTTTAATATTATAAATACTAGAAATTTAAGGAAAGGGCTAACAAATACCCCAAACCTGCTCCCTACTTATAAATCTTTCTTTTACATCAATGTCTAAAATACTGTTAAAAGTGTCAACAACTCCTGCAATTTTAATCTGATCATATTGTTAATATTAAAAGCATATGGCACTACCCTTATATCTGCTTGAGCATTAGCAAGTGAGCTATAACACTACCAATTTTACGACATTGGTATGTCGCAGCTCAGGATTGAACCAGGGGTGTCTTGTACCTGGTGCCTACGCTCTACATATTGTGCTGCTACCAGGTCCGTGTTAAAAGTGATGCAAGAATGAGGAGTACGAGCCCAGACAAAATTTAAACCCAACTTGCCCTTGGACATCTAAGTATAAATAAGCACATACTTCCACATTATACGTCAATATTTAATTTTTCTGTCTACATAAAATATAGATGTACACTTTCATTATTAAGTGAAAAATATTAAGTTTTCTAAAAGGATTGATTTCGTCCCTTAATTTCAATTTTGGAAAATGAAAAAGCAAAATGACTACTTTTAATGCATACATTTAAAGGCGGCATGTATTATTTAGATATAATGATCTATTATACCTCCATAAACAAAGAAACATTCTGCCGTGAAAAATGTATATCATAAAATCGGGACCATTTTACTGCAAACAAATAGCTGTTACTTTTACTTTCAGTAACAATTTTTCGAAATTGTTGATCAAGCTGAAGTAAGTTGTTCTTAACTGACCTTCGCCTGAAATTTTACCCTATATTGGAAAGTAAGTTTTGTTTTACTAATAACATAAGTACTTAATTATGACAAAATAAATAAAATATGCAATTTAGTATTTGTTGATATTCTTTAAATAAATAAATCACCTGGAAGGGGGTAAAATAGAACAGCCAAATAAGGGAAACAACCTAACAACATTGCGTGAATTGTAGTTCGCAATTGTGTCCTTTTTAAGTCCAAATTTCTGGTAGAATGTGTAAGAATGGAAATAGATTTTAAGTTTGCGTGATCTAACGCCCAATATATCACGGCTTCTCGTTCAGATGCCTAAATTTTATCCCTCAGGCCTACTGCCTTCGTAATTAAATTAATATGCATCTGAACTCGAAACAGTGATATATTGGGCATTAGATCATGCAAACTTAAAATCTCCTATTTCTAATAAAAATTTCCTAAACATTTCTGTATTAAATATACAGTAAGCTGATATTTTAAAGATGGTATCTGACAGTTTCCCTTTATCAAGTATATATATACACATACATACACATACATATATATACACACACACACACACACATATATATATATATATATATACACACACATATATATATATATATATATATATATATATATATATATATATATATATATATATATATATATATATATATATATATATGATTATAGAATATTTCCAAAAATAACAATTTTTAATGCAACAATGTAAAGAAATACAAAAAATCACAAGAATAATTTAAAGGTAATTTCATGCTGTCAATGTTTTTATACATACATATTTATTTATTAATTTATTTATTTATGATTAATAGATATTCCTAAAAGTAATGATTTTTAAAGTTTTGACTTGGAAAACTGAATGGTTATACCTTGTCTATATCTGAAGCGAAATTGCACAGCTTTGCTCATTTCCATCTCCGTTTGGATCAAGATAGACATAGAGGTGCCGGTGGAGTAGACCACATCATGGTGGGTGCAAGTGGGGCAGATAGTGTGAAGAATCGGGTACCTGGGAGTGTCTCCATCGAAAAATGTGACCCGGTCACTATCATGCAGGTTCACATTAAGTAACTGCAATAAAAAAAAAAGAAGGAAGAAATCAAAGCATTGTAAGGATTTAGGTATTCACAGCTTCAGAAAAGAATTCACATTTTGGGGCAATGAGAACAAGTGTAGATAAACTGTTGTACAAAATGTTTGTTTTAGATAAACCGCCCTCTCTAAAACTATACAACTCCACATTTTATGTATGATGAGCAAACCGTAAAGGTCGAGGACCAAGACCAGGAGAGGTGATCTCGATCGCATGTGTTGGTTACATAATACATAGCAAGTTTCACAGGATGCTGTATTTCTACAGGCTCTATATGGTGGTTTATGCATAAAGTAGTTCATTGTGTAGTTCATTTTACAATCACATTTACATCTAGTTAAAACAGGTTGGACAAATTTATAGTACTGCTATGAGATTTTAACTGTGACTCTAAGGCAGTGAATAAAAAAAGTGAAATAAGCCTCAAATCATAGCCTGTTCAGAAAAAAAAAACAAATGATAAGGCTTGGATAAACGGTATACATCCAAATCAGCTAGCTACTGCAAACTGTGGCTGTCTGATCACGATCTACACTACTTGCTGTGGTGTCTATAGAAATATGTTTAGTTAATCTATTTTTGAAGATAAAAAAAATAAAAGCATTGGCTTATAGCAAATGAAGCAGGTAAAGAATCTTTAGAAATCAAACGCTTATATAGGAAAGTGAAATTCTTTTAAAGGTATTATTCTTTATTTTATCAGATCCGTTTTATTTACATCCAATTTGCTTACACGCTAGTTTATCACACTAGTTTGCTCAAACACAGAGAAAATCCTACAATGTTGTGAGTCTAGAAATAAACTGGTCCCTAATAAAGAAGTTGTTTGACTGCTTGGGTGTTGTCAGTAAAAAGGGATCCCAAAAATTAAAGTGGTTGGTAATTCTTTTTAGACGACTTGGATTTTTTTACCGTGGCCTTCTACCTTTTGATACATGTGAAGCTAGACACATCAAGTACTGACCTCAAGTGTAATGATCTGGCTACAGCTCGGGACTGCATAGATAATGGTGACTGGTTGGTAATTCTTTTTGGACAATAAGGGTTTGTTTACCTTCGCCTTCTACCTTTTGATACATGCAGAGCTAGACACATCAAGTACTGACCTAAAGTGTAATGATCTGGCTACAGCTCGGGGCTGCAATGATAGCGATGACTGGTTGATAATTCTTTTTGGACAATAAGGGTTTGTTTACCTTCGCCTTCTACCTTATAATACATGCAGAGCTGGACAAATCAAGTACTAACCTCAAGTGTAATGATCTGGCTACAGCTCGGGGCTGCAATGATAGCGATGACTGGTTGATAATTCTTTTTGGACAATAAGGGTTTGTTTACCTTCGCCTTCTACCTTATAATACATGCAGAGCTGGACAAATCAAGTACTAACCTCAAGTGTAATGATCTGGCTACAGCTCGGGGCTGCATTGATAACGATGACATAATCTCGTTGACCAAGGAAGTTGCTTTTACCATTGATGCTGAAGGATGGCAGACTGAACTCTGATGGGGTTGCTGTTGCTTGCAATGTGGTCACAGAGGCTACTGCTGGGTTCACTTGAAATTTCATTATAGAACAGTTTAACAGATACGCTAGATCAATGTTTAATCAATAAAAAAAAAGGAAGAATATATTTTTCTTATGTTTTAATAAATTTAATAACACAAGAGTTGATCCCATCAGAATAGCATGTTTTATGAGGTTTGATGAAAGAATATTTAAACTGATGGAAGACTTTCATTGGACAAAAGCATTTTTAACAAACAAATAAATCTTTGATTTACTGAAAAAAAATCTTTATACTGGCAGACGACTATTTGAACTGACAAATTAATCTTTGAGCTAACAAAAAATAAGCTTAGAATTAACAAAGAATGTTACAACCAGCCAAGGAATATATATGATAAGAACATATTACTTAGAACCGGTAGGTATCTTTGAACTGAATACATAACCTTTAAACTTTTGCACAAGTTTGCAGATGACATTGGAATAATTCTGTGCTTTTTAATTGGAAATTTAAAAAAAGACAATTCCCAGAAAGGTGTTTGACTGGGTTGTAATAACTTACCACTGAAGTATGACATGGTGAATCCTTGGCTGGTCTGGAATGCATCAGAGGAAAACTTGACGAGCATCATGTTGTTGTAACTTCGATACTGGAGTCCACTGCCCTCGGAGCCTGAGAGTCTTGCCAGCTGTGTGGCGCTGGTTTCAATGATGCTTCCACCGAACACTGTCACAAAGTCGGCCATGAACTCTGTGCTGAATGTGTTAAACTGAAATACATTTATTTTTGGTTAAAAATTTGCAGAAGAAGATAATCATGATTTCTGAACATTATTTTAAAGTTTTATAACAAACGGTATGATAGTTTTTTTTTACACATTTTCCTTAGGTAATAGTATCATCACCATAAACATCATCTTCACTGGCTTTGCTGTTGCCATCACCAACATCATTATCATCCTCTTCTTTGTTATCATTGTTGCTTTCATCATCATCCTCATAATCATCGTCAACATCAGCAGCAACTGCCATTTCCACCATTATTATCATCAACAACCATCACCTCCACCAGAATGACTTTTCTATTAGCATTTAATTGAATGCTGTATTACCGTAATCTTTGAATACTCTATTACCGTAATGTAAGTGTTAGTGCCAAGGGGAGTCTCTATTGCCCAGGAGCAGTCCTGTCCATTTCCAACGGCAGTGAATGAAACAGTTCCATTAGGCCCAGTCAACTTCTGGTGACAGAGGTTAGCTGTAACAGACAGACATTTAACTCTTAGCCTGCTAAGCACATACTGATCAGACTTAGGCAAATCATGTCTATTCAGATCAGCTAGCTCCTGCTTGGGGCCATTTAATCAGGATCTGTGCTACTTGTTGCTGAGCCTCAGAAAATGAGCATTGTTACCTTTGCAAAATAGTTGTTGGATGTAGCTGATCACATTTAAGCAAAATTATGTCGATTCAGATCAGCTAGCTCCTGCTAGGAGCCATTTAATCTGGCTCTGTGCTACTTGTTGCAGAGCCTCAGAATATAAGCATTGTTACCTTTATATATGATCATTAAGAAATAATAAATAGTTGGTAATAAACATACTTATGTATTGCTTATTAACAGAGGCCCGTATTAGTGGAGGTATACACATGCGAGGAGAGGCTCATCGTCGGACATCCATGACCGATCCATTCATCGCCCGTGGGATGTAAAGTTCATTTTTTGCCATTTATGGTAATGATATTTCATTGGTCGATTTCAGTCCAATGATAAAGCTCATACTATATAGCTTTCGGCTTTCCTTCCAAAATAATGTCAATCAATGCAAAGAGAATTCAAATTTCCAGATACTTAGCTACCGCCACATACTAGTAGCCAAATGTAAGCAATGTGTTGATTGGCTGATATCTATTCAAATTTAACTCTCAATATGGTGATATCGTTGATAAAAATCCCACGGTGTATGAATGTAGTACATCGTATCCTGTAGCCATGGGCTCCAAAAATGGGACGGGCTACGAATAGTTGAACTATGTAGGCAGTTTTTCCCTGGACAGTAACATTCAAGCTTACACAGTGAATACGAAAACTCTACAATATTGAATGTCAAATTTAATGAAGAGCAGTGGCCTATTTAATGAAATATGTTAAACTCTTCACGAAGGAACATATTGAAGCAGATACTGTACTTACCACAGTTAAGTTCATCCGAGCCATCTATACAGTCTGCACGACCATTGCAAGTGTCTTGAATGCGCACAAAACCACCACTAAAGCAATAAAACGATCCTGAAATGTTCATATAAGAAGTCATGATTATGTCGTTATTATCATAATCTTTATCATGATTAATCAACACGAAACATTTCTATGATGAAAATAAGACATACATGCACATCATACAATATGTGTCACTGTAAATGAGTAGTAAAATCATAGTACAATCAAGAAGTACAATGTACAATCATTACTATTTAATTTTCATTTTTTAATAACTTTTATGTGTGTGTGACATCCTCATGTTAAGACATCTGTAACTGCGTGAAAAACCAATTAATATGTGTATGCATCAAAAAAGGCAAAGTTTCAATATATATGTGTATGGTAGATTAAAAAAATATATCTCATTTTCACTTAACAAAATATCATGTGAGTTTTATTGTTTCAATCATAAGTCTACTTATGAAGCATACAGATGGCTGCAATGTTATACATCAGAAAACACAATATCAAATATTAAAGCAAGGTTCCGATTGACATTGGCTTCAATGGCTGAAAAAGAGACCACTTACCTGGTGGAACTGCCATCCGTTCACAAATGAAAGAACGCTTCACGTGGCAATTATCGAGTCCCCAGACAAATGGACGATCATACACATAATCGACCTGGTTACGTGACAGAGTACCACAGCTGTTTATTTCACCCTCTGGCTGACTATCGGCCCAGAAACCTTGGTTGTTCGTGATCTCATCATTGTTTGTCCATGTGTACGAGGTCAACCCAGTCTTTTTGAGTCCTGGAAATAGATATATGCAGCTGTTTTTATGTGTTCTTCTTTGTTGATTGTTTTATATTCATGTTGTTGCCATTTGGGGTAAGTGGCTACAAAAACTACATGATCACTCTTTCAGAAATAGAAAAAGGGCATTTTCATGTTTAAGTATTTTTGTATTTGTATTTTGGTTTTTACAGCACAGCGACACTTGATAGGTCATACGGCACTGACTACATTGAAGTTTAACGACACATGGTTAAGTAAAAGCTGTTATTTTGCTACGTCCAGTGTGACAATATATGTTGCTCAAACCTTGATTAGCATCGCAAACAGCTAGTGATGTTTTAAAGGTACTTCACAAAGGTTAGCATAAGCAGTGGATTTTACACCACTGGACAACTCCCACCTGGACTACACTGAAAATTCCATTTTGTCTCAAGCAAAGTTCCATGTAGTCAAATCCCATTTAATTTAGATCTACTGCAACAAACTTGTTTCATTCAGTATACTTTTGATAACTTGAACTTGTAATGTGTCAAAATATAACATTCTTATTACTCAAACATTGTGTAATATACAATGGGCTTGTATGTGTCTTAAAACTGTAAAATAATACACAAACGACAACACAAGTTTTTATGTTATTTATAAGATGATATATCAAAACATAAACACCTATCATAATCTTATTCTTATTTGCATTAATAATTTTTGAATAATTGGTAACACGTTTTTGTTTTAAATTTTGCCAAAACAATGTTGAACAATGAATGATATTACAACATTGCTATCTAAACAATTTAGTATAAGATATATGTATCATTGCAGCAGCCCCCAGATACCTTATTATTCACAAAAATATTTCAATGAAACAAGTTTTTATTTAATGACAGTGACCTTGACCCGATTCAGTGATTTGCGTCAAAAGTAGACTCACTTCCAACTGAGTAGATATATAGGTATTATTTACCAACCGAAATTGGACTTTTATAACTAAACCCTGTCTAGAATATCACTTATCCATCTGCAAAACAACAGTGGCCATTCTTATTAACATATTTATTCCGAAAACTGAGTGAACAGAAGCAACAGGCCCTTACCGATCCAGATTGATGTTGGTCGTCCAGCAAGCGTCTGGACTCGGGCTCCAAGCTCATCATTCTCGAATTGGTCTCTGATCGTCACCAGCCGAGATCCGTAACTGCACGTGAAAATAACATTGAAATGACAAGATGAAACCAATTAGTTGTATTAACATTCGCCATTTACCTACTGGTAAAAGAGGAGCCAGAATTTAATATTTGAGTATTGACAAAGTTCATGACACCAAGGTCAACCTCCTTTTCAAGTTGTCACGTGCTTAATCCACGCGGAACACCTTGGACCCTTTCTATTAAATCTGAGCTTTCCGAAAAGCCGCGAACAGTGCCGAAGCCGGAGATTGTGCCGAAGCATCCTATACATAGCGTGTGACGTCACTACGTTAAAGTCATTTTGACCGTCACTCGGAACTCCTCGGGTAATTCCGTCAATGTTATCATCAATCGTAAAACTTCGGGTATTTCCGTATGGTTCGTAAAATACACCTCGTACATAGCTCTAGAATACAACAAAGTGCGTCGCCTGAGTTATGAAACAGTGTCCGTTCGCGAGAAAGTAACAAATTATATATATATCATTTAGTTGAGTATATCTTGCAATAACAACGATTTTTTTTATCAATACAATCTATATGATTTACGGAAAATTGAAAAGTCAACATTAAATACCCAGTATTAAAACTAAGACACACAAAGTAGATCCAAGATGGCGCCTTATTATGTCAGAGGTCTCTTGCATAGCATAAAGGCCGAGGTGATCAGATTGTGTTATCATATATAATATTGGTAAAACCAAGAAGAAAAAACAAGGCGCTATCCTTCATCGATTTTTAATTGTGAACTGCGCATGCGTGCAGGTGTAGTGCGGGAAAGTTAAATTATTGAGGCCCGTCACAGAGGTTAGTAAAATATGAATGAAATTGAGCTATGCATGTGTCTATGGGAATTATGAAAAGGACGAACTGTGACAATACAGACACAACATATGACGAATACTGACGATACAGACAACACATAGCGCGAACACTACCATAACACACATGTACAAACATACAATACATATTAATATACAAATAGATAAACTGCAGGTTTTACCCTGTGACACACAGAGGCACTTATGAGTTGCCCAGGGACTTAACCCGGCCGGTCCATTATACAGACACCGACAAGTCAGGCGTAATGCTGTCCCCTTAGCCTCGAGCGTTAGGAGGAAAGCCACTACTACCAATTTCAAAGTCTTTTATTAAACCCGACCGGGGTTTGCACCCGTGACCTCCCGATCCGCAGGCCGACGCTCTACCACTTATTAACATGCGGCCAGTAAATGACGATGATGAAGACGGTGTTGGTGATGATGATGACTGCGGTGATAATAACAAAAGCGCAAGTGGCGGTGGTGGTGATGATGGTGATGGTGATGATGATGACAACAATGACTAATATGATGATGATGGTGATGATAATGATAGTATTGATGACCTCGACGACTAACCTGCGACACACCTGATCCGCTCTATGCCATGAACGCTCCTGGGTTCCCTGGTAGAACTTGTAGCACTTATCATGGTTCAGTCGAAACCATCCGTTAGCAGTATCACATTGGAGGCTGGTTTGCTGGAAAACAGATGGAACATTTACAACTACGATCAGTTTTTCAACGTAGATGGAATGTTAAGATGATGTACTATAATTTTAATAAAGCGCAACCTTTTGTTGTAATTATTCACAATATTATAAAATCATTAAAACCTTTAAGCACCTAAGACATTAAATCGATAAAGTGCTATTCCTCTCAGTTTGTTCACAAAAATGGTTTAGAAGCAACAAAACCTTAGCGACATACTTAAAAAAAACACGTACATAAAAACAATTTAGATTTGTAAAAGTGTGACGATAAAATGTATAATTTTGCTTGGTTGTTGTTTTTTTGTTTGTTGTTGTTGCCGATTTCGGTCGCAGAGAATAATAAAATGAGGAATAATCATGACAAACTTTAATCGTTCAATTATGTAATGTACCCCACCCATCCATGGTTTAATTTTGATGCACATACGAATCTAGGGCTCATCGGGCAGAACCTGGCACCGAAAACCGTTTCGGCCTAGGACTTCCGGTATACTTTGAAGTTTCAGAGACAGTGGGTATATGTAGCAAGAAATTTATCCACATTTTTAGGATTTATATTTTTACATGTGTGGTTTCGCTGTGAGAATGTGATTGTAGGATAAACAGATTTGTCTTTCTTTAGTCAATACCAGCCTAGTATTTAAATTTACAAACACTGTACAAAATAGTCCACCGCCCCTCCCTCAACCGCCACTCCCGAACCCAAGTTCAAATTCAACCTACTCAGACAAAGTAGTTCCAGATTAAGCTGCCTATTCCTAAAATTACATAAAAATTACAGGAACTAACAGTATCTAGCAATACGCGACTGAAATAGATAGTAAACTTTTGGAAATGTCGAGGTTATTTCGTTTTATTTAGTTTTATGTTAATTTGTTAGCTTCCAAAAGTAATACAAGCAGGAAGTGGAGTAAGTTGTTGTTATTTTTTTCAACAAAACAAGTCAAGTTAACCAATATTTTCAAAAATGAAAGAAATGCTTTGTTTTTTTTACAAAGATGCGTTGAAATGAGACATACTTCTTAAAAAGGATGCGTTAATAATAATAATAATAATAATAATAATAATAATAATAATAATAATAATAATAATAACTTCATTTGTTTACATATCCTATCCATAAGATATCTTCATTTTGTTCATTATTTATTTTTAATTAATGTTATGACAAGGCGTAGAAAAAATGATCTTTTGTCACAAAACACGCCAGTTGTCACGAAACTACATTTATTGCATGACGCGAAAAAAAAAATGAAGCTGCGCAATTCTGCTCAGGCGTTTCTATAGTGTTTATGCAGTCGTTGTCTTTAAGAAAAATGTTAGCAACTAAACTGATTGATTTAACACATACCTGTGCCACGCAATGGTGGACAATCGATAACAACACAATAGTGAATATAACACAATGATCGGCTGTCCTAGCCATGGTCGCAGATCACAGTTATGTTTCAGGCATTTAATGCTCACTTGTAAAAGAAATACTGTCAACCAAATAGAAAAAGAATTCCCGAACTGAATAACAAGTGAAACAACAGTAAGCACACGATCTGATATCCTGCAGAACTTCAATGACACTGGTTTCTGAAAAATGTCCGAAAGTATCCGACAATGTCCCCCCCCTAAAGTATGTGATGTTTATCAAATCATTGTGTTACGTATGTTGTGAATGTGTCAATAACTGTTTATTTTACGAAATAACCGCCCTTTTCTTTACCCATGAAATGAGGACTGTCACCACAATGCCACGCCCAGTTTTAGGAGAAGGGGGGTATATATAGCCTACTACATATTTCTGTGCTTATACGTACCGATACTTGCATTACCAAACACGTGTGAGAAATCAAACAACTCAAGGGTATCAGGGCAAGACCATGGGAGTCACGATCCGTAAAGGTCTGACGCATATATATTGTTACTATAGGTGCAATTGATTGATCAAATTTGCTAAAGTACTTTCCCTTATTGCGTAAGCAATTACAACAAATAAATACCATATTTAAATCTTCCGCATACCTTTGGCAGGGAGGGCTAGGAACCAGTTTGACAATTAAATGTAGAAATATATTTTTTTTGTAGATCGTGTTCTTAAAAAAGTTTGATTGTGTATACATCAGACCGTCAAAATTATGCTCTTCTACTAAAACAGGGAGTGGCATAATTGTGACGCACAGCAATAATTGGTTGATGAAGAAACCAGAAAAATATCTAGAGAGAACCACCGACAGCTTGAGGACGTCCCCATATGGTTTCTTTTTTTTTTTATCATGTCTGGGATTCGAACCCAGGTGTTCAGAGGCTGGTGAGTTTAAAATTCAGCAAACCTAACATCTCGACCACGAACGCATCTAGTAGTTCTTGATATTTTTAAGTTATTTATGATAATATGACTGCGGGTTTAAATCAATGTAAACAACGTTTCAACATGGACGATATCCGTGTTAAAGGGCGTTTGCAATTTATGGGATATAAAAGGCACGTTTTGTGAATGGACCCATAGAACAACTAGAACACCAAATGTTTGTAACTGTACCCGCCCTTTCGTCATGTGATGACTGTTTTTCATGAATACAATCGTGACAGTTAACCGCGGGTAGTTAGTGGCTATATTTAGAAATGGTATATATACCCGAGGTATTAACTTGCGTCATTTACTATACTAACAATCGCCACACGGCAAGTAAGGTTATTATAGTTAGGCAATTTTTTCAAAAATTAAAGCCTTTTATTTGTTTGTCGGGTTTATCGTCCCACTAACAGTATTTCAGTTGTCTGCAGACGGTAAAGTCGTTTGTGTAAATGAGAATGTCAAACTGTTAATTGAGTTCTATTTGCTTAATTAATGTAACAAATTACTGACATTTTGGATTTCGTTCTTCAATAGCTCCCTTTCAATCCACCTCTCGACAAAAAAAAATGTCAATTAAGAATCAATACAATTGGTAATCATTTAACGAATAGAGAAGCGTTCGCATGAAAATCTAAATCTTTAACAGAAGATACAATTTGCCAAACAGAAACTGTCCAAGCCGAACATAAGACCTCGTTCGTTCGGCCTGGAAGTATTTCGAACATGGGTTTTACTTGTAACAGTATTTCCAGTTTTCTTAGTTTCCGATTCGCCCAAAATGCGCTATTTATATACATGTTAACTTTGTCTGAGGCCAAAGTGGAAGATTTTCACTTGCAAAAGTGGAAATTTGTTATTTTTATGTAAACGAAGAAGGAAGTTATCTGTTTATAAGTAGGGAAATTTCTGTAAATGTGTAAATTACCCCTCATTTTCAAATAGTTTTGAACCTTAAAAGTTCACATGTATGTATTCAGTTAAAATATTCACGAATTACCCATGCATATACTGAGATGTTGAGAATTTTAATTAGTTTACAATAATATTATCAACTTTAGAATCAGTCTTACACACCGAAACCAGTCTCTGTAAAGCGTTATTTCGTGCAATAAATTAACATTCGGCCTCAATCGGAACACCTAGGATAATGCACGGGGATGGAATTACCAGAGAAGTTCCGATTGGTTCGACCTAAGAGGAATCCCTATTTCTGATTTTACCAGCATCACTGTATAGCGACTGCAACATCCTACAAGAAAAATCGTTGATGCAGAGCATCAAAGGCGACGCAAAAACTGGAACAGGTAAACAAGCTAAAGCAATATGAAAACAAGTAACAAATACGTATTTGAAAACTGCAGTTTTTATTATAAAGTTTTCACTATACTATACATTTTCACAATATATATATATAATGATAATTCCTGAGACCTTAAAAGGTTTTAGAATAAAATAAAAAACCATATCCGACCCATTGTATAGGTTTTTCAACTTGTTACATACGTAGAAGCAGAAAACAGTTACAACATTATTAGAAGTAGCTATAAAACTAAAGTTTACGGGGTAGAAAATGCAGATGTGCAGCCGTCTCAAATTACTCCATTCATTATTGTTTAGGTAGTACTTTTCTGGAACATGGTGTTTGTTTTCTTTCTCAGTGCCTTAAATTTTATTTTCAAAGTTGTTTTGTATGGAAGCATTTTTGTATCTGGATTATGTAGGCTATACAAAAAACAACATTTATTATTTCCTACACTGAACCTACTTCACATATTTTAAGTGAAATACACTGTAGATGAAGACAAACTAAGAGAAACAGTAAAAACAGAACGATAAGGTATGTCCTTAATCCCGATGGAACTAATGTTGTAATAAAGCAATATTATTACGTATGTACATGTATGGGCTACTGTGTTTTATAATTACAAACTGACTTGACATTAAGAATACAACTTAAGAAAAGTTGCTGTTGAGTGAAAGGTAGTATGTCATTCAATTTAGGACCGATATAACTCTACTACAAAATATTAAATGAATTATCATGAAAAGCAATATTTTAATAGTATCCAAGATAGATTCTGCTATTTAGGAAATATGTGTTAGGAAGCAGTAATTAGTTTGAACATAGTCAGTTTTTGCAAAATGTTCGTGTAATAAAAGTCTTGGACCCAGAACCCTTCGTTCACAAGTCTATAACCTTAACCTCAAGACAAGAACACTTCAACAATATTATAAATGCTTTCTTGGTATGTTGCGCGTTTTTCTTATGCAGGTGAGTTGAGCATCCCAATGTTTAATAAGGTAATTTGAAAACTTGTACCACGGCTAGAGTTTTTATTTGAAACCCTCCGATCCAGAGTTCAAAAACATAATCTCTTGACCACAAACACTCCCGAGATGCTATAAAAGCACAGAAAATGCTATTTTTAAATTTTCACTGACCTTATCTCCTCAGTATCGCGTGGGTTCGAGCCCTGGTCGGGGCGAGAACTTTCACGAGGAAAGGTTTTCCAGCTAAACTGCGGCGCGCCGGTAGTTCTACCCTGACTTAAGTTACCAAATAATTAGCTTGACGTCACCAATATAACCATAATTGTGTCGGTGCAATGTAACAAGAACAAGAACAAGAACATAACTCATGGTGCATGTGGATGAAACAAACTCTGTGGAAGGAACAAAAACACCATCATGAAGATAAAAACAGCAAAAGATTGTAAGGACAATCTACATAACCTTGAATGCAACGTAAAACACCCGTCGGAAAAGTGAACCATAACGCCACAACCGTCATTACAAACATGTATTTCCTATCTGAGCCACGCGGCACAGTTAGATATTTTTAAACCAAGAAAACCATGTGACTACTAATGTTTTAGTTCATCCACGTCATCAGCTGTGACTTCGATGTCTATTTTAGCAACAGTTCCAACCAATTGTTCTCATTTACAGATATTGTTACATATATAAGATGTAGGCAAACTGTCGAATACCACCTTTAAATTTTCCGCAGTTTTGTTTAATTTCTAAACTACTGCCGGATCTAATAGGTGAAAGGGATCGCATTGTTTCGACGAATTAAGTATTTTACATTTATAACTGAAAGCTGCATTTGGGCACGCGCGATCGTAATCGTGATGTTCTTAAAAAACAACAACATACATTCGGAACACCTCGGCCATTTCCACGAACTATGAACTAGTCCGGCTACCACCGAGTTGTTATGAATGCAGAAGCGTTCGGCCGAGACCATCACCATCACCTGTTCGAAAAGCTAGCCTTATCCTACCCGATTTGCAAATTACCAAAATTTTACTATCATTCAAAGACGTGTAGCTCTAAATAATTTACTAGAGACTTGGCAGAAAACGGTGCAGATCCTGGCCAGACAACCTGAATGTTGCTATTAGCTGATTAGGTTCCACACGTCTTTCTAAATATATATTAATAACATTATCAAGTCATGCTTATCAGGTTATGGGCTAGCCAGAAATATCGACTGTATCTGCAGATCCGGGTTATTACGTCAAACTTGAGAGATATTTTAAGTGAGAACGTTTGTAGATAGTGACACGTAAATAAAATAACTCATCCATGAACGGATGCAGCTTCCATGACACGATGACACTGTATGTGTATCAACTTCTTTATATACAATTTGATCTTGAAGCCTGAATACCAGTGACACCCTAAGGCAGCGGTGTACGCAACCAACCAATACCAGCGGAACTCCTCGGGTAATTTCGTCATTTTACGTTTTCCTTGAAGCGTACCGAATTCGACCGAAACATATCGGCTGGAACAAGAATTATCAACCAGTTCACGCTATTCATATATAAAACAAATTTAAAAGAAATTGTTACATACATTTTTAAACTTAATTAAGGGTGGTATTCGGCAATTTTCTTAATTCAAATACATGTAAATAAATAGAATAAAACAAAACAAAAAATAGAACTCCATATAAAAGATCAACCTATATATGATTGGCATCAAGTGATCCCGTATGCATTAGTCAAATATCCGTTATAATATATCGAAAACATTATTGCGTAATATGATTTGCTTGTTTGTTTTGTGGCATCGCATCGACTCAATACTTATCAAAATCCTTTAAGCTTTCTGACACTGACACCAACATAGCTACTCGGCTATATCCCGACAACTTTATTTCGTATAAATGGAAGGAGTGTTCCAATGCAGATGAACAGGAAATAATTGCGTCCACAATATTTCGGAAGCACGTACGCACGGATGGATGAACATTTCATGGCTTGGGTATACTCACATACATCCTTTTAAAAGACAGCTCTAAGTCCTTATGCAAGTGTTTTAGTCGGCTATTACTGCTGTGGATTAAAAGCGATTAAATCGAGTCCGACCGCTCCTAATGTTTCGCGATCCTCATTGGAACATAGACCCTGTGTTGATAAATTTTGACAAGTAGACCAAATGACGGTCATGGGTGAAATTTATATCCAGCTGATAGTTTATTATGTAACACATACTTGTTTTATTTTTACAGCCAACAATGGATATTTAAGGTATAACATGTGTAATAGTGACTAAATTGAATCCTGACAAAAGATATATCACAATATTCAGCATTGTTTTCTGGATTATTTTGCAAATTTAAACAACTTTTAGGTCGACGTCCTCAAATCTGACCTTCAAATAACCTCATACATGTCAAATTTGGATGAATAAAAAACAAAGAAAAGACAGTAATGTCATTTGTTTTCTACATTTTTTTTAGAGTACACTTTCTAAATAAAAAACTCCAAAAACATGTGAAAAACACACTTCTTTCTTCTTTTGCTTTAATTTTGCTTTTTTTTAAGAATCTTCCTCACTGACCGCAAATCCTGGTCGCCATTTTGGAGAGAAGAAAATGACGCAATTTCATTGGATAAAATTGGAAAACTAAAATCGGGTGATTTTATTCTCGGAAGGCCGAGTGTTGACGTAAATGATCGAACATGGGACATCGTAAAACTCTAAATGCCGACTTTACACGAATATTCATGAGATTGATTACACATCTAATACCTTAAGGAAGACTTCTCATAATGAACTTCGGCCGATATCGACACATTCGGTTCGCGACGGAAGCTTTCGTTTTTGCCCGGTGAAAAACGTAATTCTACCAAAATAACACTAAATTAATTGTTAATGTTTAGGTTAAATGTTAAAATGGTTCAAAGTATATTATAGAGGACAAAAATTTTGACATATATCACGTTTAGAGAGAAAATATTTTCAAAAATGCGAATTTCCTGTCACGTGACGTTTTGGGAATTTCCTGTTTGCAAACCGAAACTACAAAAAATCCAATGCCACAAGAACGTGATTTTCGAGGAAGATTTAAGGCACGTAAGCGTCCCACAATTCGGAAACAACGCAGTACAATGTTATTAACGGAACACAATTACGCAAATGTGTATTTGTGCGATGGGGATACCTGTACAAACCCGAATTTTACACTTTGTCATTTTGCTCTCAGTGGTAATATCTCAGTGGGTAGTCATTTTCAAATCTTAATTTCTGAAGTTAATTACGGTAAAAATATTTTAAATTGTTATATTTAAATCAGTTATGATTGTAGATGATATAATGTGATATAATGTGACTTCGGCAAGTTTGGTTTTTCGAGATTTTAAAGGAATTTTCATATACTGTCATTTACTTTTTTCACCAATATGATAGTTATTTTTTTTTAAATCCCTCATGATATGAACTTTTTTAATGAGAACAATTATATCTGCTTATTTGCATAGAAATTTGTCCAAAATCTTAAAAAAAAAAAAAAAAAACTTTTTTGAAATCTTGTACAATTGTATTTTTTCCGATACACAAAAAGTCGAGTCTGGGAATAAAAACACGGTAAAAAATTGTTTTAAATGTGTATTTCAATTAGACAATGCAAATTCATCACAAATTTTGCAAGGTTAAGTAAGTATGAAATTTTTTTCATTAGGGGAAGACTTCCTTAAATGTACATCCTGGTAAGAAACCTTTTCGCAGAAACTGGCTGTTTTGAATCTATATCATTTGCATTTACTTTATCAAGTCGCGGCCAGCAATTTAATCGATTTAAATAGCATTCCTTTAACAAAAATTCCCCTGCTAACCAGGTAGTCCGCTCCTTTCGTATTCCTCGTATTTGTGTGTGTGTGTGTTATTTCAACTTTAAATGATTTATTTATGTTATATGTTCAACTCTACTGTCCATTCTAAAGTTAAATAAACTAATTGTTAAGACGCGCAGAGTTGCACGAAAGAAGCGATTGCAATTATCATATATCATTCATTTTGCAGAAAACACACATGGACCTTTTGAAAGAGAGCAAATGGGAGAGGCTATTTCATTACTAGATCGGCAAACATCAACAATCTCTGATTGATGTTTTTGGCAAGGGCACAAATTAGCATACAAAAGATAATATTATCCAGTGCTTTCATTTATTTATGAGCGTACAAGTATTATAAGGTGTTGAGTGTAAGAATGCATATGGCAAGGGAATGGAGAATGGCTTTATCCAATCGAATAACAATATTGAATAACAGACCATGAACATTGATTTAAAATAGTTTTTTTTTCAGCTTACATGTATTGAACACGATCAAAAGACTTCAAGAGATTTTTTATGAATGTGATAAAAAACAGGGTCAGGCGAAAAGAACTGAATACCTAATCATAATCCACGCTTAGGTATTGGAACTATTTTTAAGTGTTCGTTTCAATGACTGGATATATTTTGATAGCATCTATTTTATTTCGAGTCGGCAAGATTTTAACAAGTAACGTAAGCTCAAATGAGCTTTTACAACTGACTTGTTCTATGTATTAGAAATATAATTTACACTATCAGCTTTTAATCACAAATCTAGAGGCCTAAATTTACACACAAATAGAACATTTTCAATCTTTTCCATCCCAAAAAGAAATACGAGTTTTAACAGTATTAAAATCTGTGCATTGTCTAGCAGTTTCTGGAAGTGAATTCCACAGGACTGGCTCAGCACATTGAATAACCTTTGTCCACAGGTTGTCCTTTGTACGCTTAAAACATAAAGAATATTGGAATATCTAATGTTGTATTTAGTTTCTCTGTTGTTTACTACCATAGCTTGTAACAAAGTAGGTGCCAAGTTGTTTAGAATTTTTAAAGTTTTTATTGCCACTGATCGCTGTCTGCGTATAATGTATCATACAGTTGCGATGCCTTTTTTTTTTAAAAAAGCCGCGGTATTTATATTTATTCACACATGCTAATATCCGCTCAGGTACATAGATATCACGAAAGGACGGGGATGGATTCAGGGGATGGAATGGGGGATGCCTCCCCACCAACAGACTAGAGTTGAGAAAACACACGTAAGCTCAGAAAATACTAAGCTTTTAAAGTAAATTCTGTCTGTCGACTGCTTAGGTCGTATGCGTATGTATATCCTGTTTTTACAGCGATAAAGTTGAATGGATCTTGATTCATACTCCCCCCTCCCCAAACACACACATACACAAACCTTTCTGGATCCGTCCCTGCGGGGGAATACCAAAGAGTTATCTCTTCAATAAAAGTGAAATGAAGATAAGAGAACATCAAATGGCAGTTGTAATGCATATTGAATGGTAACTGTTAAATCGTATATTAAAGAGCCACTCACGCCGTGGAACTCGTGACATTATTTCCAGCAAAGAAAATAACAAACAAGAGCTGTCCATAGACAGTGCGCTTCACTTTTCTAGGCGTCAGCTTGAATAATGATAATTTTTATTAGAAAAAAGGGGACATAACTCTGCAAATATTAATTTTCTAACTACATACCCCTTTATGAATAATTTCACTTTTGAGAGGGAACAAGCATCCTAAGTTTGAAGCGTATATCGCTGAAGCCTTTTGAGAAATGGACCTAAGAAGATTGCTAGAAGAGAAGGTCACTGCAATAGCTCCGGTCTTTTTTCTCAGAAAGTGGAGCTAAAAAATAAGTATTTATTATTTCATAATATAATAAATGTTTATTGACGGTTTCTACTTTTGAGAATTACAACATGAATATGCAGAAAGCCTTGCATTGAAACCTCCTCCCCTACCCCAACCCCGGCTGTACGTAAATACGTTGATATTCTTCAGTGAGCCTGTTTCATAACGCAGAGATGTTGTCATTTTCTACATTCTTGCATAATTAAAATACAATTTATGATGCATGTCATAATTGCTAAATTTATTAGTGGAGAATTATTTTTAATTTAAGCTCCGTCTACATTTTTCATGACAGTTTCATTTCGTTATCATATCAGTGCTATATTCAGTGAGCAATGCAGTGGTTTGCGTTTGTTTATTGCACTTTTCCTTTTCTGTATCATAGAAGCGGCACATTTGCATACGTTTAGTCAAGCGGGCAGTGGGTGGTAAGGTTTGCTTAACGCGGCCGATTTTCTTCAAAACATAAAGGGGTGGGTTTGTAGTCTGGATGTTACTTTTTCATAAGAATTTTCAGAAAATTAAGAATTATACCAATTATGCATTCCACAATGCCTTTTAATAACTTTGATATTTCATTACGTATGCAAATAAGATTTTCATTCGATATACATACGGGCAACTGACCTATAAGTACAAAAATATTATACAACGCATACAAACAGTCATGGTTGACATGTTCTGACGTTACTGGTAGATTTGTAAGTAAAACATTTAAACGAAAACCA
Organism: Sinonovacula constricta; assembly: GCA_007844125.1. NCBI lineage: Eukaryota > Metazoa > Mollusca > Bivalvia > Cardiida > Solecurtidae > Sinonovacula > Sinonovacula constricta. The sequence goes on from CM017555.1 coordinate 52,402,865, forward strand.
TTTAAAAGATATGTATGCGTCTTATAGTTACAGTATTTGTGCGCGTATTATTAACTTATTTAAAATATTTTAATCTCTTCCTGTCGCCTTGGAATCGATTTCCTTGATTAAAGTTGAAATTAACGGTATAAGCATCTGCAATCTAAAACGTCAGCTAATTGTTTTAAAACGCTGTTTTTCCGTCTAAGTGTTTGTAAAAACAGCGCTCAAATACACGCAGCTCCATTCACTAAAAAAGTAAAAATCAACCAAATGCATATTGCCCATTAACTAATAGATGTTAAAGTCACTCAAATAACTTATGATTTCAATCAAAAGCCTTAACCAGTAAAATATCAATAATTTGTATTGTGTTAATTTTGCGAAGTGATTTAGACGACTCTAAGTTTTCAAACCGTACATTCCATAGCAAGGGAGCTATACAACTACCATTAAACGACTTTGGTATGTCGCGGCCCAGGTTCGAACCAGGGGCCTCCCGTACCTGGAGCCGACACTTTACCGATTGCGCTATTAAGTCCGATCACACATGGAGTATGGAGACGTAACTAGATTCGTTTTTAAAGGTGGTATTCGAAGGTTTGGACGAAATATATTTTAACTAAACATCATATAAAACAATTGTTACCTGAACAGATCTCGCAAAATGCTGCTTATTCATGTCCTTCACCTGTTTGAAAAGTGAACCATAACGTCACAATCGTAATTTAAACATGTATTTCCTATCTAAGCCACGCTGCAAAGTTAGCTATTTCTAAACTAAGAAAACCACGTGACCACTTATGTTTTAGTTCATCCACGCCATCCGCTGTGACGTCGATGTATATTTTTAGCAGGAATCCCATTCGTTCTTATTATAAGACTTGAAAAGAATGAACATAAAAGTCTTGACTAATGAGTTTAACTGTCCTAAAATTGGGATAATGTTGAAAATTGCCAAACCTTAGACTAATGTATGATTATTTTTCTGCAGAAATTAGGTACAAATACCCCTAACTGAGATCTGATATTGTTACATGTATTAGATAAAGGAAAACTGTTGGAAAACGTAATAGCCTGGTGAAGAATTGACAATCAGCGATCAAGCGGATGAATTCTACATGTTCCTTCTCTGTACTTGTTTATTTAAGAAATGAAAAGGTTTAGTCAATGGGGCCAAATGTCAAGAGGTTTTGTAAAAGCTCATAGTATTCAGATAGAGATCGGAATGTCGGGTAGGCATCCTCGCTTGAGTGATCACCGCCACGACTGACCTTTCCTAACATTTACTGACAATCAAACGTTCTGCAAAAATGGAGGAGGTCACGTTTGCACATTGACACTTTAATGCTTTATATTGACGATCAATATTTAAAATATATAAGTATATGTTATTTTTATTTATAGACGGTACTATTTTACAAAGAGGACGTACAAATCCACAAAATCGGCTAGTTGTGGTGCGTCTTATTACTGAGGTGATTTAAATCTACTGACGTCACCATCTATGTACAGAATGCTACTCTAACAGATCTCAATGCAAAATTCCCCTCTCGTCTCGATTTTAAGGCGGTGACCGACAGTTTGCCTATATTAAATACATGGAACAATATCTTATCCGCAGGTTCGAAGAATTCTGGGCATAATTTCTACATAAACTTGATCTTGGGTCTTAATTTTGTTGACAACGAAAGGTATTAAATGGTTTATAAACAAATGAAAACACCTTAAACTTGTTTATACGTTTCAATTGTACTGTTAAATCTGCAACGCATGTTTAAGAACATCGCATAACATTGAATCAGTACGTTTAGAGTGCAACTATACATGTTGTAGTGCTAAACGTTATTTGAGAAAAACATAGAGATTGGACGACCATTTCTCCCTGTCATTCAATCGGCCAGTCTTTCCGGTTATCTGTGTACCCAATCTACTCTCTCTCTCTCTTCTCTCTCTCTCTCTCTCTCTCTCTCTCTCTCTCTCTCTGTCTCTCTCCCTCCCTCTCTATCTCCTCCTCCTCCTCCCCCTCCTCCTCGATCCTCTCTCATTCCTCCCTCCTCTTAGCATTCTACCATCTCTCCTTACAACCCCCTCTCTTAGACCTCTTCCTACTCCGTTTTCCATCTCCTTTTCTTTCTCTCTTTCACTCTCTTTTCTCTCTGCGTGAGTCACCCTAACAGATCAGCTCTCTGTCTTAAGTGGTTTACATACAATCACGTTATATTACACCACGTTTCAATTCGTCTCGTCTCCCAGATGGTAATACGTCATTTGTTTGATTAATATTTTAATTGATCTTGTCATTTAATTCAATTTATGATGATAATGACATGCCAACAATAATAATTTATTTGCATACTTAATGATTGATGAGTCTATAGTTCTTTCCTGTCGACAGTAGTTAAACGTGTAAACCACGCACCATGATGTTGTCGTGAGAATCAAGGCCATTGGCAGGGGCGGATCCAGAAAAATTTGGTGGTGGGGGAGTGGGGATGGGGTATTAAACAAGATCCATTCAAGTTTATCGCAGTAAATATTATATATGATGATGACCCCCATACCTTAGTCTGGGTAGAACCACCGACACACCGCAGGTTAGCTGGAAAACCTACCTACATGAAAGTTCTTACCCCGGCCGGGACTCGAGCCCACGTAGTGAGGGACCGAGAAGTTACAAGTCGGCACCTCTAACCTCTCGGCCACGGACGCCCCTAAAACAACTGAACTGGCATCTTCAATGTTCCCAGAAGGAGTAAACATGCACGACTGATAGACCTATGGTACTCATCTACCACAAAGTCGACTAGCTAAGTCCATAGCCTCACGCTGAACAATGCCACAAGCAAGTCTGATAATCGTTCGAAGGTTCACTCGTTCCCTTGTTAGTTAATATTCGAGGTATCCCAAACAGTAGGTAGGTCCTTGTAGTTGGAATTCTGGGACTTTATCGCCTGTCCTTTTGTAGATATTGCAATTACAAACAGTGAAATTTCTTACTTTTGCATAAATATAAGCTTACAATTAATTTAAATAATTATAGAGATGTGTTATTCAAAAAGGAAAATGGAAATGTTTGTTGTTGATGGTTAACCTGGGTATCACAAGAAAGGCAGAAAAGTCAACATACACTCCATAGAGCACAAGGATTAAAACCGAGTTAAACAAATGATTGGACGTACTTGCATGCAGGGATTATTCTGGGGAGACTATTCATTAATATCTCTCATTCATAAGTGTGTGCTCGAAACAGAAGTAAAAAAAAAACTTTTCATATCTAATATCAAATGTGATTCCGACTACACTTTTGCTGCCATTGTCCATCCCTCGGGCTCCCATGTGATCACAGAACCTCTAATGATCCATGAAGACCCTTGGCTAAAGCACCGACCGTAGAGGTCGTGTCCTCTGTCACGTCTTTGGCTCACAATGAACGATTCCTCCAGGTTATTTATACTGTACATACTCTTTAAACTTGGACAAGATTTATTTGTCACTGTACTCAATTTCTCCGCGATTTTATCAACTTCAGTACGCATGTATTGTCAACAAAATTGTCCATTTTCACGAAATGATTAAATCTATGACACCGCTGTGACCTCAGGGCGTTAGCATACCATCAGTGTCATCTTAACTGCACAACCAATATTGGCATACTATACAGCACGTAGTTGGTTTCCTTTAAAATAGTATAATACTCATATAACAGATTAAACCGAGTCAGCGGGCCAGCTGATTTATTCTAAATATATTCAAAGCATAAACGTATACTAAATAGATAAGCTAGTGCGCAACTCAACTCTTTCGCATCCAGAATTATGCTTGTCATAAGTAAAATAAAAAGAGCCACTCAAGATCCGTGAACCATAACAAACTAGCTTATTTTAACCAATCAGAAAGTGGCATTTTTGCCCATCATTCGGCACACCTCGGCTTTTTTACGTTAGAAAAAGACCTGGGAGGTAATATGGGACAAAGTCGAGCAAGCCGGAAGTTAAATGGCATTCTAATTTACAGTTGAACTTCGTTATCTCAAAATTGCTGGGACCTTGCAAAGTACTTCGACTTAGAAGAACTTTGAGATATCAGTTTTTCTGTTTATAAGTATATGATAAGTGAATTTTAAGATCTTTTTCTTCATGCTTTTTGTCCATTCCTTATATATCTAATTGTAAATTGTTTATTATTAAATTAACAATTCTCAAAATTCTCTGTCTTTGTGATATCACGTGACTTATTATTTGGAACTGTAAAACAGAAGCTTTATTTACGCCATTTTTTAAAACAAACTACAAATATATTTTTTCACCACTTTTAGAAGTGTTACCAAATTATGAAAAATTATTATGTGTATGTAAGCTATCACACCACGTTCCGTATATAGGCTGACTACATAGTCTTGATATGAAGCTGCGTTGCATTTATAAACTAATCAATGTGATCATCCGTTTACATGAGCACGTCCATGCGTGCAATCAAAATGTTCATCGACAATTCAATGTTTGTATTGCAGCCCTTCTCGTCTCTTTCATACATTGATTGCCCAGTTTATGTAACAGGAAAGATGTTGTGCACTGCTCAATCATCTGTGCATAATGCTATTTTCCGACTGACATCCCCTGCGTACATCCCATACAGTGCTGACTGTCGTCTAACCGTACTCTGCTGTTTAGGTGAAAATCTCTTGCCAATTTCTTATTTATTTGCTTACGCCCTTGTTCAGTCATTAGAAGGTGTACGTACATAGCGGCTTGACATCAAACAGAATAGATCTTGGTTATACATGTGTACGTCCAGGAAGAACCAAGTGGAAATTAATTTTGAGATCACGTTATATCGTCATCCGGGTCATCCGCTCTGACGTTGATATCTTGTTTTAGCTGAGATTATTCTCGAGCATATTTGTAGATTTGGAAAAAATGAGCATTAAAATTGTGTGTTTTTACGCAAATTGTACAGGCTTACAACTGAGGTTATGTTCAAAATCGCCTTTACTTAGACTAAAGTGTGAGTCTATGCAAGAATTATACCCTAATTCCACAAAGCAATGGTAAGAGATATTGTTACATGTATTTAATATAGTCAAAGTATCGGATACTCTCTTTACCTCGTTGTGCCTTGCTAATAATTGCAGAACCATGCGTATGTAACAAAGTGCATTGGTAAAGTCGTAAAATCCAACAATGTAGACTATGTGAAGCAGCTTCTACTGGGACCTGGTCGTTCTGAATTTACTCGGTTTACCTACAACTGGCCAATTTGAGCTTAAATTTGGTATCACCGACAGTTTAGCAGTTTAGGGAATTTGGGTATAATGTTTACATAAACCTATACATCTAAATATTATATAATCATATACGTCTAAATATTATATAATCCTTTATGTCTAAATATTATATAATCTTATACATCTAAATATTATATAAACCTATACGTCTAAATATTACATAAACCTATACGTTTAAATATTATATAATCCTTTACGTCTAAATATTATATAATCCTATACATCTAAATATTATATAAACCTATACGTCTAAATATTATATAAACCTATACATCTAAATATTATATAATCCTATACGTCTAATTATAATATAATCCTAAATATCTAAATATTATATAAACCTATATGTCTAAATATTATTTAAACCTATACATCTAAATATTATATAAACCTATATATCTAAATATTATATAAACCTATACATCTAAATATTTTATAAACCTATACATCTAAATATTATATAAACCTATACATCTAAATATTATATAATCCTATGCATCTAAATATTATATAAACCTAAACATCTAAATATTATATAATCCTATACATCTTAATATTATATAATCCGATACATGTAAATATTATATAAACAAATATATCTTAAAATAATATAAACCTATACATCTAAATATTATATAATCCTATAATCTAATTATTATATAAACATATACATCTAAATATAATATAAACCTATACATTTTAATATTACATAAACCTATACATCTTAATAGATACGATTTTGAGCATAAACTAAATTGTTATATATTACTTAACGCGATTTTTTTTTATCTGAATGTATCTTCTTTCCAGCTGCATAAAAAGGTCGAAAGTGGTCAATGCTAAAAATAGATATCGACGTCAAAGCGGATTACCCGGATGACTATCTCAAAAGTAAGTGGTCACGTGGTTTTCTAAGTTTGAAAATAGCTATATCTGCAGCGTGGCTAGGATAGGATATACCCGTTAGCAATGACGAGTGGTGATTTATGCTTGACTGTTCGCACAAATGTAGGACATCAATGAACAGCATTTTGCAAGACATTTTTAGGTAACGCCAACTTATTTGGTTATTTGAGAAAGATACTTTGGTTCAAACTGGCGGATACCACCTTTAAAAAAGCAAAAGCAATAGTGAAATCCGTCGCTGTTGAAATAAAAATGTTCGACCATGCTACCATACTTTATAAATAGGGATGGGATTGGATTTGCCGGCATTTCTGCCAAAACTATGCAGCGACATTTCTATCATTATAGCCCAGGGGCACTTATGAGGCGCCCAGGGACAGAACCCGGCCGGTCCATTATACTGACACCGACGAGTCAGGCGTAATGCTGTCCCCTTAGCCCCGAGCGTTAGGAGGGAAGCCACTACTGCCAACTTTAAAGTCCTTGGTTTGACCCGGCCGGGGTTTGAACCCGCGACTTCCCGATCCGCAAGCCGACGCTTTATAAATATATTCGTGTAAATGTAGGACAAAAAACATCTAAAGACGAAAGTGTACCTTTAGAAAGAACTAAGGCGAACTTCAGCAGGTGTATTTAAGTTATTATAATTATGCTCAATATGTTAATAACCAAAACTCAATTCAAAGTTATTTGCTCAGAATTTCATGTAAACGAAACAAGGTGTTATACAAATACAAAGCAGTCAATAGTGCAGATCCTGGTCAGACATCTATCAGTTGAGCTGACAGATCTGGATCAACACTATTTGCCTATTTTTGATCAAATTCGTGTTAACAGGTTAAGAGTCAATGGCAACCTGTTCACGATGTTATTTAATAAGAAAGTGTAACATAAGCAATTCGCCCATTCACATAGGCTACTATACATAAATTAGGAAGATATTCCTATATATACATGTACATGTTAATAACGAGAATGTATAAGAAGATATGCTTTAAAGGCATGTTTCAAAGATATGCTTCAAAGATGTGCTTCAAAGATATGCTTTAAAGGTATGTTTCAAAGATGTGCTTCAAAGATATGCTTCAAAGATGTGCTTCAAAGATGTGCTTCATAGATGTGCTTCAAAGATATGCTTCAAAGATATGCTTCAAAGATATGTTTCAAGGAAATGCTTCAAAGATATATTTCAAAGACATGCTTCATATATATGCTTCAAAGATATGTTTCAAAGATATGCTTTAAAGATATGCTTCAAAGATTTGTTTCAAAGATATGCTTCAAAGATATGCTTTAAAGACATGTTTCAAAGATATGCTTTACAGACATGTTTCAAAGACATGTTTCAAAGACATGTGAGAATGACGCAAATACCGGGGTTCGGGGTCCGACTGATTCTGTCTTAAACATTAATATTAGATTTTAAGTTTTAATTATTTTCTGATTATTGAACATTGATCGGTTTACGGAGACTAAAGCTAAAAACGTTAACATTTTCTTACAATACATTGGTACGTCGTTTTGAAATGAAAAACATTTGTTTATGCAATTGAATGGCGCAAAAGTATTTTGATTTTAAGAAAATATTGACATCTATACAAAAGGTGTAATTACTGCATTTAATATTTTCGTTGATAGTGAAAAATGAGAGTATTGATTTAAATTCTCCGTGACATCCCTTTAAATAATGAAACATGGCTATTATGGGTAAAAACCGACCTCACTTTGCTTTTGAAAGGAAACTCGGCATAATGCGCATAAATATAAATTAATGTTCTTGTTAACAGTAATCTATGTATTTTCTGGATACTCCCTTTAATGTCCTACTTAGAGGCTATTTAATGTATGACTATAAAAGGCCAGAATGAAAGGGAAAATACTGAACAGGGCCTAGCTTTTTTAGTGCCAAGAAGTACACAAAATATTTTTTTTTAAGGATTTATCCGTCTTTTCGCCCAATCAGTTGCCATTTTAGGCATATTTGAAAATTCACTCTTCGCCCCAAAAAACTCCATTTATGGACTTTTCATGAAAAAGACAGCCGCTTAATTCTAAAATACTGTCACTGATTGGGAGAATAAAGTTGGACGAGCACTAGATAACAAAGGGCAAGATGAAGAAGAGCTTCAAATATAGTAACTTCGTGACAAATTTTGGGCATTTTATTAGCGACTGTAAAACAATATTGCGATACGGATGGATGCGCAAAAGCACGAAAATATCTCAAATATGTGTTTATTGCATCTTTTTATTGGATTGTTAAGTGAAGATCCGTATGTATGACATCACCACAAAACGTACACCAATAGGTGAAGAAGACTCAAAGAATTTATGACATCCAAGGTGCGGTAAAAGTCGTATATTTAACAGACGGAGTTAATGATAAATAAAAATGCTGAAAGTTAAATAAACTAAAATTATATGTCACACTTATCTGCATAAATGCTGTTTCCAACACCACGCATGAATATTATTTTAAAAAAATGTCAGCATATATCTGCTTCATTTGAGTACAACTTAAATTCTACAACAAGATAAACAAATCGAAACATGTTCGATGAAAGCAAAAAACTTAACTCTGATTCGTTATTTAATCTTCTCTGTTGCTTGCTGTACTGGTAGTTCTGTTATACTTTGCTGCTCTATTACCCTACGTTATTGTTTGCCATGTTAACAATCGGAATACATCGATCATTTCCACGAACAGATATTCGCCAGGACACCTCCGAGCAATTGCATGTTTATGAACTATGCAGGTGAATAAAACACTAATTCAAAGAAAATACAGATGAAACCATATCTTATCAATTTTAACCGTAAAGAAATGTTTGTTCAAGATATTTGTTTATAAATTTAACTACCTAAGTATGTTACAATATTTAACAACATTTTATTTTATGAAAATGTTGCATTTTTTTCTCTCTTTTATTGCTTAGGTGAGAAAAAAAGTGAATCAAATGAAGTTGCAGTGAAGATTATAGGTTCTGCTCAGTGAGGGCCGGTTTCGACAGCAGTAATCGACTTCGGATGTGGGTACAGTTGCTATTAAATGTGATGTAAATAATAGGGTGCTATAAAACACTGTGATACATTAATGGTTAGTAAATCCAAATTACAAAGAGATCCCCAAGGCTCTGAGGACGTAACAGCAAGGGTGTCTTCTATTAACGTAAGATAATTGGGATTTGAATCTATTGCAGCAACACCTTTGTGAACAAGTGGCTTTGTGTTTGATCTTTATCATCAAATAACCAAGAGTCCTTATTTTATCTAAACACAGAATTGAGACACTCTCCCACAAGAACATTTCAGAATAAAGACACGGACAAGATGAAACCGCAAAAACTGATTTTGAGTATTCCAAAAACTTAATTTTTGTAATATGTTTCGAATTCCATCTCTCCATTTAGCAAAGTCATCAAATTAAATGTATTTTGAGGTAGTTTTTTAAACTGAGAAATAATTCAATTGTATTTCGATAACAAAAAAATCCAAGTTATCATATCTTTGAAGCATGTCTTGGATATTTTTTTGATAAAATCGACTATTCGTTATTTGTCGCATCGCAGTGACACAATTTGCATTTGCGTGGTCCATTTACTACTTTTGGTATGATTGTTCTCATCATCATCATCATCATCATCATCATCATCATCATCATCATCATCATCAACAACAACAACAACATCATCATCATCATCATCAACGTCGTCGTCCTCGTCATCATCATCATCATCATCATCATCATCATCATCATCATCATCATCATCATCATCATCATCAATATCATCATCGTCATCATCATCATCATCATCATCATCATCATCATCATCATCATCATCATCATCATCATCATTATTATTATTATTATTATTATTATTATTAATATTATTATTATTATTAATATTATTATTATCATTATCATCATCATCATCATCATCATCATCATCATCATCATCATCATCGTCATCATTATCAGTGTGAGACGATCCCAGATAGATTTCTGGCTAAAACTCCTAGTGCACCGCATGTTAGCTGGAAGACCTCCTCATACGAATAAACGATAGTTACTTTTATAAAACATTTAATGAGCTCATTATACGACATGTTTATTTTAAAACCCAAATGTCGCGGACGAATAGTACTAGCCAATGTAAATCAGGCGCGCAGCTGCCTGTACGCAGAATGCGCAGCTGCGTACACATTGTCTCCAAAGAATAAAACCATAAAAAATTAAATCTGCAGTAAAAAATCTTACTATTTTAGGAGTAAGGTGTATTTTTATTGTAATTGACTAGTACCGCCATTTGCACCATGAACAATATGAAAAAAATAATTAATCGATTTAGTAACAATTCAGTAGCTCCATTTATGGAACAAATTTTACACTCTAGTATTTTAAAAAAGAACTTCGGGACCATCATACATTTGCTTAATCTCAAGTTATATCTTGATACCGAAACCTCCCAAGAAGCCGCCATGTACGATCTACAAACATTCCCCCACCCCACTTCATAGCTGCTATGAGTACACATCTTATCATGCCTAGCTAGGCCCCTGAAAATATATATGTAAATACTTTAAAATTAATGTCTTTTATATGAATTTAAAACGAAATGCTGAGACCATCGTAAAACACGCCAAAATGATGATGCTGTCGCACAGTCTACACACTTTCTTTATGGGGCTCGATTTACACATAGATTCCGGAGCTGAGTAATGCTATCTGGCTATATGATAGCAGTAATGGCAGCCATTGTCCCACAAAAACACGACCGACAGTACTCATTTTATCATTAACAAAAGAACCGTTCTTCCATAACGCCATAACCTAGAGTTACTGGTTTCCTTTTGGTGTTTTTTGTTACATCGCACTGACACGATTATAGTCACAGTGGCGGCATCCAACATACAATGAACGTAGAAGGAACCACTGGCCCACCGAAAGTCAGAAGGGAGATATCCTCCACATAAAAGATCTCGCCCTCACCGGGACTAATACCCGTGTTGTCACTAGGGGGCAGGGGTGGATCCATGAAAGGGGATGGGGTATGCATCCCCCCACCAACCATGTAAAAAAGTAGAGTTGTGAGCTGAGGAGATACAAGGGGAAGTCTAAACGGTTGGCCTCGGGCGTCATCGTTTGTTTGTTGTTTGTTTATTAGGTTTATCGTCCCACCAACAGAATTTCAGTTATCTGGAGACGGTGTCCGCTTGAAGCAGTTATAGTGCTGCCTTCACTGTGTATAGCATGCCATGAACACCTGGCATGATATCACACCCAGTCACATTATCCTGACACTGGGCCAACAACCAGTCGTGGAACTACCCTTATATTTACACGAGCGTTAGCAAGGGAAGTATACCTCAATCATTTTAACGACTCTGGTATATCGCGGCCCGGGATCGAACCCGGGGCCTCCCGTACCTGGAGCCGACGCTACACCGATTGCGCTACCAAGTCCGGTCACCATTTGAGTAACAGTCTTTAAATAAAACGTTTCAAACGTGCGTTTGTTTTTTTTTAGAAATACATTGCAACGACACAAAGTATATCGCTGTAGCGACGACCAGCTACTTTGATGAAGATCCAAAACACGTGTTCTGGGCAGATCATCTGAAAGATCTCTTCAGTTTTGTTCGTGCATTTCTTTTAGACTCTGAATAAAAAATTACTGCATGTAATGTTCACATTTTCGGTTCGATGGAGAATTGTTGTCAGGCTTTACGTGCTTAATAGTCGTTCTATTTACTTTAATTTCAGGACGATTATTGAAATAATCATACACAATCATCGACAATTTAATCAAATAGGCCTAAGGAACCATGAAGCTACTGTCCCCAATAAAGAGCAACGTCTGACTACTATGCCAATATAAAATCAGCTAAACGCAAACGTGTACAGCTAAATTGGCTTCATTGATTGCTTAACAGAAAGAAAGGCACTACCGATTTATAACAGGTATGCAATACATTGTTCCAAAAATAACATTTGATGAAATTTATCTAAAAATTGAAAACGCCTTGCTAAAAGTTGATTGTCGATGTCCTAGATTTGTGTTGGAATTGCTGTATAATAACATCATAAACATAATTTCTGTGTGGTGAATCCTAGCTTTGCCAACGCAGCAGAGTTTCTATTTTTAGAACCAGTCACAACTACTTCTTTTAGCCGATTAGCCGCAAACACATGGTTAAAGTACTACTACGAGTAATATTCTGGTGCGCCTACAAGTAAATAGTGGTTTATAACAATAAAATGAATCTCAAATTTTTATCAATTAAGAGAAAGATTTTTCCGTCAGATAAAACATCTATATGAATTAGCGGAAATTCACAAATGTGTCTAAAATGATAAGGATATGATAAAACACCAGATAAAGATGTTGCAATATCTTACTGTTAAAGTTAAAAAATAAAAGCAAGATCGTTATTACGGTCAGTCATCATTCCCAAATAACCCCGACAATGGTTTGCTATCGTCCCATTCGAAAAGTACTTAATATAAGCGAGTCGTCAACGAAGCCCTTCTATACACCAGGGTAATTAGTCATTATATATACTGTGGAATCAAACAGTTTGCCACAATCAAATACATGTAGCGACATCTGACCACTGCTTTGGGGAATCTGAGCATAGTTTATGCACAATCTCATACTTAAGTCTAAATAAAGACGGTTTTGAACACTACCGTTATTGTTAGAATGTACATATTGCGAAAAAACAACAACAAACAACAACAACAACAACAAAAACACTCTCCAAGTTCAATCGCGCCATATCTATAAATAAGCATGACAGTGATATCTGCTAAAAATAGACATCTACGTCAGAGCGGATTATCCGGTCTATGATTTAACGTAATCTTTTGTTCGGTTCACATGTTTGCACGTTGTTTTCTTAGTTTGAAATTATCTGTTATTGCAGCGTGGCTTAGGTAAGTAATGGCTGTTTGCAATGACGAGTTGGGATTTATGCTTCACTGTTTACACAGATGGCATCAAGGAACTGCATGTTGCAGGACCTTTTCAGGTAACAATGACTTATTTGATAATTTGAGAAAAAGAAATTGTCCCAACTTTTGGATATCACCTTTAATGATGTTTTGGTGGCATATTAGTCTGGAGTTCCTTCCCCTTTCACTACGTTATCGGGTCAGGCACAGGCTGAAAATGGCGACCGCCAATGTAAGTTTACAGACACATTTAGCGAAGCACGAGTTATAATTTATCGCTGTGCCATTCGAAAGATGTTTTTATTGTGATCATAACTTAGTTCATATAAGCGATTACAATAAGTAATTTTAAATGGTACATTACCTGTTTCTAGAAATTTGTTAGTAGAATAGTGTCGATGTTTTTACAATAATGTCTTTACAATACTTAATTATAGAGTCTTAACTTCTTGGCACACTTGCAAAGGTTATAACACCAAACATTACCGTGTTATTTTCCAATACAGCGGAGGCCGCCATTGTTAGCATCAGCCAGACGTACTATTGCGTAGGATAGTACGCTGGGAACCAGACTAGGTGGCATATATGAAACCATTCGTAAATACTCGGTAGTAACCGGATATCTCCGGTTTACAGTCTGTTTTGTAGAAATGGCAGAGGTCTTCAGAATGAGACAGACCATTCCTTAAATCAATGTTGCACAAAGATTGTCTGCGTCAAAGTTGTCGTCGCCATTGTTTTCTTGAGGCCATAATTGTACATGTCGTCGTTGTTGACGTCTAAGTCGTTGTCACTAAAGTCGTTGCTGATGTGTGTAGGCCTATACCCGTATTGAAGACCGAACGTGCGCAACCTCTTCTTTTTTGGAGTCACTCAGATAATGGCGGCCAGGGCTCGCTGGTATACCATTAAAGGTAGGATACCCTCTCGGAACCCCAGGCCAATAACCATGTTTAAAAAAACCCACACACTCTCTTTTACCACATTCCACGCATATTTATTAAAACTCTTCGCCTGCATCATAAAAATGTGACCCAGTTTCAAGCAAATAGTGTAGATCCAGATCAGCCAGCTCCCGCTTTGCGTTAGTCTATTAAGCCTGCAGTTATATAGCTTTTAGCTATATGTCTAGATGCTTTTAATGTAGATCTAAAAATGAGTAAGAATTAGTATGGGGTGAGTAACAAAATGTAGTGTACGAAGGGTTTCGTCAGCGACTTAATCTACCCTGCAATTTGATACATTGGTAATGTATATGGGTATAGATGATAATGTTGTGTTTGTAGCAAATTGAAAAAGTAGCGCACAACTATCGAATTACTAAATGACGCCTGGATGAGATGTAACACAACACGAATGCAGGACCTGTATATTTTAACATAATATTGTTCATCTTATTATGTATGCAAATAGGTATGCAGAATATGTCGCAAGCTTATATGTTAAAGCTTTGTGTAAATATGTTTATGTTTAAACGTATTTGTTGATAGTAGATTGGGAGACAAGTAGATCTACTTTCAACTGATATGAACCCTATCGGCAGCCCACGTTTTGAAAAGAACCCGTACTCAAGTAGTTATTAACTTACTGGAGTATTGTGTAGTGAAATTATAGTTTTGGCATAATATTGTGTAGTGAAATGATAGTTTTGGCATACTACTATGTAGTGAAATGATAGTTTTGGCATAATACTTGTGTAGTGAAATGATAGTTTTGGCATAATACTGTGTAGTGAAATTATAGTTTTGGCATAATACTTGTGTAGTGAAATGATAGTTTTGGCATAATACTTGTGTAGCGAAATGATAGTTTTGGCATAATACTGTGTAGCGAAATTTAAGTTTTGGCATACTACTATGTAGTGAAATTATAGTTTTGGCATAATACTTGTGTAGTGAAATGATAGTTTTGGCATAATACTTGTGTAGCGAAATGATAGTTTTAGCATAATACTGTGTAGTGAAATTAAAGTTTTGGCATACTACTATGTAGTGAAATTATAGTTTTGGCATAATACTTGTGTAGTGAAATGATAGTTTTGGCATAATACTTGTGTAGCGAAATGATAGTTTTGGCATAATACTGTGTAGCGAAATTTAAGTTTTGGCATACTACTATGTAGTGAAATTATAGTTTTGGCATAATACTTGTGTAGTGAAATGATAGTTTTGGCATAATACTATGTAGTGAAATTATAGTTTTGGCATAATACTTGTGTAGCGAAATGATAGTTTTGGCATAATACTGTGTAGTGAAATTAAAGTTTTGGCATAAAACTAACAGCATTTAGGGTTCTATCAAGTATATACTAAAATACACCGGGATTAAAAATATATGTTTAAACAGTGGACAGACATAATCATGCAATACAAACTATTTTCCTGGTTAATCGTGTTTTTTTTTTAATTTTTAAAAATTTAAAAATTTAAAAATCATTTAGGAATAGTCCCATAAGTGAAGTGACTTTGTTATATTCTGAAATCCAAATATTGAATTTAAAATTGCAATTAGAAAAAAAATGCGATAAGGGGTACGGGCATGCGAAAGGGTTATCATTAGATTTATATTTTAACGTAATGTGACATTTAGAGAACTGAGTAGGGTTTTTTTAAAACATTGCTATCTTTAACAAGTATGTAATGTAATTTTATTAAAAAAAATAGCTGTGTGAGCACACAATTCTTCTCTGAAAAACAACAACAACACAAAAACAAACGACAAACAATATTATTAACATTTTCATTATTTTTAAGAACTCTTAAAATCCTAATTGCTTATGTGAAAAAGAAATTTGCATCTAACTAAGAAATACGTTTAAGAAAGAACGCATTCAGAGTTTGAATTTAGTTCTAATGTAGTGTTTGGTGAAATGAGGTTAATTCGTTTTCCTTGTTCTATCATTTTTTGTCAGCATTTGTTTTCCATGTTCAATCATTTTTTGTCATCGTGCAGCTGTCTGTCGGTGTTGAGATATTCACGAGTGTGCATTATGTACGTCTTTATGCTAATAACATGTGTTTGTCTAGCAAAAGTCGTATATAGATCAACTACCGATGTTCAAGTATAGCAATATTTTAATTCATCGGCGCACACTGTACAATTAATTCGTAACTATTCGGCGCTATCCGGACAAGTATATTGCGTAGAAATGTTCGAGGCATTCCGAGTGTTTATACGTGCTGCCATTCTAAGACTATTCATAAGATCAAATTGATTTTTTTACATAAAAGGCAACCTGTTCACAGTCGGCCGTACATAGTGTTTTTGTTGTTGTTATTTTTTTTAAAAAGTAAGGAAGACAACTTTGTAACACATGGTAATAAATAAGATCAGGCTGTCCTTCAGGCGATTCTACTGTTTTAAAGTTGGTATCCGACAGTTTGCCTTCATAAAATATAAATAACAATATCGAACAACTGTTTCGGGGAATCAGTGCATTGATGTAGTTTGTGTATATACCTATACTTAAGTCTTAATAAATAGGATTCTGAACACTAACTTAATTGTAAGACAGAACTTATCGCGAAAAAAAAATCACTATGAATGTGTATTCTTTCTAACTGTATAAAAAACTCGATAGTGGTCTCTACTAAAAATAGATAACGATGTCAAAGCGGATAAACCAGATGACAATATAACGTGATGTCATAAATAAGTGGTCACGTGGTTTTCTGAGTTAAAAAAAGCTTTCTCTGCAGCGTGGCTCAGATAGGGGATACCTGTTTGCAATGATGGGTGGTGATTTATGCTTGGCTGTTCACATATAGCTAGGACATCAAGAACAGCATTTTGCATGACCTTTTCAGGTAACAACGACTTTTTGGTTATTTGATAAAAGACTTTTTTGTCCAAACTGTCGAACACCACCTTTCAGGTAAAGTCTAATAGACAATATTCAGAACTTGAAAATTAACACAACTAATGTATAGTATACTTTAAGGTGGACATGTATGCCAAATTTTAAGAAAATTCTCCACCCAGTTTTAAACGTATGGATATTTTGTCTTCTTAACTTGATATTTAAGGTATCTCCATTTTATAAATAAGAAAACTCCTAATATTATGTTTTATCCTTTATAGGAGAAGTGTTGTTCTATTGAGTATAGTTTAGAAACAAATTATGGCATAAGAAAAAGCAACAAAACATGTTGCTTGCTTGGTTTGACTCAAACTGTTCAAAAAATGTAATTGTTTTCGAACTCAACACATTTTAGGCTGATTTTCCCATTTTTTTCTGCTGACTGTGCTGTATTAAAACACAAGGGGCTCTTGAAAACCAAATAATTTATTCCAGAGTTGCCTAAAATGTCCTATAAAGTATTTTGATTGATGCTGCAATATATAAAATAATGCCACCACATGGTTTTGATTGTTTGACTTTGAATAAAACAGGTCATACATTTGTAGCACCAATCACTCAATTAAAATTCATTTACAAAATAATTTTAAAAAGTAAACAGGTTTTGTTCTTCTAAAGTGGTACAGTGATGCAGAAAAAAATGTCAAAGTGAAAAAGTAGGAAGAAAAAAAGTTGACCATGCGTGCCCATTCCGAGATTCGAACTCTCAGCCCCCGGTTTATAAGCATTTTAACCCCAATTTTGATACTCTTCAATTGGAGGGACAGCATTACATTTGCTATACCTAAAGCTTCGGAAAATCAAAAGCTTTGCGATACTTTTAGCAGTTTTTATCCTGTTAAAGCCCAATAATTCCAAACTGTGCATGCAATGATTTACGCTATGTCAGTAAAAGACAGTACACTAACTGACTGACGATAGTGATGCAGTAATTTATATATGTTTGAAGTGCGGATTGTGTTGTTCTATGCATTATGTCCTTACGTTTAACTGTGAACAAGTCACTTTAAAATTAGTAGTAACTGAGATGAGAACGACGCTGCGAATGGCACATAATAATTTCAACATTGTTTGGGAATGCAAACATAACTTCCCTAACCCCATATAGCACTACGAAACGTCTGACTAAAATTTGTTCATCAGAAACCTTTTGTTCGCAAACGTATGTTTATTTCCGCAAGGCGATTCACAGAAGACACCAATGAGCTGTCTATGCAAACTAAACAGGGAGTACAGCAGGGTGCGATTGGATTTGCTTGTTGCATGTGAGATTTTCGGCCTCTCATTTCGAGCTCACAACTAGCAAGTTTGAACTTCTACATTTTGCATATCTTGATAATATTAATTATTATGAATAAAACCCACAAGGCAAATAAAAAAAATGTCACAAGGCGTTGACCGTGGTCTCACTTGATTATGACATTGATATTATATCATATGGATCTCTTTTTAAATGTCATTTGGCCTCCTAGGATTCATTCTCACATTAATTTGGCATTGATTTAGCACGATCAGTTTTTCATATTTTGCGACTACAGCATTAAATGTTCCTGAGATGTTTCGATATTTAAAGTGGTATCCGACAGTTTGCGTATATCAAATGCATGTAACAGTATTGTCCTCTGTTTATGGGGAATTTCGGATAATTCGGATAAACACATACTTTATTCTAAGTTATTTTGAACACTACCTATATTATTAGACAGTACAAACTTCCAAAATAAATCGCTGAAAATTTTCATATATTTTTTTTCAAATCTATACAAAAAAGCACGATAGCGATCTCTTCTAATTAGATATCGATGTCAGATCGGTTTGCCCGGATGACGATATAACTTAGTTTCAAAAGTAAGTTCTCACATAGATTTCTTAGCTTATAAAAGTCATTCCCGCAGAGTGGCTCAAATGTCGAATGGGGATTTATGCTTCACTCTTTACAAAAATCTGGGACAACAATGAACAACATTTTGCAGCACTTTTTCAGGTAACAATGATTTATTTGGTTATTTGAGAAAATAATCTTTGGTCCAAACGTTCGGATACCACCTTGAACACAACCACTGAATAACACTGCAGTGTTTAGATTATGAGATACCCCTTACTCAATCTTTTTGTGTTATTTTGTCATTTTGTGTACGTTTTTCTCTATGCATATATGTTGAGTTTTATTCCTACGCCGCGACCTGTAATTCACCTGTGTTTGAAAGAAACACGTGCCACGTGATTTTGCCGTATTCGTGTACACTGTGACGGATGAGTTGGGTGGGTTGGGGGTACCGGGAGCTGCTAGTGAGAAGCCGAGTGAAAAGATGGGTAACTTCATCCTCATCCTATCCTGTGATGCTGCCTTTAAACCCAACAGCTTCTACCCAACGCCACCCCGCCCCCTTTTATAAAACACGAATTAGATGGCAAGGCTTCAACAACTCTCAAAGTTTTATCTAAATCTGGTATGAGTGATCCACAAATAATACTCAATAAGAATAACTAATAGTAATAAACTGTTGCCACTACCATGATTCCAATACACAATCCACTGTTTCAAAGCAGTCGAAAGTAAATTTTACCTATAAATGATTACTTTTCATCTGGAGATACTGCTTCAAGCTTGCTACATTAATAAAACGATACTTTGTCCAACTATATGTCATATATCTTTTATACGCTTCTTCTTTTTTTGCATTTGTTGTTGTTGATGTTGTTTTGTTAGATCGCACCGATACAGTCATGATCATATTGGTGACGTCCCGCTAACTATTGCTGGAGAAAGATCGGCGGACACCGGTTGGCTGGAAAGCCACTCCACCTGAAAGTTCTCGCCCCGACCAGGACTCGAACCCACTCGGCGAAGGGCTGAGGAGTAACAAGTCAGCGAATCTTACCTCTCGGCCACGCACGTCCTCTTTATATGCTTTTCTATGCTTTCTCTTACAAAAAGAAAATATCACATTTCAATAAAAGTCGCCTGTTACCAGTATCGGTTGAAGGCAGTATCAATCACTTTAAGTTGTTGTTCCTTATTCACAGCCTTCTTAACCATTGTGACATAAATGAGCAGTAGGGAAAACGCGGAAATACAAATTGATCTACTAATAATTATCCAAAGGTATGTGCTAAGTATGTAATAAACAGTAATGAGAAATTTTGCTACAGACTTTGCACCAAATATTGCAGATCCTGGTTGTTAGAGAGTATGCACCAAATAGTGCAGATCCTGGTTGCTAGGGACTTTGCACCAAATAGTGCAGATCCTGGTTGCTAGAGACCATGCACCAAATAGTGCAGATCCTGGCTGATATAGACTATAACCCAAATAGTGCAAATCCTGTTTGCTAGAGACTATACCCCAAAAAGTGCAGATCCTGGTAGCTAGAGAATATGCACCAAATAGTGCAAATCCTGGTTGCTAGAGACATTGCATCAAATAGTGCAGATCCTAGTTGATATAGACTTTTACACCAAATAGTGCAAAATCCTGGTTGCTAGAGACTTTACACCAAATAGTGCAGACCCTGGTTGCTAGAGACTATACACCATATAGTGCACATCCTGGTAAGAATGGGGACGTGCGTGTCGGGAATTTTTCACGAGTTGCCAATATCTGGTCCATTTATGTTCAGAAGCTCAACAGTTTTGTTTATTCTTTGTTGGAAATCTTCACATCGACACAATTCTGATCATGATAATCTAGCTGTTTACATTAAGGAAGATCCCAGACAAATGTCTCGGTAGAACTACCAGCTGCGCCACCCAGGTGAACAGGAAGATCTCGAATGTTTTTCGGCCTAGTAAAGCGTGTTCAATGCGAGCAAACGGAGTTCAAATGCACATTGAAAAAAAATGATAGCTTCTATGTAAAGGTAAACACTTGAACGACAGCAACGATGACAACAACATTCTATGAGCACGTGACAGTCTTTAAGAGAGACCTACTCACTGTGTAGCAAAGCGGATGTTTGAGAACCAATAAAATTAAGTAGAATACTTTGCTTGATCACGAAAAGCATAAAGCCAGGACACAACGCTCGTATTACGATCATTGCCGATATTCTTAAATGGGTTTGACTATTAGTTTGTAAATTGACAGTATACTGCATGTAAACGTCAGAAAGAAATTGTTCTGCATGTTCTTGTATTCGGAGTATGTAGGTGTGTGTGTGTCTCTGTGTGTGTCTGTGTGTGTGTTTCACTTTCTGCTTTTCACTTTTTAACTTTTTGCAAAACGTGTGAAACTCTTTTAAACGACAATACAATATAATAGATAAAATACAATTATAGCTCACTCTTGATCGATTCCTCTGAAGAGAATCTGTTCCGTTTGGGATGGATTCGGGTCTGACACATACTCGATATTTCCCCTTATTAGTAGATTATAATTATTTGAAAAGGCTTTTCTTCAAAAGACAATGTTGTCCTTGAGTTGACAGAACAAAAAGCGTCGCGACGGCTTTCAGCTAATTTTAGCCATCTGAAACTGGAAAACCGAACTACACGTGCGGAAATATATATGTGTTTACTTCAGTGACAAACAATAAAAGTGACTGGCTCGATAAATGACACATTTTTTTTTCTAAATAGATTTGACGCCTGGATCCCTTTTTTGTTTAATTTTTGTATGGGTGCTTAATATGACCATTGCGCTTTAATCTGAGGAAAGTGAAAAAGCAGTCACGGGTGACCTTGATGCTTCGTAAGCATCAAACTGTGTTTTAGGATGTGCAGACCAATCAACGCTAAGGATGGCATTCATTCTTTATGTGTTTTCAGGTAAACAACCGACACAGGATAGGTCACATGAGGAAGGACCTCAACCTGTTCCTTGATGTAAAATACTGGTGTCTGCTTACATAGTTATTAGTAATCTGACCCTGTGGATAGTTTGGGAATCATCGTGCTTCAACTGGGTGTGCATCATCCATGAATGGCCCAGAGCCCAGGAATGGGCCCGTCATTTACTGACATAGCATCTGAATGTCATGAAACCCATACCCAAATCCATGAAACATAATATTGGGTTGTAAAATGGATGGGCAATATATCGCCAGGATACATAAAAACTATGATAATAAAACAAAATTTACGATTTTGGAATCTCACTTAGGAAAACGACTAGGTACGTGTTTAGCTTTTGTACCATTTTTAATACAGCGCTTCTAAGATGCAACATCTGCTGTTGTGATTTTTTTATAATGAACGCTTACGCACTCACGGCCTTTTTCGTTTTGTTCCTGCAGCCTTTATTAGCACAAACAAAACTAAAGACCTACAGACAGTATATATCGAGTATATGTCAGACACAAATCAATATTAACCCGGAACAGATTCTCGTCAGAGGAATCGATCATGAGTAAGCTATAAATGTATTATTCACAACAGGTAAATCACTTGCATCATCTCGGCCCTTTCCGTGCACGCTCGGAAAAGAAGTTAAATAGCCGTAGTGCTTCGAATGCATGTAGATGAATAACGCATAAACAGGACTCCATCTGGAACATCGGCCAGCTTGGATTTTTCTGACTGACAAATCTCGCAGCTCCAAACATTCTAACGATCACTTATATTATAAATACATTGACCGAATAGTAAACTACTTGAAATACTCATTAGAAGAACATCACACTGACTTTAGTGTAATGACACTTGTTTTTTTTACGTACAGAAAGAGATAAAACAGATGCAATCAAGACTTAAACTCATAAAAATATGAATATTATGCCATATGCAAAACTATCTTAAGCTAAATAAGGAATGGCGGAATCGTCGGCAGTAAGCTAACCAACTGATCTCGATCAGTCTGCACTGACCACTTTGCAACATCGGGGATAAAGCCTCACATACGTTGCGAATACTTCCACTAGTATACTAGCCACCAAGCAAACCAGAAAAAAATCGCTGGACATGTTTAATTTTTTTCACGCTTTGCCAGTAGTCGGGCTTTAGTGTTAAAAATAGGTCGCCACTCTTGGCCAAGTTTGCATTTATAATAAAAATAAAAATAAATAACATTCATTTTTTTAATTTATTTTTTTTATTTTATTTTTATTTTGTTCACGCTTTTCCAGTTGCAGTTCCAGTTTTCGGGATTTAGTGTTAAAGAGATGTCGCCACTCTTGGTCAAGTTTGCATTTAGTATTAAAAAAGAAAAGAAAAAAAAAGAAATAAAATTTTAAAAATGAATAAAAATAAATATGAACGAATGTTGAAGTACAATGAATTATAGAGTTAAATATTACCTCTGATTAGTGATTGCTAGATTACATGAATACATGAACATGTTGTCCTTCAAAATATCGTTTGGTTGTTTGGTTTTGATTGTTGAGATACATTGCAGCAACCAATTATGCTCATTACAGTGTCCTCCCGCTGTTTTGGTGGAGGAAGAACCCTGACAAATGTCTGGGTAGAACCACCGACCATCCGCCGGTCAGCTGAAAGACCTTCCCACATTAAGTCCTTCGCCGCGAACGGGACTCGAACCCAATCTATTTTAGCTGCTGTTGTTTTTGTTGGGTTTTTTCAGTTCAGCAACCTAGTGTTTATCCGAACTGCGGATGCGGTAACGTAAATACGTTTTGTGTATGTGTATGTATGACTCACTGTTCTCGACTGTCACGTAATATTTTAAATGAAAATAAACATAAATATGTGGTTTTATGTGTTATGTTATCACGACTGATTGTGACCAGGTCACTTTAAAGGATGTATCCGACAGTTTGGACCAAAAGTTTCTCTCCAATTACCAAAATAAGTCATTATTTCCTGAAAAGATACCACAAAATGCGGTTAACTGATGCCCTAGATCTGTAACAACAATAAAGCATAGATCTCCACTTATCAATGCAAAGGTACTTTTTTATCGGAGGCAAGTATTAGAGTTAAACATTTTTAAATTAAGAAAACAACATGGCAATTTAATTTTAGATCACGCTATGTCGTCATCAAAATAACCCACCCTGACCTCGATAACTACGTATTTTTAGCAGAGATCATTATCGTGCTTATTTATAGATTTGGAGAGAATGTACATTTAGAGTGATTGTTATCACGATATGTAATGTCTAACAATATAGGTAGTGTTCAAAATAGTGTTCTTTACTTAGTCCCAAAGCAGCGACCATATACTGTTACATATATTTGAGATAGGCAAACTGCCGGATATCACCTATAAACAGCATCAATGCATATCAAGCATGCTTTTTTTTTTTTTTTAAAAAAAGTCCCCAAAAAGGTGATTTTATGGAGACTCCCTGTGAAACAGACGACATTCATGTCAGTAGAAGCACGTTCTAATAGTGTTTTAGAGGTCAACATTTAACTACACCACGTACACCTAGAGGCAGTTTGTCAATTTTGGAATCACAACAAATGCCCTTTAGTAAAATCTTTCAGATGTTTTAAAGATTTGCCACGTTAACATATGTGATACAAGTTTCGTGTATTATGTTATATATGTGATTTCAGGATGTTTGCAATTTTCAAGTTACAACAAGATGTTAAAAAGCTGTTTGGGTGTGTGTAAATGTACATGACTTATAATGTAAAATAAGCCCCCCCCCCCCCCCCCCCCCCCCAACAAACAAACAAAAACAAATTAAAAACGTCTATTTCATATTCAACTAAATATTTCATAATTAACTAAATAATTAATCATTTGTTTAAACCGCTTCTCTTATTTTGGACTTTCCTTTTTGTCGGTGGGTGGGGCGTTATGGGTGTGGACAAGCACACGGCAACGGTCAGTTCCGTTTGTCTTATCATTAAACCATCTACAATATATTACGGTTATAACGATAGTAGGGGACTATAAATCTGTGATAAGTAGATTTCACAAGAATAAAACAACTCAGACACCCACTAGCTTAACTCGAAGTTTTTTAAGCGTTTTCTTATCCTTAATTAACAACCAAAAAAAAAAAAAATCGATTTTTTTTTCAAACCGACAATCTTATCATTGTTTCTTGGCACATTTGTTCAAAGAAACGTGTGATTAAAATGTGAGTAATAAACAATAAAAATCACAGGTAATAAAATGGTGAGAAGCTTAAAAATCAATTTAAAGCAATCTCTGTTTTCGACCTCGTCTTTTTTTAACGGCGTATGCGTTAATGGCGTTCTGGTGCCATTAAGTGTTCCTGGGGAAAGAGGTGACATTTCGCCGACATAATGCACTATTCATTAGACGATAAAAACAACACAATACCCAACATAATCGATTGTCACAAAACACATATCCTAATACGAGCAAACAAAATCAATTACACAAATACGCATTAAATTGTTAACACATGTGTCATTTGTTGAATGCTGTGTGTATTGTTTTGTAAATGCAACAGCTCAGGTAATTAATGTGAGTGTATACACTGAACAATGTACAGATTGTCAAACGGTAATTCCCACACGGTGTTATTCATTGAGTACAATATTTAAATGAAATCCTACTTACCGATTGGGCAGTTCCAATATAGTAAACACACAGCGCAAGCGCTATCAAACTTTTCACGTGCAAGTTCATGTTTTCTTCTTATCGCCAGTAATCACAGGCGATTTAAACATCCATTGATGCCCGAGCTTTGAAAAGTAGCCAACAAGTCTTGCAAGTGTCCCCTACGCCAATGTCCTATACTGTCTATAGGGCGTGGTCCTTCCTCGTGTAGACACCAGACGGGACTGAAGCACTGTACAACGCCGTACCTGTAGGATAACTCAGCCACCTTTTCCGAATTATTTCAAAGTTTCTCAAGCGTGCAACACTGTTCACTCCCTCGACATGTACACTCCGTTCGGAAATTCCTTAACACCGCTGTCCGACCAAGCGTATTCTACATGTCTACACTGTACCCCAAGATCACTCGGCCGTGCTTGCATCCAGTTTCCGGTCACCGATACTCGCCAACGGTCCCGATAAAAACAACAACAACAACAACAACAACAAACTTTTCCTTTGGAGGACCGTAATTTGGATGTACCACTACCTGGTGCGTCTCTGTCACGCTCTAAGGCGTGAGAACTATACAAAATGAATTAAACAAACGAAAGCCATTAAAGTTCACGCTTCAGCAGATGGCCTACATTGTATATTGTTACACCACGACACACCGTCTTTGGTTTTGTCAAATTGCCCACGTGTGCTAATTATATCTCCGCGATTGGTATATTTCTTCCCGTCGATCGTTTGCACACTGGCAATAGATAGTACTGAACAAAATACATCCGAAAATGTATGTGAGTTACTAATGTGTGTTTATTTGCAATGCCTTTGTCAGTTTTTTTTAATGTAATTGTATTGAGCTACAGGTAAGAAAAAATCACGTGACCAGACTCTCCTGGCGGCCTGATCAATGTAAGGGTCAGTTGGTGTAGTCGGGTCAATACGGTCCATGGCTTAATCCGTAGCTTGCTATGGGCACCTATTCATATGCACCACTACTACTGCCAACTTTTTTTTTCTAACAACTACATGCAAATGCAAGAATATATGTGGCTAGAGACCCAGAGGCAATGAGTGGAGATCATGATCAGATAGCTCCCAGTGAGAGCTGGCTGTTCTGGGGATACACTTTTCACCCAGTATGATCAACTCATGTTTGGCAGGCTGAGAGTCAATAGTCTATTACAGCGTGAGTTCCTAAGACGCCAAATAAATGTCAACACGACTGGTTCCTTTGATCTTAGTATTTGGTCCCTTATTCAATAAAAACATTTCGTTGTGACTTGTATTTGTTTGTTACGTTGTGCCTGCAATTTGATTAAGATGCGGAGAGGAAGTAAATAGTGCCAATCTTGATTAGAACACCGGACCTGGTAGCGCAATCGGTAGAGCGTCGGCTCCAGGTACGGGAGGGCCCGGGTTCGATCCCGGGCCGTGACATACCAAAGATGTTAAAATGGTAGTGGTATAGCTCCCTTGCTAACGCTCAAGCAAATATAAGGGTAGTTCCACGACTGGTTGACCCGGTGTCAGGATAATGTGACTGGGTGTGGTATCGTGTCAGGTGTTCACGGCATGCTATACACAGCGAATGCAGCACTATATCTGCTTCAAGTGGACACCGTCTCCAGATGACTGAAAAACTGTTCTTGGGACGATAAACCCAATAAATAAACTGATCAGAACACGTCAGACGTCAAACTTTGGTATCATGGATCTGCATTATTTACCTTGAGAGTGGTATGACGACATCAACGATGACAAGTGGGAGAAGAAATTACAGATTATGTTTGCAAACTAAGTGACACACTTATACAATATTTAACAGAAACCACGGGCTGTGTGTCAACTTTATGGCATATGTTTCGACCGTTGTACACGAAGGAATGTCCACAAATGTGCAAACATGCGATTTAAATAACGTTTTCCAGTGTCGTATAGAACATGATAAAAACTATAGAAAAAGTCGATGGAAAATATTATATTCACAGAGATACTATATTCAGATACTCACAGAAAAAGCTGAAAACTTATTTGATACTAATTTTGGTATAACTATATAGAAAATTATTGTATTGTACAGGTAACACCAATGTCTTTGTTCATGGGAGTATCTATTAAATTGATGGTTTTTGAAACAATATGGACCAAATGATTTTATAAACTCCTAAAATCATTGTTAACTACATTTACCAACGTGCGCGCGCACCGACAATAGATACGCCTTACGTGATACACAAACACAACTCAGAAGTGCTCTAGAATCTTCATTTTTTGTTTCTCTGTGCTTTTATTAATTTGGCTTGATGTAAATGATTAATGAGAGGGTTTTTTAATGAGAGAAAGTCCTCTCAAGTTAATGAGGTTCATTGCAGTAAACTTTAAGGTGTCTGTCAACTGGGTCAGACAGGTTGCGATTGTATCTCCTTATGGAGTTACTCCCCTTTCGTCCATTTCAATAGTCTCATATGCTCAAGAATTAAATCGATATATAAATGCAGAATTTTTAAACAAGTTCAGTCTGAAAAGTTCCTTTTTCGACAGTTGTTATTTTTGTAAAGTAAATGTTGTTGAAAAGTACTTGTGTTTTATTCTAATTGTCCAAAACAACAGTAACGCAGACCGGCGCTCTCCAAGGCCATCCACCCGTGCACCAGCCACGATAACCTGTTGCTTAACCGCGCAACTTTGGAAACCACGTCTCTGTGTTTTTTTATGTGTCTACCACAATCGGAACTCCTCGGGTAATTCCTTCCTCGGGACAATCATCCCTCGGATGTATTTAGTGCAATGATACTTACTGAAATCTCGATGTTTTGTTCGCCGGAAGTCAGAAGAAGAATATGCCTTAAATGTAGTTCGCACAAAACATAAACAATGCCATCGTTCGACAGCTGCGTGTCTGCTGCGCTGGGTAAATTAAAATTGGATGATTTAAATTTGAAGCCGTCACAAATTGAAGTTTTACAGGCATCGAGCTGTAGTGAACTGTAACACAAGCTGCCATCTTTGTTTTGTCGTCTGTCTCAAAAGTAGCCCCATGTAGTGAAATGGCCGAGGTGATCCGACTACCTACATACATCCGAGAGATGATTCGTGAATTATCCGAGGTGTTCCGATTGGTGTCTACTCCTGTGACCGTTACACTGTTCTCGTGTTGTTCTTTTGTGAACGCCAGTTCTATAGAGTTGTTCTTTACACGCCCCTGTTTCCTGTAGTTCTTTCGGAAACCTATAAAAAAAGACTAAAGGTTGCGCAGCTCATCAGATCTAGATGTAAGCGAGTGTGGAATTGTATTTGAACGAATGGAATTCGTCTGATTAATAAAATAATAAGTTATAAAGTTGTTCAGGTAGAAAGATATGCTTTGTTTATAATTAGGCATGGGAGTAAAACCCAAAATGCTTTAATAATTTCTTAATTCAAGGTAACAAATAACTGATCTCTCAATGTACAGCATATGTGTGCATATAAATCACATAATGTAAACATTTTGTTCAAAGACATCAATCGATTTGAGGTATAGCAACTGTAACTGACAATAAACACTATAGGGAAAGTTGACACATTTATGTGGTTTTTACCTTAAAGGCCACGCGACTTTATCACCCGATTATAAATTTATGGATACTTAAATATTAAAAATGAAATTGCCTCTTTTTTGGAAATAAGACTATTGCAAAATTAGTATGCCATATCCGTTTTCCAAAAAAAATGTTCTTCTTTTGAGTTTTGCTTTGAAACAAATGGGAGCATTAAGAAAACAAACCGAACATGTTACTAAATAGATATGTCTCAAAATTATCAAAAAATAAAAACAAAAAACGCCCAACAAAACAAAACACAACAACAACAACAACAAACAAACAAACAAACAACAACAACAAGAATAACAACAAAACAAAAACCCAAAACCAAAACAAAAAAAACCAAAAAACAACACGTTATAAACTCTTAACAAATTAAACCCAATTAAAGTTTAATTTGAGCATTCTTTTTAAAAAAGTTATTAAGTAAAAACTCGATAGCCATGTTTTTTTTTCGAACACTGCAAGAATTCATATCGTATTTTAGTTGATCTTGTCAAATATAAAATACATAATGATCATTATTATACTTTCTAGTATTTAAACAGACAAGGTACCGAATTTTTTTATCGAAATTAGCCCGAATTATTGAGTAAAATATTTAAATAAGAAAACAAAAACACACATTTTTCCTAAAATCTTGTATAGGTGTTTCAAAGATAATGGTAAAAAAAGAAAAAATACGGATGAACAATTTAAACTTCATTGTACATGTCTAACCAGCTTTAAGCAGATTAGGCCTAAGGTGGATACTCTTCAATTGGAGGTGCTGCATTACACTTGTTCATGTTTTTGTCACCGTCTTTTCCCTGTTTGTATACACAGAGTGAATACAATGTTGCCCTTCGGGTAAAGCAGCCGGCCTAACAGAGTTCAACTATTCCTAGAGCGACAAGACATAGTTCCATGTATTTCCATAAAAGGATGTTTAACGAAATATATTTACACAGTTAAAATCACGTAAAAGTAAAAAAATAACACAAAACGCTTACAAAAGAATGTCCAGCTTGCTTAAACAAGAATTAAATGTGACTTTAAATGCAACACAAAAAATGAACTACTTTATACATAAACCACCAACTAGTGCGCGTAGAAATGGAGCGTCATATGAAATGTGGTACATGTTATGCAGCCAGCAGGGGAGATCACCTCTGCCGGTCTTGGTCTTCGTCTCTTAACCTTCCGCTTATCATACGACCACCACATTGAACGCAAAGTTGTGTAGTTTAAAAAAGCGCAGTTTGTCTAACACAAAAACTATAAACGACATTATATATACCAATTTTTATTGTCTCAAAATTAGGTTACTTTTCCGAAACAGTGATTCCCTCAGTACTTGCAGCGCTTTCATAAAATCAGCATGGGAATTCCTATGATTTGAGTGAGATTGTTTATTGAGGTCTAAAAACGCAATTCCCAACATGAAAATAAGTAAGATTCGGATAGTTTACAATTTCACATGTGTCTGACGTTCTCGACTATTTGTATCCTATTTGTTTTATTGTTTGCTGCAGTACATGTAATCATACGTGAACAGTCACACGGATTTAATTTCCTTGCATGCACGAGACCAGATTGAACTAGCTTAACATGTAAACCATTCTCATATTTACACTTTTAAATTCAAATTTTAACCATTTAATTTCAGTATCTTACTGTTTATCTTTGTTTGAAATGTTTGTGAAAGTAAAAACTGAGAAAGTAATATTAATCTTATTACCTCTGCATAAGGCGTTTTTATTGTTGAAACCTGGGACTGTATGACGAATAAATAATTTATAAAAAAAAGTGTAACCTGCGGCTGTATGACGAATTACGTATTTATGGAACACAGTGGAGGTTTTTTTTAATAATAACTGCAGCCCGTCGTGTCACCTGTCTTTATATAGGACATAACACCAGGGGATTAATTTGACGTATAAATCTAGTTACCAGCCTGCTTAGGAGAACTCACCAAGCATAGAATATAAGAGTAAATCTAAATCAGACAGTTCCCAGCGGGAGCTTCCAGCGGGAGCTGTTTGATCAGGTTATATACTATTTGCTTTTTGCTGCTGTCTAGCAATATGTCTAGGCATGTTGCTGGTTGATGTAAGAAAATGGCTAATACTTAATATGATTCAAAATAAGTCAGATGTTTTCTAATCTAGAAGACTTTTTTACACGCATGCCTTGTGCGGATATTTTAAACACATCGTGCGTTTCAAAAATTGATAAAATATGCTGATACATTAAACACATTGGGCGTTTCACAAATTGATAAAATGTGCTGACATATTAAACACATTGGGCGTTTCGCAAATCGATGAATTATGCTGATATATTCCACACATTGGGCGTTTCATCAATCGATAAAATGTGCTGATATATTAAACGTATCAGGCGTTTCATTAATTGATAAAATGTGCTGATATATTAAACGTATCAGGCGTTTTATTAATTGATAAAATGTGCTGATATATTAAACACATCAGGCGTTTCATTAATTGATAAAATGTGCTGATATACTAAACACATTGGGCGTTTCGAAAATTGATAAAGTGTGCTGATATATTAAACACATCGGGCGTGTCATTAATTGATAAAATGTGCTGATATATTAAACGTGTCAGGCGTTTCATTAATTGATAAAATGTGCTGATATATTAAACGTATCAGGCGTTCCATTAATTGATAAAATGTGCTGATATATTAAACGTTTCAGGCGTTTCATTAATTGATAAAATGTGCTGATATATTAAACACATCAGGCGTTTCATTAATTCATAATATGTGCTGATATACCAAACACATTGGGCGTTTCGAAAATTGATAAAGTGTGCTGATATATTAAACACATCGGGCTTGTCATTAATTGATAAAATGTGCTGATATGTTAAACAACTCAGGCGTTTCGTTAATTGATAAAATGTGCTGATATATTAAACACATTGGGCGTTTCACAAATTGATAAAATGTGCTGATACATTAAACACATCAGGCGTTTCATTAATTGATAAAATGTGCTGATATATTGAACACATCAGGCGTTTCATTAATTGATAAAATGTGCTGATATACTAAACACATTGGGCGTTTTATTAATTGATAAAATGTGCTGATATATTAAATGAAAATATGCAAATGTAAGTACTCTGTTATATTTGTGTATAGTCCTTTTAAAGAGTAGCGAACAAGAGGAGACTTTGTACTTAAACAATTCGGTAAATATTATTATATAGATATCAATACAACGATTTGGCTCTTTTTTAGATAACTGGTAAAAATAACGGCCATTACATTTTTGTGCTTAGTTTAAAATCTGTGTGCATAAACTGTATTATTAAGGTATTTTTATTTCTTATAAACTGCAAGGATATTATTTTAAAAAGTACATTGCTTTGTGCTGCTTGTCATAACTTGGTCAGTAGTAGTTTTTCTTTTGTCAAAAATATCAAAACTTTAAAGTTTGACACTTTTGACAAAAATATTTAAAGGACAAATAGTAAAATACATTTTAATTATAATTTATACTTTTTATTAAGTATGAATAAATACAACCAAATAATTAAGTTTATGCAACCAGATATGAAACTAAGCCCCCCACCCCCACCAAAAAAAAAGAAAGAAAGTGATGGCCGTTATTGTTTTCCATTTACTGAAAAAGAGCTAGTTGTGGCTTATATACGAACATAGAAGAGACTGTTAGTTTATAATTATGATTTTTTTAATTTTTTTTTATTAATACACAGAGTCGCGTTTTATAAACACAAAATTCATAAAGACACTGTAGGTACATTTTTAGACAATTTACACTTATTTCATAAATACATGAAGTGTTTTATACGCTGTATGAGAAGAGACTATGTACAAACATAATTAGATAAATTGTACTTATTTCATAAATACCTGACGTGTTTTATACGCTGTATGAGAAGAGACTATGTACAAACATAATTAGATAAATTGTACTTATTTCATTAATACACGAAGTGTTTTATACGCTGTATGAGAAGAGACTATGTACAAACATAATTAGATAAATTGTACTTATTTCATAAATACCTGAAGTGTTTTATACGCTGTATGAGAAGAGACTATGTACAAACATAATTAGATAAATTGTACTTATTTCATAAATACCTGAAGTGTTTTATACGCTGTATGAGAAGAGACTATGTACAAACATAATTAGATAAATTGTACTTATTTCATAAATACCTGAAGTGTTTTATACTCTGTATGAGAAGAGACTTTGTACAAACATAATTAGATAAATTGCACTTATTTCACAAATAAATGAATTGTTTAATACGATGTATGAGAAGAGACTATGTACAAACATAATTAGATAAATTGTACTTATTTCATAAATACCTGAAGTGTTTTATACGCAAAACGAGAAAAGACTATGTACAAACATAATTAGATAAATTGTACTTATTTCATAAATACCTGAAGTGTTTTATACGCAAAATGAGAAAAGACTATGTACGTACATAACTGGCTATATTGTACAGATATGACAACATGGCGTAGTTTTTTTTATATATAGAATTGTCATTTATAAACAAGAAGAGGCGGTCTCAGTTAAGGATACAGTCGACTTTTTACAGCGTTATTTTCTGACGCGCGGATTTATAAATTTCTCGCAGTAGAGCTGTATGTCATGTTATCGATATCGAGGATAATATATATTTTTTTGATACTTAAACTTTAATCCGTATTACGAGCGATTTGTCAAAGCAATGTTAAAAATTAATCGCTCGTTGTTTTTGTTGTTGCTGTGTGTGTATGTGTGCGTGTAATTTGGGGTGGGGTTGGGGGGGGGGGGGGGGGGGCTGGAGCGATGTTGGTAAGTGTGTTTTCTTTGTTTGTTGGGTTTACGGCCCCACCAGCAGAATTTTTTTGTTTTTATTTGCAATCAAGGCACAAATAGGCACGCTGTTATTATACATACTGATTCTAAGCATACATTTTGGATGGTTATTTTGGTACATTACGACTAGTATACTTTTTTCTCCATTTATTATTATTACCATTAATAATAACAATGACAAGAGGCGAATTCAGACAGGGCGGAGCCGGCTCATGCAAGACCCCCCTCACTCCCAACCCCACAAACTTATGCAATAGCCAAACTATGTAAAATACACATATATACACATTTTTATGAATTACGATAAATCATTAATAGTTGTAATTAGTTGTATATTCCTCATATACATTGTATATCAAATGCAAAGTTCGTGCTTGAATCACGAGTTTCGTATCGTATGTTCATTTTACATACTCCTTCCGTACTGCTAATATTTTTAAACAAGTTAAATCCTCGATCTGCCCCTGTAGACTCATAACATTTCAGCCATCTTGTTTCATGAAATAACGCTATACGATTACTTCAAAGAGGCCAACTATATGATTAAACGAGAAATCACAAAGCCCGACCGTCACCAATACGGCGTGATGTAAAATAAAAATGACATTAAAGTTGCAATAACTGCGGGTGTGTTGTGTTACAAAACATCCATCTCCCATCACATGGTCAACCTTTCGTGCAATAAATAAACCTAATTGTGTGAACAGAACGTATTCTACGCATTGGTAAAGATAAAACGACGATTGTTTCATAAGTCACATAAATACATAACTTTGAAGTAACACACATTGTTATGATTCATTAATAAGCAGAAGCAACAACAGCAGCGGCAGCAACGACAACTTCAGCAGCAGCAGCACCACCACCACCTCCACATTATCATCATCATCATCATCATCATCATCATCATCATCATCATCATCATCATCATCATCATCATAATTATCATTATCACATGCACAGCCACCAATATTTACATAATTAATACCACCACCACACATCTACGATATAAACATCACCACCAATATCAACATTATCTCTATAATTAATTTCTCCGCCCTTTCTAACATCACAAACATAATATCCGTCAATATCAATATAAACCACAAAAGTCAACATCACTACATTTAATATCAACATAATCACAGATAATATCGCCATCACCAGCTCTAATATAAAAACAGCCACTAATAATTTCATTATTACCACCACAACCAATATCACCACCATAACCAATATCACCACCACAACCAATATCACCATCATAAACAACACCAGCATTTCAACCAATATCACCACCACAACCAATATCACCACCACAACCAATATCACCACCTCAACCAATATCACCACCACAACCAATATTACCACCACAACCAATATCACCACCATAACCAATATCACCACCTCAACCAATATCACTACCACAACCAATATTACCACCACAACCAATATCACCACTCAACCAATATCACCACCTCAACCAATATCACCACCATAATCAACACCAGCATTTCAACCAATATCACCACCACAACCAATATCACCACCTCAACCAATATCACCACCACAACCAATATCACCAGCTAAACCAACTTCGCACCACAACCAATATCACCACCTCAACCAATAAATTATCACCACCACAACCAATATCACCAGCTAAACCAATATCACCACCATAACCAATATCACCATCTCAACCAATATAACTACCACAACCAAAATCACCACCACATGACTGAACTTGCTTATGGCTGGCAAATATATATAAAAAAACACAGGTAGAATTGTTGTGTCTTCTACAGATAGCTTTTATATTGAAAAAACAAACTAAAAATGTTATAAATATTCCTGGTTAAGAAAGACTGATATAATGAACTTAAAGGTGGTATCCGACTGTTTCGGCAACAATTTATTTCCTTAAATAACCAAATAAATCATTGTTACCTAGACAGGTTTTGCAACATGCTGTTCATTGAAGTTCTAGATCTATGTGGACAATCAAGAATAAAACACCACTCGTCATTTCAAACAGGTATATCCTATACGAGCCACGCTGCAGAGATAGCTATTTTTAAAATTATAAAACCACGTGACCACTTACTTTTGAGATGACGTTATATGGTCATACGGGTAATACGTTCTGACGTCGATGTCTATTTTTGGCAGAGAGCACTATCGAGCTTTAATACCGCTGGAAATAATACATATTCAGTCAGTTTTTTCACGATTAGTTCTGTCTAACAATTTAGTTAGTGTTCAAAATCGTATTTAGTAAGACTAAAGTATGGGAGTATACATTTTTTTCCAGAATTCCCCAAAACAGTGGTTCGATATTGTTACATGTATTTGATATAGACAAACTGTCTGATACCACCTTTAAGTTGAGAAAGAACACCAGTCACATTTTAGAATAAAAAGCACCTATGGCGAAATGCTCTTCGGTTTAGTCAGTTTAAACAAAAAATATGTGATTGAACACTTGCACATTACGTCCTACGAGTAGTTAATTCATATCATTTGTTTATATATATATTTGCATCACTTAAATAAATCGGCAGCTGGTTGTAATATATGTGTACATTATTCATAATACCTCCTGCACTTAAATAAATTGACAACTGATTATAATATGTATTTTGTAAATTAAATGCACTGATTTGTGTCATCATTATATCAATTTTGGTAACATTAAAGGTGGTATTTGACTGTTTAGATCGTTTTATTTCTGTCTTGCAACCGAATAAACTATTGTTACAAAAAAAATACCTCTCAATGCTGTTTACTGGTGTCGTACAAGGCTACAACCAAGTAAAAAAGTAAAGCTTACCACCCCATTTGTCGATACAAAAATGTATTTCCTATCCGAGCCACGCTGCAGAGTTAGCCTTTGTTAAACTAAGAGCATCACGTGATCACTTACTTTTGATATCTCGTTACATGATTATCCGGGTAATCTGCTCTGACGTCGATATCAATATTTAGCTGAAATTCCCATCGTGAAATGTCTGTAGTGAAATCCCAATATTTAAAGAATTGTGAATAATGGACATTTATAAAGATATATTTCACGATTTGCACTGTCTAAGAACGAGGTTTATGTTATAAACAACATTTGCTTAAACCGATGTGTACGTTTATTCTTCAAGTATGCATAAGTTCTCTAGAGTAGAGGTACATTGATTAGATATAGGCAAACAATACCCCTTTAAATTATTCAGATCTAGACACCCCTCTTCCATAATCTGATTAGATTATTTGACCTCTCACCGCGTGGTTTCTAGTCCAGGTCCGGAGCGAAGGACACAACGTGAGAAGGTCTTCCAACTGATCTACGTTGCGTCAATGGTTCTGTTCGGACACTTGACTAGGGTCTTAATCCGCTCACAATAGCTGGACGTCGACCATATTTGCCAAAATTTCTAAAACAAAAACACCCCCCCCACCACCACAAAACAACAACAACAAAAACATCAAAACAACAACAACAAAAACAAACAAACAAGACAACAACAATCGCCGCCACCCCCCCCCCAAACAAACAACAACAACAAAACAAAACAAAAACAAAACAATCTTAGTTGGGCTTAGGTTGTTTAGCTTTCAAAATCAAATGAACTCAAGATAACTCTTGACATTCAGTTTAAGATGTTTTGTCGAAGTTATTTCCCTTATTTTGTAAAAAAACAAAACCGTATTACTTAAACAAAACATTTAACTTAATTATAACTTTCAATAGTGTATCAAATTGAAATAACAACTGATGCACATTTCAAAGGATTTTATTTTTGGCACTGAAAAAAGTCATTATATACATATATCATTTGTTTCAAAACTGAAGTTTCTTTAAAATTTAATTACTGTTTGTTAAAATCAATCTGTTTCAAAAGATGGTGCCGATATGGGCATCTCAATACAAACATTGAATCCATCTATAAATTGTGCATTCTTAACATTCACACAGTTTTTGTATAAATATTTTCTTACAAAAGCTCAAAATTTTATTCACTAGGCAAAGCCATTCACATCACACTAGTAACTTCTGGTTTTTCTTTTTGTACATCTGACTTGTCTTTTTCTGTCAACTCTTGAATGTCCCCGGTCTGAGAATAGCGAGCCCCGTGCTGGGCTCCGACCAAATCTAGAGCCACGGCTAACAGAAAGGCCAACACGCCATATCCAAGCACCTGGTACAGAAACGTCTGAGGTCCGAAGTTCTCGTAAAGGTACCCTATTAGTCGAAGATGACAAATGCCGCCAATGGAGCCCCCAATTAACGTAACCATCATCCCGACACCCGTCAGCTCAACGTGGTAATCTGTCCACGCCACGCCGCTTGGCCACATCGGGGCAAGGAAGAAGCCCAACGGTTGTGTGAGGACCCAGAGCGCTGTTTGGTTGTTTCGGGCAAATATACTAAGGAGACCGCCAACCAGAGCGAGTCCTCCGGTCTCGACAAGTATAAGGATGCGGATGGAGATCCACCGAGCCAGCAGGAAAAACACCATGCGGCCAGCAGTGAAGCTGATCCAGAATGATGTATTTAAAAACGAAGCGTCTGAGCTCTCAAAGTCCAGCTGGTCAATAGAAAAACTTCGCACAAATCCCGCCACCATTCTCTCGCCGCCACCGGCGTTGGCGAAATAGAAAAGGACTAGGACCATAATCTGGGTTCCATACCAAAACCGGCCTCCGGCACAAGTTGCAGGATTAATCATTTCTTTAAAAGATTTTCCACCACTAAAGATATTTTTCTCAATGTGTTTGTTGTCATCAGATGAACTTATTTGCTGAGCGCTTTGTTTTATAAGAATTAGCTCGCGAACTTGATAGTAAAAGAATACAATAGAAAGTAGTCCAACAAGTGAAGCGGATATTGCGTATGAATATTCTATTCGTGATTCGGTTAAATACTCCGTGGTGTTTGAAAACATGGAGGCATGAAGTTGTTGATCGTTTGTTAAGTTTTGTAGCGTGATGTTTTCGCCAATCGGCGCCTTGACTGCGAGGAATGGGTCTGTATACAAAGGAATAATGAATGAACCGAAACCATAGCCTCCGTGCAGAAGGATCATCGGCGCTGTGGCTTTCTCCTTCCAGAGACCGAGCAAGCGTCGCTGGCCCGCTGCAATAACAATGGAGAAACGTTTGCATGTATTAACTATTTAAATGTTTATTTTATTGAGACCTAGTTAGCGTCACTGGCTCAAATATAAAAATATATTTAAAGCGTGACTTTCTGCTTCCGAATGTCAGTCGTGCGACAATAATTGTAAAGATAGAAGCTAACAGGTGTGATTAGAACAACTACTTCGATCACTAAGTTGGTCACTACTTCCGTTGATTGATTCAGACCAAAGTAATCAAATATGTTGAATAAAAAAACAACAACATCGTTTAGACTTCAAACTAAATCGTTCAAAAGGCGCAAATTGGCGAGACAACGCCACTACCCAGACAGGCCCATCGCAAGTTCAAAAAGTCAGTACATACGTATTAATGAAGCTTACAAGATGACGGTGTGCTATGTTCTACCTTAAGCCAGTTTTTATTTTCTTCTTTGTCCAGCTATAACTGAATACCACCAAAAGGCATGAAGATGTATGTTTTTATTAAATTCATATACATGTACACTTTAGTTGTAATAAAACCCCGAACAGATAGACCCCTCCCAGTTTAAATAAAATAATTGGATACTTATGGGCCTACACTTCCCATACCTACCCACGTTGATTACTGTCTCCACAACACCGCCAATGAAACAGAGTGCCCAAAGTAGCTCTACGGACGGGGAGAAAGGCACTGCGGCCGTCACAATGGCTGCCACTACGAGACTCAGTGCCATCATAAGGTGGCAGTAGGCGCCCGCCTTATCTACCAGAAAAGCGCCAACTATGGCACCGGGAAAAAGCCCGTAGCTCCGCCCCGATACGGCCACCGCCACATGCTCATAGTCAGTATTCAGCTTGAGTTTGAGGTCAATCAGTGTTGGGCCAAAGATCTCTAGATACAAACCCTGCAATGAATCGTTCAAAAAGGGCCGGTGAAGCATGTTTAAATAAACCGGCTTATCCAGTCAGTGTAAGTGTAACTCCTTGGTGAATGGTTGGCCTACTTTATGCTAAAGAACATGCGCGTTTTGTTTTTGGTTCTGTTTATAGGCATTTAAGTTTGGCGTGATATACAAATATATAACAAAATAACAGTAGAGGGTTGGGTTAGGTAGCAATCGAGGAACGATCCATAGCGTCAAGGAATATGCGGTATTTTCCGGGACATAATTCGATCCTTTCCGATAAAGAGAAAATATTCGCGGGTTATATCCCAGAAGATTCGAAAGGCTAAAATTTATTTAAAATAACCTATCCGACGCCCATTGGGTAGAATGCGAGTCTCTTTATACAATGGTATAATAGGGAAAACAAAAATGGACCCAAGAAAGTAACCCCTGACAAAATTTAGATAAATTCTGGCTCATTAGTTCTCATTATAAGACATCGCATTGACATATGCTCCTTTATAATCATTGTATTGATTAATTTGGTTTTGAATGTCACGTTTTGGCATTCTCCGATCAAAGTTCGGAGTTGAGGGCGTGAGTACGAGGCTGGAAAAAATCCAAGGGGAAATTCCTTCCGGTTATTTTGGATAGGTGGACGGAATCCCTCCCCCGGGCTTTCCTAGGCGGACAAAATCTTACCCACCCCGAATCCCTTCCCAACAAAATTGATTTGTAATGCAACATTCTTATTAAGTTTCTTATAATTTATATTATATTATAAACAAAGTAGTACTGGATTATTTATTTTTTATTCAGAAATGAAATTCAGATCTGATACGTAAGACATCACAAGTTCGGCTGCTTAATTGCAGTGTTTAATTGATGAGCTTAAATTGACATAATTGCATGATCATATAGATTCTTTGATTATACGTTCAGAACTTATCAACATGCATGGCAAGAATTTTTAATTAAATTAAGTATGTCCCATTGTTGGAACAACAAGTAATAAAGGAAGAGATAAAATGGTTTGTAAGCCAAACAAATGTTGCATTTCTGAACCATTGTATGGGGTGGATTCGGGATGGAGGCGTGATTTTGTCCGCCTAGGAAATATTATGGAAGGGATTCTGTCCGCATTGGAAAATTCGTGGAACGGATTCTGTCCGCTTTGGACATGAGGGTGGGGGTGGGGAATTCTGTCTAGGTATGCCATGGATGACCGGAAGGGATTAAAGGTGATATCCGGCTTAAAGGTGGTATCCGGCTTAAAGGTGGTATCCGGCTTAAAGGTGGTATCCGACAATTTGCTTATATCGATTAAATGTAACAATATTTCCATTTAGAGTTTTAAGAGAATTTATGCATTCTTACTGCATAAACTTGTACTTGGGTCTAAGTTAAGACGATTTTTAACGCTGCCTATATTGTTAGACAGTACCAATTGCGAAAAACAACAACAACAACAACAAAAAACAACAACACACTCTCTAAATGCCCATTCTTTCCAATTCTATAAATAAGCCCGATAGTCATCTCTGCTAAAAATACATATTGACGTCAGAACAGACTACCCTGGTGACATAATAAAGTGATCTCCAAAAGTAAGCTTTCGTGTGGTTTTATCAGTTTAAAAATAGGTATCTCTGCAGCGTGGCTCAGATATTTTTGCAATAACAATTGCGCATTTATGCTCCAGTGTTCACGCCAATCCAGGGCATCAATGAGCAGCATTTTGCGGGACCTTTTCAGGTAACAAAGACTTATTTGATTAGTTAAGAAAAATATTTGGTCCAAACTTTCGGATATCACCTTTAAGGTGTCTTGGTCATAGTTGGTCAAATTAGCATTTTTTTTTAAATGAAGACTATTATATATACCATAGAATGCATTGGA
The DNA here is from genome assembly GCA_007844125.1 of Sinonovacula constricta. NCBI lineage: Eukaryota > Metazoa > Mollusca > Bivalvia > Cardiida > Solecurtidae > Sinonovacula > Sinonovacula constricta. Next base: position 52,444,624 of record CM017555.1, read on the forward strand.
ATAAGATATATCCCTGATAGGCGTTGTGCTGTATGTAGTTAATAAATACTCAAAGTTGTAGATAAACATTGATTTACCAGTGCCAGCCATGTAGCAACCAGAAACAGTGTCTCGATAATCTTGGCCAACTTTGTAGGCTGGAGATCCGGGGATGTATGTGTGTCAGTGGCCGCCATATTGACGTGTCTAGGGCCTAAATGTCTCACCTTGAAGTGTAGATAAGGGAGTTAAAACATACCGTATGACAAGTTCAAAGGTTAATTAAAAGTAGCAAACTGAAAATAGGGTTGATCCACAAGTTCCGAAACTTAAGTTCGGCTTACCCAAAAAGACAATTAAAAAGAAGAAAAAACATATTGCATATAAACATTTAATTACTAAGTGATAAACGCATGGATTTTCCTTATTTTAGTATACATATAAAATAGAAGAGAACAACAACAACAGTTCTTGCAATGTTTGAGCTATCTTTAATTCGAGGGAAATGTTGTTGTTATTTTCAAGCCTTGTCCATACACTCCCGACTCGATTAAAAATCGTAGTGGATGAGTAAACAAATTCGAAGTGCATTTTAGTTATATTTACTAAATCATTATTCAATCACATACATTCTTAGGTACGCTTAAATATATGCATGTATATGTGCAAATTGTAGTGAATCCTTCACAATATTTATATAAGTCTAGCCAACACGTCACCACTTGGACACAATTTCAGAATTCCAAGAATCCTTAAAAATCGTGGAATAGGGGCAGACGTTTTATAATTTAGTCATCGGATTGTCCCGTATCTGTAATGTATCTTTGAAGTTGAATATATTTAGCTGCAACGTAGGCAGTAAAATATGCAGCCAATAAAAGGCTCGGACCAGGGAGCGCTACACTAAATGGTAACTACATACGTTACTGTAGACTCGATGAAAATAGTGCATATCCGGATTCTTTAATTTTTGGCTGATCTGCAGGACGACTTTTGCCATGGTCCGACCAAGCCTCACTTGGAGGAACATTTTCTCAGGTGAGATTTCGCTCTAGCTCAAGTTTTGTCTTCTAGTGTACTTTTTACTTGGACACCGTTACAATTCCAATATATGTTTATGTTTATTGAGTTTATCGTCCCATCAACAGTATTTCAATGATCCGGAGACGGTGTCCACTTGTAGAAGATATAGTGCTGCCTTCAATGTGTATAGCACGCCGTGAACACCTGGCATGATACCACAACCAGTCACATTATCCTGACACCGGGTCAGCAAGTAGTGGAACTACCCTAATATTTGCTTGAGCGTTAGCAAGGGAGCTGTACCATTACCATTTTTAACTACTTTGGTATGTCGCGGCCCGGGATCGAACCCGGGGCGTCCCGTACCTGGAGCCGACGCTCTACCGACTGCGAATTCCAATATATAATACACCACTAACCTTGCACGGTTAATGTATTCATATAATTATTACAATGAGGTGTTAAACATCTCTTTGTACATGTGCATACTGAGCAAAGTTTAAGCTTGAATAAAGTCTTCAGCGAAAATAAAATACTGTATGCAGACTCAAGTCCATCTGTTTGGCAGGTTAAGCGTAGCACTGTTGTCGGTGTTTCTAACACATGATAATAAACATATATCAAACACAACAAATGATAAAGGTACTGTCCCCCAGACTTTTGTAAAGACCGCGAAAAGCATAAAATAACAGTCATTATATTTTTAAATATCTGGTATAAAACCAAACCTTATTAACTAAAACATTATCTTGATTATAAAAACACTAAGCTTAAAAACAGCGCTAACCACTCGGTCAAAAAGTCATATACATTTTTGTGGCTGTTCACAAATTCAATGTAATACTGGTTAACTTAAGCCAATCGGAATACTTCGACTATTTTGCATAGGTAGTTATTTGTTAACGTTAGAACATCTCGGCGATTCCACCCCGCCCCCACCCCCCCAAAAAAAGCAACAACAAAAAAACAAAAACAAAAACAAAAAAACAAAACAAAACAAAAAGAAAAACAAAACAAAACGTTACTTGTTAACTTTCGGAATTGTAGAACATTTTTGCCCAAGAAGTTACTTGTTAACTTTCGGAATACATCGACCATTATTGCCCATAAAGTTACTTGTAAACCTTCGGAATATTCCGGCAGTTATTGCACAAGAAATCAATTGTTAACTTTTCGGAATACTAAGTTTTCCGAAAAAATTATCATGCGTGCGTTCAGTAGGAAAGAATGTTCGCTAACGCTAGCGATCAGTAATTAACAGTGTCTACTGAACGAACCGTCAGCCGCTAACGTTCGCTACTGTTCGCTCACGGATTCCCAAGGTAGAAAACGAAGTAAACGAGTCCAACAATAACACCGTTAGCGGCGAACGTCGGCTTGGGAAAAACTATATATATATATATATATATAAGTTTTACATTTGTAGATATACAGAAGTCTTAGTGAGACAAGATTTCCATTCAAATTTTGAGGGGTCATGTAAACCAACTGACGGACAATACCTTTAAATACGTCTGTGTCGATTATTTCACAACAGCACACATTACGTCCTTCTTAAATGAGTCACTGTCACATAATCAACTGCTTAGATGATAAAACACACTTTATAAATGCATATTAAGATTAATTTTTTTGTGGTAGACATGAGGATTACATTATTTTCATAACAATACAAAACCATGGCAGACCGGCCGCAATAGCTCAAGTGGTAGAGCGTCGGCTTGCGGATCGGGAGATCGCAGGTTCAAACCCCTGCCGGGTCAAACCAAAGACTTTAAAGTTTGTAGTAGTGGCTTCCCTTCTAACGCTCGTGGCTAAGGGGCAGCATTACGCCTGTCTCGTCGGTTTCAGTAGAATTGATCGGCCGGTTTCAGTCCCTGGGCACCTCATAAGTGCCCCTGTGCTATAATGATAGAAATGCTGTTGCACAATATCGGCAAAAATGCCGGAAAATCCTAATCCCAAACAATGGCGTACGTTTGGCTTATGAAACAATTGTGCAATACACTTAATGAAGCCAATCCCAAAAACAATAGTTTTGTTTGTGATACATATAAAAGAATACATTGTTAATGATTCGACAAATCGAGAATGTTACCTACCTGTCTACGCGCCGTCCGGTGTATATCTCTTTGCACTGCACTGTCGATGCAAAGGACGTTCTACGTGACACAGACAACAAAGCAAATGCAACTGAAGATACTGATCAATTCTCTGAAGAGTCACAATTATAATAATGTTGCTGATTCTTGTTGCAGATTTTCCATTTGAAAAAAAAGTTGGCCGTTTAACTCGTAATCTGGACTGTAATTGCTTTTTATGCTATATTCATACGTAATGTCAGGTTATCTCATGAATCTTTGTCTGAAAGTAGGTCATTTCTGCTGATTCGATGTCACGTGGGTGTAAATTCCAAAATCGGTTAGACATTTTCTTTACGGGATATGCATAGTCTCATACAACGGAACAATTCTGTAAGAAGTACACTCAAATACTAAAGGACATGAGCCCTTTTTTTGTATATTTTTTACATGGACGCTTAAGCATCACAAAGGAAACTTTACAGAGAGCAGCGGCTACAATATTTTTTACAAGGAGCAGACTCACGATGTCTGTTTATGTTGACTTTTTAAAATGATGGTTGTTTGATCTGACGAAAAACAACACCACATCATATTTATATATTTTTTTTATAAATTTTTGGACCAGTTAAATATTATAAATGTAATATATAATTATTCGTAAAAGAATCACTTTATATGGTTTTTATTTAGCTGGTAGGCCCTGCTTTGATATTTTTTTATCGTATATTCGTCATATAAGTTAGCCTGTTTTCGTCGCGCCACTACCTTACATATTGTCAATTTATCCACTTGGACGTGTCAAATTAGGTTCGCCACAGTTAGTTTATAAAGGTTCAAAACACATATATAACGTTATATATGTTTGTTGTTTTTAACTTTATTTTACCATTTTAAATATGCTTTATTTAGGAAACAGATTTTCGAGGTCAGGTGCTTACTAATTTAATCACGAAGGCCATAGATTTATTCATGCGAACGAAAAAAGAACACAACAACACGCGATATTTTGGGTGTAAGATCACGCAAACTTATTATCAAGCAAACGTATTTCCATTCTAATACGTTCTACAAGAAATTTTGAATTAAAAGGGACACAAATGCGCACTGCAATTTACGCAATGTTGTGAGGTTGTTTCCAATGTTTGGCTGTTCGATTTTACGCACGCGTACTTCCTGGTTATTTTTTTTCTAACAGAATACTCATGTTATTAGTAAGGGTAGGGAAAGTAAAAGGAACAGCTATTATATTGCAGACAAATAGTCCCGATTTATGTTGTGCGTTTATTTTATCACTACAGAATGCTCCCTTGCTTTTAGAGGTGTTCATAGTGTGAGAATTAAAAACATTGCATGCCTACCGTGAAATTAATAAGAAGTCGATGTGTGGTCGTCTTCCGTGTTAACACTGGCCGTGTTGGTAGATGAAGAACAATTGAAGACGATAATACTTTGCATTAAATTCATTCTGCACGTGCGTGCGTGCGTGCGTGCGTGTGAACACAAAGTTTCTATTATAATTTGCAAATTTTAATGCCTGCAGTTGGTATTTATAATTTACATTTTCTTTCTGACCGTTTCAAGAAAAAACTTATTGTTTTGATAGTGTCTATGACGGAAGCGACTTGTTTACAGTGGGTAATATTGCATTTTCTTAAATATTTTGTTATCAAGACACAACTTTGCAGCACCACGATTACGAATGGTTTCAAATTGTATTTTTGATCAATAGATTATATTTGAAGATGGTTGTTCCCTACAAAAAGTTGTTATTTCTTTAGGTTTGGGCCAAAATTTCCTTTCTCAAATAACCAAATAAGACATAACTGTTCATTGATATCCTAGATCTGTGTGAACAGTCAAGCATAAATCACCACTCGTCATTGCTAACCTGTATTTCATATCCGAGCCACGCTATTTTTTAAACTTGGAAAATCACGTGACCACTTACTTTTGAGATCACATCAAAAAGGCATTGGGATAATCCGCTCTTACGTCAATATCTATTTTTAGCAGAGACCACTATCGAGCTTTCCATACCGTTGAAAAAATACACATTCAGAGTAATGTTTTTCTCGATAAGTTCTGTCTAACAATCCAGTTATTATTCAAAATTGTATTTATTAAGACTAAGGTGTATGGTATATGCCTAAATTTCACAAAGCAGTGGTTTGACATTGTTATATTTATTTTATTTCGGATGCCCCCTTTTAACGCGAGGAAGTTTCTGTTTAAATTTTATTTGGTATATGATATCAACATAAGGGTCAAAATTCAATATTGGTCATTTTCCATTTAATATGAGTAAAGTCATGGCCCTTAAAATATTGATAATCTCTGGATAAATATCTAGTTTTGCAAAGAATTATTAAAATAATAGTGTTCTATCATCGACTGCACCTTAAGTTTTTAAAAGTATGAAATATACAAACACACAACCAGCTTGCACCTATAATTTCCATATTATTATTATAATAAAACAATTTACATAAAATCAACAACAAAATTAGAGGATAACAAAAGATCAAGACGCAAAAACCTGCCACACCGAAGATATGTACCGACAATGTTGTTGTATCGTTAAAAAGGTCAAGAATACATGTATAGATAAAGTTGGTATATAAAGGTGAGTGTTTTCAAAGAACTATTACAAGTGTTGAAAATAATTAAAATTAAGCGTTAACCTTTTATTTAGGAAGCACATTGCTTACTTATGTAACAGTTATTTTTGTCTACGATAATCATAATTAAACTGGTGTATATAATATACTTAAACTTTTAAGCATTGACATAAATTATGGTGTATGTTTCAAAGTTGTCAAAATCCAGGCATCCTTATATAAAGCAAAGATTTGAATTGTTACTAAGAACGCAACAACTTCAATGATATCCATGAATGTTTATATTAGTATATTAGAGTGTTTTTCTCCACTCTTCCGCGTTTTCTATGGATCCCCTGTAATCGACAACTGTTGAAAACTAAAGTTTGTCAATCTTTTCCTCCTTTTCCTCCTCAGCAACTTCCCCGATGAAACGTCGCCCTTTCGACGAGCCAAACAGCGTCATAAGAACGGAGAGCACGAACACAGCGATGCCGTAGCCGAGCAGCGTGTACAAGTACGAGCTGGGTCCGAAGTGGTCGTAAAGGAAGCCGATCAGTTTCATGTAGGCCAAGCCGCCAACTGATCCTCCCAGTAGAAGTGTTGTAATCGCGATACCTGTCAGCTCAATATGGAAGTTTGTCCAGCCAATTCCAGATGGAAAGAGTGGCGCAAAGAAAAAGCCAAGTGTTGGCATCAAGATCCACAGCGCAGTGGAGCTATCTCCACCAAAGATAGTAAGGCAGATGGTGGTGAGCATTGTCCCGCCTGTTTCCAGTAGGATCAAAATGCGAATCGGAATGAATCTGGCGGTCACCAGCCCTAGTGCTCGACCTACCGTGAACGTGATCCAAAATGTCGTGTTGATGTAAGAGGCGTCGTCTTTAGAGAAACCCAACTGATCTATCGAATAAGCTCGTATGAACTTTCCAGCGACACGTTCTCCGCCGACCACTTGGAAGAAATATAGTAATACCAAAATAAAGATTTGTAAGCCGTAACAAAGCTTCCCTCCCGCACAAGTACCTGGATTGAACATCTTCCGGAAAGCCAAAGATTTTTCAGGTTGTGAAATCGATGAGCCAGTGTTTGATTGCTGATGACGCAATCTTTCTCGTTCTTTGCTGCCGACCAGATGATAGGCGTAGAAGATGAACGAGACAACGACGGTAATAAGCGCTGGAATGAGGTAGGCGAATTCAATACGGGATGGGCTAAGGTACTCCTCTACCTTCTGATTTCCGACAGTTGTCGTCAACGAAGACATGGATGGAGCCGGCATTGTGATGCTGATGTTATTACTGTTGCTGCTGTCAACATCTGGAGCCAGCTCTGCCAGGAACGGATTAGCAATGAGCGGGTTAATGAACGACCCGATACCAAATCCGGCGTGAAGGATGTGCAGCGGCGATGATGCTTTCTCTCTCCACATCTCGATTATAAGTTTCTGCCCAGCTGAAAATCAAATCAAACATATAACAACCCACACCAGAATCATTGTCATGATTATCATTACCGTTTTCATGATTTTCATAATGATATTGATCATGATCATTATGACCACGATGATCACGATGATCATCATCATCATTATTTAATCTTAACACATATTTACATTACGATTTGTTTACAAATTCATTATCAATTCATCCTCTTCCTCCTCATCATCATCAACTGTTTTGCTGTTCTGCATTATAATCAAGATAATATTCCTAATACTTACCTATGTTAATGACGCCCTCAAAGCAACCTTGCAGAAGACACATTACAAACACGAGATTTGAGTTGGGTACCCAGGGAACAGCCACGGTTGCTATGGCTCCCAGGTCTAGTGACAATGCCACCATAAGGTCGCAGTAGAGCCCAAACCGGTCGACCAAAATCCCACCTAGGGCCGAGCCGATGAAATAGCCGGCACTGCGGCCTCCAACAGCCGTGGCAACCGCCTCGTATTCGGAGTGGGTGCGTAACTTAAGGTCAATCAGCGTTGGGCCGGTCATTTCCAAGAACAGTCCCTGCAGAAACACGTATATAGAGCCGTTTAAATATTCAACAAGAAAAGTCGTTGATGCGAATCATCAAAGGCGACGCAAGTACTGAAACAGGTAAGCAGGTTAAAGTAATATGGTAGTAAGTATCAAAGACATATTTGACAATTTATGGCTGTAATTTGAAAGTTATTAAATTTATCTCAAGAAAAAATATGTATAAAGACAACAACAACAACAACAACAACAACAACAACAACAACACACACACAAAACAAAACAATCGAAATTAAACGTATCTGACTATAATTATTTGACGACAACTTTTTATTGTGACAATCACGACAGTTTTTGACGTGACATCGGATTTTAAGACATTTTTTAAGATTATTGCTTGATGATGATTACCGCGTAGATCCTATTAGTAAACATCCTGGTCACATGACTCTCCAGTGGCAACCAGCAAACGTGATCACAGTAGACAGCGCGACGTCAATCAAGATTTAGACATTTTAAAGATAAAAAGAAATAAACCAAAATCTCTGTCATGATTGTGTGAAAGTTACAGGTACACACAAATAAATATTAAAAAACATAAAATAAATAATAAAAAAGAACGCCGTTTACCGAATAAGGACCCTATTTTATCAGGGTTATGAAAGTCCGCAAAACAGACTTTCCCCATGTGCAAATTTCAGTGAGCATTCCATATGTAGGCGTCACGCTCTAGCGCGTCTCCAACATTCAGTGTGCATTCCATATATAGGGGTCGCGCTCCAGAGCGTCGTCAATCAACGATTATCAGTGGTAATAGGATGTTTAGCCAATAAACATTTAAATAGAAGGACCTGAATTTTGATTGTTGAACACAAACATCTTTCCAGTATGCCGAATTATTCTATTTCTTTAGGAGACATTAAAATATTTTATTAATTGTTGTAAGGAAATGCTCAAAAACTTGGATTGAAAAATCTTCGTCTTATTACAATGTATTTAGAACAGGCAAGAAGAAAAAAATCATTTTCATCTCCTTTTGAGTATACAAAACAACAGTTTTAAGCGTCTTGAACAAACGGTAACAGATTAAATACTTCAGGCTTTCTCTTGTATTATGAGCATTCAGAAGCCAAAAGAGAGTGACCATAGCGATCGAGCGGTATACAGAAGCATATGAATAAAAATACTCTGTTAAGTGTTTGACCTACTTTTTTATCCAATTAAATGCCAGTATTTGATGTTTGTTGAAAAATTACTATCATATTTGTCGCAAACAGCTCACATAATGGACTAGTCGGGAAATGGACAAACCGTAAATTGTAAAATATAATAGAATGGAATGGAATGAGGATGTGATAAAAATAATAATATAATACGTAATGCCAAAAAGCAATAGTCATAGAAACTTGAAATAATTGAAACAGACCATGTATGTGACTTAACTATATTAAATTTTAACTTGAAAACCTCGGATCCTTGATCCATGCATCCCCGCTCCTCACCGACCCCACACCCACTTGATCTATTCCTGAACCCGGGTAAATTCCAAATTTAAATCTGACTCGAGCTAGTGCACGTTGCTATGCAGGAAAGTTTGATCGACCTTTAAACTAACCTATTTGGAATCAATGTCAATGTCATTTTAGTTTTATTCTTAAATGAAAATTATTTTTATTTGAAGAAAGCTACATTTGGTGTTGTAAATGGAAATTGCCAGTGGATAAGAAGTTTATGTCTACGGCTTATATCCCCAATTATTAAACCCCAGGGTTTGGGTTCAAGTCGGGACAAATCATGCCAAAATGGTTCCAGCTAAGCTGTGATTTGTAGATGGCTTTTCTCTGATACTCTATTGGAATAATCAACTGTTACTTATTTAAAACGCCCTCTACTTGAGGAGGCGTTACAAAGAAGAAAGGCGTGTGGCAAAACAATAAATATAGGTGACTGTTTGGCTACTTACAAGACAGACCCAGACAAGGACAAGGAAGACTGTCTTGATCACCTTTCGTAGCGTGGACGGCTGGCTGCCCTCCTGGCTCTCCGGCTTCATAGTGGCGGGTTCAGGCCCCACGTCGGCATAGTCTTTGGCACCCAGCGTCTCAGATATCGCCATTCTTCAATAAAACCACAGCAGATCTGGTATTCCAATAGTTAATGTAACAGAAGAGCAGGGAATGCGTTATAAAACTTGGCTGCAGAAGTACACAGGGGGTGGACGTGACACTGCATCCGAAGATAGTTAAGCGAGGACAATGTTGCATTCGGATGAAAATGGCGTCTTAGTATGTCATTTTCATTCCAATGCAAAATTGTCCTTGCATTCGGATGAAAATGGCGTCTAAGTATGTCATTTTCGTTCCAATGCAAAATTGTCCTCGCTTAACTATCTTCTGATGAAGTGCCACGTCCACCCTACCCCGCCCACCCAATCCCAAACCGGAGTACAACGCACGCGTGTTTCTTCCGGTGTAGTTTTTGTCTGTAGAGCTCTGTATGTTGTATAATTACCTGTAGAAATCTGCCTGTGCTATAAGCACCGGTAGAACTCTGTATGGTTCTTTGCAGAAGTAAAACGCAGGCGTGTTTCTTCCAGTAAAGTGATGTGTTCTTTTTTCAATACGCTCACAATAACTAAAGTGTAAAGTCCGGATAAATAGATCCAGATACACTTCCTACTCATAGATATCTTGTTGTCCCAAATGCATTGATATGAAACTGTAACGATTTCACTGCACCAATGCCTGACCTGGTCATTTCACATTTTCACAAACATTCATCTGAATAAACAAGCTCAATTCCTTTAAATCCAGGCAACCACCGGGTGTATGTAATCTTGAACTACTGGGTTTGGAAATAAGTGTTGGTTTTACCTTAGTAACTGTACCAGGCAAACACAGTACAAACATACTTGTAACTTAAAGGTAGTTTTACTCTTTAAGACCTATATTATGTAGATTAACATGAGTAGCTTAATTATATAACTGAGCTTTCTTCGGTAAATTTCTTATCTTTCTAGTAATAAAAATATTCAGTGTTATAAACAAGAATATGTCTTTTAAAAAAATCCATACGACATACTTTAATTGTTGCCATATTGCCAAGACGCGAAAAAGGTGAAATAAAAATTGATCTTAGAGGTGGTATAAGACAGTTTGGACCGAATAGTTTTTCTCAAATTACCCAATAAATCATTGTTAACTGAAAAGTTCCTGCAAAATGCTGTTCATCTATGCTCTAGAACTGTGTCAAAAGCATAAATCCCCACTCGTCATTGCGAACAAGTTTTTCCCATCTGAGCCACGCTGCAAAGAGAGATATTTTTAAACTAGGTCTGAGATCGCATTATATCGTCACCCGGGTAGTCCGCTCTGACGTCGGTATCTCGTATTTTTAGCAGAGAACACTATCGGGCTTATTTATAGATTTGGAAAGAATGAACGTTTGGAGGATTTTTTTTCGCATGTGTACTGTCTTACAATATAGGTAGCGTTCAAAATCGTCTTTACTTAGACTTAAGTATTGGTCAATGCAGAAATTATGCCAAAATTCTCAGAAACCGTAGAAACATTTTGCTTTATGCATATAATATAGGTAAACTGTCGGATACCATCTTTGAATCGTGAAATTAAATACTGTTAATAGAATACTTACGGATTATTCTTCTGTTCATCAGCAGTTTGTCATCAGAATAGACCCTTTAAATCATCTCGAAATAACCCGACAACTAACATTTGATCCAGCTGGTTTACACTAGTACACACGTTTGTTCCAACTTGTGTTCATTGTTCAGTAAATTATCCACGTTTTCTTGCCAAAACTGAATGGTAAAGTGGCAGCCATGTTATTTAAAAACACACATACATTTGATTTTGTAATATTGTGCGCAGCTTTTATGAAATCCGTCTAAACAAGTACTTAAATACAATTGATATGTTCAATCTTTTTTTAAATGGCATTACGTTCAAGCTTTTGTTAATGTAATGATTTGGAAATGAACTTGATGAAATAAATGCAAATTCTGGATCTACTTTTTTACAAGAGAACAAAAAAAGAAAAACCCGAAATAGTTTGTACGGCGTTTGAAACAAAAAAAAAGTTATTGGATTTAACAATGTAAACAATACCTTTTTCCTTTGACAGATAAAACTTACCTTGAACTCGTAGTCAGCACCATCGTCGCAACCCCTGATCACTCATACCGATCTGCTTTACAGTAGCCAGTTGCATATTAGGCTGATAGAAGTTGTAGTCATAGCATGCAGTAGCCCAATGAAAATGCACGTTACATCCATGCTTCTCTTCAATATACCAAACGTTCATTGTCGGTCAATTTATTATGCTGAAATTGGTTTAGCTAAAAAAAAAAGAGCAGTGATATCTTAACAGCGAAGACGATATCCCTATAAAGCAAATGTCTTCACATGGGCGGCATGTTGTGGGCATTAGTATATCCCTTTTAACCGAGCCAGTGTTCTAACAACACATGACACTCGTTCTAGTTTTCCTCTAAACGTGAGTGCTGTCGGTTGCAATTAAACATCCTATTAAAAAAATAGTGTCTACGCTCGTAGTAACAGTAACTTAGAGCGTGGAGTTTCTCAGGAAAAAGACGGAACTTTTGACTGACTACAGTTAACCAAAAGCATTTATGAACAACAACCATGTCGCTACGGCTGAAAAAGTCAAGTTCTTCTGGAGTCAGACGGCCATACAAAAACACCGTGTCTTACATCTTCATCGCGACTGTTGTTTTAACTTTACTTTGATAAAAAAATCTTTTTGTTCTGAAGATTTGCTTTTATTTCATTTGTTACACAGAAAAGGCATCTTGTAATTCTTTTTTAAGTAGAACCTAAAAATAAGGACAATCGGTTGGACAGGATCTTTAAGTCAGTATCAAATGGATAACGTCTCTGCTTGAATGCAAACATATTAAACAATAGCAATAGATAGCAGGCTACTCGAGAACAAAATAAGTCGTTACGTCGGTCAAAAAAGAAATTGCGATTCTTTATTGTGGCTAATTTATGGCTCATCGTCCTTCAGTCTTCTAGAAGAGACTGCTCTGTGGGGCAATTTGATGCAATACGCTTCTTCTTGTACAAGAAGAAAACGACATGGGGTCGAAACATAAGACCTAAAACACGTCGAACGAACGCTTTCAAACCTATTTAAGGTGCATCAGGTACATGTGGCCTATGTTTGTTTTACATTCTGAAAAAACAAAACAAATATAATATGCAATATTTTCTTAACTATAATCTGTAGCATCATTAATGGTAATTTGTTACTTTTGGTCAGTAATCATGCAAGTAACATTTTACATTTGGGCACAGCGAAGATTTTTGCGCATATGACTAAGTATTTTATTATTATTATTGTTACGGTTAGAAGTTTTGTGATTATGATTTTATATTTATAAATTTACAATGTTTTACTGACCGGTTTTTGTCGTCAAAAGTAACGAAAGTAAGTGCCCACTTCATGGCCCCTTTCTGTACATTATATACCGTTCTGTGGCCTAATATAATGTCATATTATATTTCACTCGTCTACAATAAATACTATAATTCTTGGCAGTGTAAATTCTTTTAGTGTCAATTATTCTATATTAAGTTATTTGATGGTGCCGCATACTTATCAGCTGTAGTGTGGTTTGTTATTAAAATATACATAATTTATTTTGCCATCCATTCATCGTTGGATACCCACGCTCGGCTATTCCGTTTTACTACATTCGTCGACCGTGGGTTTATTGGTAAATTTTCTGTCGTCGAACTGAATGGAACAAGAATTGGCCAATCATAATACTGCTTACAATATCCATACTTTTCAGCGTGGAGACTAGATGTATAGCAATGACGTCGTCATTTTTAACCAGTCTGTCGAAACAATGAAAGAACGAGCTTTATCACTGGACTGAAATCTTCATCGGCTTATGAAGCAACCAATGAAATATCATTACCAGAGACGTCCAAAAGTTAGCTAAGTATCACAATGGCGATGAATGGGGAGTAACGGAATGGATCGGTGGTGGGTGTCCGACGATACCATCCATTATGCTTGTTCACTCGTATACACTAAAAATTTAATTTTGAGATTTTATAAATAAATACAACCAAAATATATACACAGTTCATTTTGTTTAAGTATGAGTCAATCATTTTATTTATTTCTGTGTACTAATTTGTGTGCATTAATAAATGTTGAAAATGTTGAATTCTAAATATATGAATTTCAAGAGCTTTCTAATGGTGTATAGCTTTAAAGGTTTGGACAACAAATGAAAAAAATACAAGAAAATAAAATTTACGCTTCTATACAATTCATCTGAAAATTCATGAAGTTGCAATCAAAAATGGCTAGTAAGATAAGGGATCTTCACTGATGTGGAAACTATCTATGGTCACTTGTGTATTGATAACAAAATGTCTCTAACTGGCATGTTATGACTTCGGATTAACTGACCCCAAATAAAACCTGTGTGGTTGTGCATAGTTGTCTTACAGTCGATCCAGTATCACTAGATGTCCTTTGAAAATACCGCTTTTACATATTAACGTGATTTATGAGATTAGTTCATTAAACATAATTGAATGTGGTTATTCATTGTTTAGATTTAGTAGAGTAAAATATTAAAAACGCGAGCAATTTTGTATTTGTTTTACAATTTCATTTAATATAATCAATATATAGTCTTAATTACCTGATACGTTAACATTAAAATGGGCTTAAGTAGCTCCTTTAAGCTAACAAGTAAAATGTTAATACAAATAAGTAATTATTTACGCAACATGTCTTTAAACGAGAAATGGTATTGTACAAAGATCACGTAACAAAACGACACTTTAGTTTAAGGTGGCCAACATCGTCGGATACACGCAACGTCACTGTCTTCATGGGCAAGGATACCGATTTCGTTTAAGACCGACGTGTATTTTGCAATACTTGCTGGAGTGCCCAAAGATCTGTAAGAACATCTGTCGCGGATCGCTGACAGACATACTTTACACTTGCGATGCGCTGTACCGGTCGCCATGTTTACGTTCTCAGGTCACCGTATTGATCTTCCGATTGAAGAGTATTTAATTTTGTAACCTATCATCTGATTGGATAATGTCTGTTCTGTTCTATTCAAACAAAACGACGAAATGAGTAGCAATTTGCCCACGGGTGATGAATGGAGAGTAACGTAATAAAATCAACCGGGGGTATCCGACGATGGGTGGCCAATTAATATTACGTAAATTATATGGGGTTTTGCAGGTCATCTTAACCTTGATTAGTTACTGTATTTTTTTTCCTTCGGAATATTTTAAATGTTCATTATTATAATATTAATTATTAAGGAGCGTTTACTAGCACTCAACATTGATCGTATTTGCTTACAAATTACCGTTGACCAAGTAAAGAAAAATCACTTCTGGCTATTCACTATAAACAGGATAATGGCGGATTGATAATTATGCCGTTTGTGTTTTAAAAGAAGAAATCGTCGTTGTCACATTAAATGCTATGTTGAAATCATAAATCTACCTCCATTTCTACATAAAGTAAGGCTAGTTATGTCAATTATCGCAGAAATAATACATTTTACAATTACAAAGCAGTTATTGTAATGAAAAATATCTTTTTTTTTAATTACATCGCAGCAGCCAATCGTGATCATCATAGCGACGACCAGCTATTTGGTGGACTTTGTGGGACTATTTTGTTACATAGCACCGACACAATTATTAAGTCATATTGGCAACGTGCAGATAATCATTGGTGGAGGAAGACCCCCAGACAAATGTCCTAGAAGGACCACCCAATGCACCTCAAGGCAGCTGGAAGACCTTCCTACATGAAGACCTTCGACCCGAACAGGACTCGAACTTACGCGATGCGAGGCTAAGCAGTCAGATGACTTTAAAATCGGCGTATTGACCACAACATCACGGGAGACCGCATTATATGCATTAATAAAACAGAGTGCAATTCTAAAAGAAAGGTTCAGTGTTTAAATGAATTATGTGTAGAAATACACTAAATTATGCTGACTAGAGCTATATGTATCTCAAAAGCTGCAGTTAACCAGTTCCATAAGTATGCACAATCAGATGTTGTTGTTTTTTTGTCCAAAACTAAGCCACATCACATATGCCAAACATTTGTATCGAGGGGCAATAAATGTATGGACTAAAACTCCAATATAGGTAAATGCTTTTTAGATAGCACTTTTATTACATAAACACTTTTATTACATAAACGACATAGCAATGGAAATATGAAATCGTTAACATGACAATGTGAACACTATTCTGTGCCATCAGCTGATAGTGTTATGTCAGCCAGCAGGATGCTTGGGAGACCTAGCTAACTGGAAACAAGAAGTACAACCATCTAAGTTCTGTTATATAAACAAATAAAAAACCAACCAAGAAATAGATTCTATTAGCAGAAATCAAACTAATAGAAAGTAACTCGCATGCCCATAGATATAGCTCTAAAATCGGCTTTCTTATCTGTTACCTAATCAGAATCACCATCAAAGTGTAGATCCAGATGGCACACAGCTGTCTGATCAAGATCTGTCCCCTTTTTCCTGCCATGTTAATGTCTAGTTGTATTTGCCTGTGGATGTTAAAGGTGGTATCCAACAGTTTGGACCAAAATATTTTCATTAAAGATCAAAATCAACCATTGTCACCTTAACATCTCACAAAATGTTGTTTTTTGATGTCCTACACCTGTCTGGAAAGTGAACCATAACGCTATGATCGTCATATCTAACAATCAACCATTGTTACCTTAAAAGATCTGGCAATATGTTTATTGATGTCCTACACCTGTCTGGAAAGTGAACCATAACGCTTCAATTGTCATATCAAACATGTATTTCCTATCGGAGCCACGCTGCACAGTTAGCTATTTTTAAACTAAGAAAACCATGTGAATACTTGTCATCCACGTCATCCATTGTGATGTCAATGACAAGCAGGAATCCCGATCACTCTTACTTATAGATTTGAAAGAATGCACAATGAAGTGCTGATGAACGGTTTTACTGCCCTAAAATTGAGATACTGTTAAAACTGAGACTAAAGTATGATTTTTTGTCTCTGCAGAAATTACGTACAGACACCTCAAACAAAGGTAAGATATCATTACATATAAACAGTCGGATTCCACCTTTAACAAAAAAAAACCCTATATAATTTAGCATAATATGAGTTAAACTGTAGCATTTTTTGATTAAAACAACAGTTTTAAAGAGAGCTGAGCGGAGTGGTTGTGAACAGAGTAGTATCCAATAAATATATTGGCTATGTGTACACTCAAGCCAATATTTGCACTTAGGCCAGTTTGTGGACCATTTCCTCCTTGGTGATGAGATGGTTGGTCTTATTGACAAGGTTCATGAGAGTGTTGATGTTGTGCGCCCAGTCGTTGAGGATGTCATTGGGGTCCTTCTGTTGAGTGAAGTTCACAATACCCTCCAGCCGATCTATTTTCGCCTGCACCGTCTTGCTCACAACAAGGTTAGACAGGAACTCTTCTATCTCCTGATGACAGATTAATGAACAATTGCTGTTATTGCTTGAATAATTAAAGCACACTTAAAATTATTTTATTTGTTAGTTTAAAATATTATTTATCCTATTTTATCATTGTATATAGCTATAAAGTGTACAACACTGATGGAAATGGTTCTGAAAGCCACTATGGACTACGCACTGTTAGTTCCCAAGCAAGACTTGTTATAACACTGTGACTTAGTTCCAGGAAATTTCTACGCAATGATTCTATCAAATAATTGAGCAGTCAATCCTGATTAATACAAGTTAAAAGAAAATGAAACTTATGATGAAATTTTCTAGGGAAATATTTCAAGATTTAAACGTTTGACAGTCTTGTAGTGTATATAACTAAAATGATAGCATGGAATAACCAGCAAAAAAATCTGTTATTTTTTTTAAATAAAAAAATAAATCCCTCAACTATAAGGGTCATTATTTTGTTTAAGTTTTTTTGTTTTTAAATACAATGCAGTGACACAATCAAGGAACTTAAAGCAACAACCAGCTATTATTGGTAGAAGAATGTCTGGGTAGAACCAATGGCGCACCACAAATCAGCTGGATCTCCCCAAGTTTTCTTCCAGACTGGGACTCAAACCCACATGTTGAATTCGGTTGTTCTACCCACTAAGCCATAAGCACCCCACGTCTGTTTTCTGTCATGTAATAGCGAGGGTTACTTACTGCTTCTGTGAGATCGAGGAGCTCTCCCATTCGCTTCATCCTGATACGTGTGTAGTACTTGGCCATCACACGGATATTCTGGCAGGGAAAACAGATTGGAAACAGATTTCAAAAAAATGAAAATATCAAAGAAAGTATAATATTTGTATAGAAGACAAACAATCTGTGATCACTGTTATTATGCATTATTTACAAGTACATCTGAATAAAAAGAATATACTAGTAATGAGTTACCCTATATTTACAATGACCAACAACAGCAAATTGTTTTTTGTTGTTGTTTTGTTTCTGTTTTGTTTTTGAAATACATCGCAGCGATTAAATATGATCGTTACAGCGATGCCCAGCTATTTGGTGGAGGAAGACCCCTCACAAATGTCTGGGCAAAACCACTGGTGCACCATGGTCCAGCTACAAGACCTTCTCACATTAAATCCACCACCCTGAACTGGACTCGAACCCGGTTTATTTTGTTTGTACTTTCTTTTTTACAAATGTTCAAATTAATACCTTAACATCAAATGCACTGACAGATGTTTGTAAGCACAAATGCCCTTTTAAATTTTTGCAAAATAATTCTGAAAATTTGCCACAGACACCTACATAAAACTTGTGACTTTTGTTAAAGACAACACAATGTAGCTGTAAAAATGAACACGGAAATGATATACTTGAAAAACAAATAAACACATGACCTGCCATTTACTAAGACCAACTTACATGTTCTACAACCCTGTTTTTCAGATCAGCCCATCTTTTTGCCCCACCCTCTTGTTTTGTGTTGAAAACATTTGTAGCAGGGTTGCCAGCTGACCCGAATTTCAGCTCGGACTCGTAGATCTGACAAAATGGCTTCCACTGTATCACCTCTGATGTAGTAAAGCACTTCAACAACTCTCTGAAAGTAATTCAATGAAAAATAGCACAAGAAACATAACAGAGACCTTATCATGCTAAAAAAAAAAATTTCTTTTATAAAAATATTTCAAAATTTATTTACATTGTTAAATAGTTCACCAATACAACTTTGTCATACATGTAAGGTGCCAACATATTGGTAACATTGATAAAAAAATAATTATAATACAGAATAGATTCTACTTAATTTGCAGCTGCTATTTTTAGCACTTTAAACGGTGGTGTCCGAGAGTTTGGACCAATTTTTTTTTATCAAATAACCAATTAAGTTATTTTTGCCTGATAAGGTTCTTCAAAATGCTGTTCACTGATGTCGCATATCTGTGTGAACAGTCAAGCATAAATCTCCACTCGTCATTGCAAACAGGTATTTCCTATGTGACCACTTACTTTTGAGATTTGATTTTTCCTTTGGGTAATCTGCTCTGACGTAGATTTTTATTTTTAGCAGAGACTACTATCTAGCTTTTTATACAGTTGGAAAGAATACACATAGAGAGTAATT
Source organism: Sinonovacula constricta (assembly GCA_007844125.1). NCBI lineage: Eukaryota > Metazoa > Mollusca > Bivalvia > Cardiida > Solecurtidae > Sinonovacula > Sinonovacula constricta. Next base: position 52,463,965 of record CM017555.1, read on the forward strand.
TTTTCAAATGTTTGATATTGTTATATGCATTTCAAAAAGACAAACTGTTGAATACCACCTTTAACTAGTCCGAATGATGACAATGTTCCACTGTGTATGTTTCATCAATTTGAATGCTTGAACATTTATACTTTTAGAGTTTCAAAAATTAATTCTGACTTGGCTGTTCTGCATCTACACTATTTGCCTAAGCCAAACCAATATTTGCATAGAAAGTGATCCCACAGACTGCTGTACTGGGTGATATTCCTTGTTTATTTGATAACAATGCAGAGGTTTAAAACATAATAACAGAAATAACAGCAAAATGTGTTGTCTTGATCAGACAACTTCGAGTGTGATATGGCTGATCTGGATTTATACTATTTGCCTAGCAAACCTGAATTGAAATTTTTTGCTTTTTTTTTTCCTTTTTCAAATATTCAAGTTGCAATTATACTTAGTTGTAGGCTGTTTATCCCTTTACAAATATTCATTTGCCAAAGTTGTAGGCAAAAAATCAATCATAAGTATGTAAGTTATTCACAAATGAAGCAAGATATTAATAAATAGTGAAAACCACTGATTTAACTTACTTGTACTTGGGCATGTCTGTTAATTGTTTGTCCTCAACCACTCTATGTATTAAGTCTGATTGTTCATTGTCAAAAGGAGACAAAATCAGGTAGAGAACCACATAACGCAAGGCCTGCAAAAAATATGACAGAGAACCACATAATGCAAGGCCTGCAAAAAAATATGACAGAGAATCACATAATGCAAGGCCTGCAAAAAAATATGACAGAGAATCACATAATGCAAGGCCTGCAAAAAAATATGACAGAGAACCACATACCGCAAGGCCTGCAAAAAATATGACAGAGAACCACATACCGCAAGGCCTGCAAAAAATATGACAGAGAATCACATAATGCAAGGCCTGCAAAAAAAATATGACAGAGAACCACATACCGCAAGGCCTGCAAAAAAATATTATGAGAACAACAAAACGCAAGACCTGCAAAAAAAATATTACAGAACCACATAATGCAAATTCTGCACAAAAATAATATGACAGAGAACCACATAACGCAAGGCCTGTTAAAAAATATGACAAAGTACTACATAATGCAAGGCCTGCAAAAAATATAACAGAGAACCATATAATGCAAGGCCTGCAAAAATATGACACAGAACCACATATTGCAAGGCCTGCAAAAAATATGACAAGAGATATTAGTGCAGTTTCATTTTTATTGTGGTTTGTTTTGTTACATCACACTGATACATGTATGGTCATATTAGCAACATCCAGCTAATTATTGGTACAGGAAGATCCCAGACATGTCTGGATAGAACCACTGTGGTACTGCAGGCAAGATTGAAGACTTTCCTACAAGAAGGTTCTCACCCCGCTCTAGGATTCAAACCCAGGCAGTGAGAGGTCTGCAACTCTAAACTCTAAGCCACGGGCGTCCCCAGTTACATTTAAAATGTTGCTCATTTATTTTCAGTTAGCATCACCCTTTTATATATATATATATATATATATATATATATATATATATATATATATATATATACAGTCAAGTCTCGTTATCTCAAATTTAAAGGGACCGTAGAAAATAGTTTGAGATATCTGAAGTTTGAGTGATCCGAATTTAAGGATAGTTTGTGTAAATACGTGACATCCTGATTGCCGATAATTGGCGATAAAACTCGTGCACAAATCTTCGCGAGTTTCACGGTAGGTGTGAAAATCACTATTGTTGCAGTTTTGCATCTTATAGCAATTCGAAGTTTGAGATAGACCAACTGATTTCAACAGTTTTATACGTGTGGGGACAAAGAATTTAGTTTGATATATCCGATAATTTGACACATCTGAATTTGAGTTAAGCGGAGTCGAAGTATATAGAAACTATAGGGAAAAAAACGGGACAGTAGAAAACAGTTTGACAATACCGGAAATTTGAGATAAACGATTTTGAGATAACGAGAGTTGACTGTATATATATATATATATATATATATATATATATATATATATATATATATATATATATATATATATATATATATATATATATAAAGGCTTTTTTTTTTGTAAATTACAAACTAATTTTAAAGGAAATATATATATATATATCGTATTTAGCATAGTACTACTTATACAATATCTCATATTTGCACATAAATCTATCTATTTTTTTATAGCAATCTGATAAATGTTAAACACTTTAGTATATATACAGTCTGACCTGCATAAGCGACCCTCGGCATTCAAACATATTATTAAGTTACACAACACAGTCTTGATGTTATTCCGCGGTGTTATCATATTAGTTACTCAGTTGTCCTGAGTCTAGATTCTCTGTCTATATGACATAACCGATGGTCATGACATGCAGGTCAGGCTGTACATCACATTGTAAACAACATTCTATTTAAAACTTGTATTGATATTGTAGCCGAAATTTAATGACCGTCACTGGAAATAATTGTGTGTATATTTATATGTTATTACATGCTTGTATTGCCTATGGACAAATGTCTTTTTTGCAATAAAATTCGATTCTATTCTATATAAAGTAAATTGAATATAAATTTATTGCTAAGTATGAAGCCCTTAAGGAACAAGAGATGTCACATGAAAATGTGATTGACTAGTGAGGTGTAAGCTTGATATAACTTGCATGCAAAACTGTTGTTTTCATGTTTATGCACATATGTTTTCTAAAATTGAATCTAAAAACTATTCAGGGGCAAATTCTAACAAAATCCGACCTAGAACTATAAAACTTGATTACACAAGTAATAAAGATAAGAAGGAAGATATATTTATTCTGATCTATGCATTTGTCATTATTATGGTATCTTATTTAATGAATAGCTGATCTAACATGAGCTGTTGCAGGACAGTTCACTTTACCTTTTAACTGTTCTGTTTTCATTTCTTTTAACATCTTTGCCAAAATCTCTTCTTTGTAAATGGCCAAAGACATACATGTTGATTTGCCAACAAATTATGCTAATAAATTATGTATGTATTTATTTTATGGGATTGATTATATAATAAAAGCTCAATAACACCAGCATCTGTAATTTATTGTGCCGGTACAGGGATCAAAATTAAATACATACACACGATTGAATAATCAATCTACCTTGACTTATCCACCTCAAAAAAATCCACCTTGAATAATCTGCTTTGAATAATCCACCTTAATTATTTTGCCTATCACTAATGGTTACCTCTTTAGCCTTGTCTGGGCTTTCCTTGACCTCCTGCGTATCGTAGACTGCCCGGTAGTGTTTACAGATGGCCAAATATGAACCTTCATGCTCATCCAGCTCAATCATCAACTGGTAGTACTTCAACTTCAATTCCTGTGGAAACATGGAAATAAACATATCATGCCCATTTGTGGCCAAAACCATGTTAAGCGTTTTTATATAGATGTTTCCCTTAAAAGTTATTATTTTCTCCTTATATATCAAAACCTGATTTCAAAAAGCTAATGGTAAATAAACATCCCTTTATTCTCTATCACAAGATCAAAGTTGACAGTCAGATTTTTTTTTTATATTCAATACAATATGCTTGTTGGGTTTATTGTCCCACCAACAGTATTTCAGTTGTCTGGAGACGGTGTCCACTTGAAGCAGATATACTGCTACCTTCACTGTGTATAGCATGCCGTGAACACTTGGCATGATACCACATCCAGTCACATTATACTGACACAAGGCCAGTCGCTCATGGAACTATCATTATGTGCTTGAGTGTAAGCAAGGTTATACCAATACCATTTTTAATGACTATGGTATGACAAGGCCCGGGTTCGAACCCGGGGCCCCTCGTACCTGGAGCCGTCACTCTACCGATTGTGCTACCAGGTCCAGTCAATACAATATGACTTGGAATATAGTTTTTCTCGTTTTGAGCATGAACACGTGATCTATAGGTGGTAACCAGGTGTTTGCCTATATCAAATACAATGAACAAATGTTTAAAGGATTTTAGTAAAATTTCTCATGTAGCAGTATTTTAAACAATACATAATGTATGCAATGTGGTTTTTTATTGCTAGTAAAACAAAACCCTAAAAAATTGTACCCTATAAAACATGAATTCTCTACACTGTGTCGGAAAGAGGCAGCTCAACTGGTGTAATTTTTTACCTTAGTGCCAACATCATCAAAGTACTTCGTGTTAATTTTCTTGCTGATAATTTGGGTGCGGATGAAATCTTTCTTCGCCAGGCAAAGGCGCATCTGCTCCAAGATGAATTCAACCTTCTCCTTCTTCTCCATTGACCCATACGTCTCCACCTGCATAAACATAAGCATTTAATACACAAAGCAATCACAAACAGACAATCAAATTTGCATTTTTTGCTCTTTTCAAAGGCAGGAAAAATTGTTTAACCATAAATCACAATGATTACGACCATAATATCATCATTCATGATTAAAGCCCTGGCGAAATCAGGCGTGCATTAAGCAGAAGCGAACATTCGCTAACGTAAGCAAACAGTAGCTAACAGTCTACTGAATGAACCGTTAGCTGCAAACATTCACTATCGTACGCTAACAGATTCCAAAGGTAGTGAGCGAAGAAAACGAATCATACTGTAACTCCATTAGCAGTAAACATCATTACCAGCTAATGTTCGCTCCTACTGACCGCACACCTGGAATGTTTCTATAAATATTCATAATAAGGCTTGTTTCTGAATTCATGTCTGCATTTAGTCTTCTTTTAGGTCTGTTTTTTGGGATTATAAATAACCCGTTATTATATGCTTAAACACTTGACTCAAGCAAATTTTGTTTGGTCGTTTTCATTTTTTGTCTGTGTTGCAAGTTATTTCTTTTCTCTTTTAATAAACAACATTTGTGTTTGTTTTCCTTATTTTAAATAATATAAACACATTTTATTTATAAGTGGATATAAAAGTTTGATGATTAAAAACTATGATAAAAATTAACTGATTTTCAAATTCATGAATCTGACTTTTTGTACAAAAAGACATTAATTTCTATTGATGATCATAACAAGATTGCTACAACAGCTGGGGTGACATGATGTGAACAGTTACTTGTAACTCTTGAAGGATGTCTGCAGCTTCAGCAATCTTGCCAGCATCTTCTTTGATTTTAGCCAGGGTCCGTGTGAGCCGGGCTCTCTCTATCTCAACATATATCTGGAAAGAAAGATACCAATGCAGCAATACTAACATTTATGAAGTCATCTACAGCAAAATAATATAAGAGAAACATTTAGAAGGATTTTCTACATCAAACTGTGATGGGTAGACAATGTGATATCATCAATATTTGGCAAAACACATGTGATGGGCAGACACTGTAATATCAGCAATATTTGGCAAAATACATGTGATGGGCAGACACTGTAATATCAGCAATATTTGGCAAAATACATTAGAAGGCAGTTGAAGGAGGACTTTTATTCTAAACTTTCATTTGTAATATCAAGAGTTCCCATGAAATTTAATGATACAGCAAAGGCTCTGTAATCTGGCCACAATTCAGATTGCAAAAAATGTCTGGATTGTAGTGGATTCTGGATTCTAGAAAATGGTTACCTTTGATATATTGCGATCTGTTTAATCTTGTTTATATTTGGTATAGCAGGGTTATTTAAAATAAAAATTAATAGAAACTTGAATATTGGACAAAATTGGCAACTAAAATGTACATTCATAACAACTTTGTTTGCCATTATTAATTCACTTAGTATATTTTCAAATTGACTTGCCATTTATCTAAGCAAATAATTAATAATATCAGGTGTTGTCAACTATTTTTAAAATTATTTAATCTCTAATCATCATGTTGAACTTTCAAGAATGTAGGGCTTATTCACAGTTAAAAATGTTAGAAATGTTAAAAAAAAAAAAAAAAGAAGTAAAAATCGGGACTTTATAAAAGACACGGTTAGTTTAAACCTATTTATTTATAGGAAAATAAGTTCTTCTAACTAAGTTTAATCCCCCTCGACTGCCCACTTCCTGGGTAGAGCCAGAAATCAGGTACTTAGAACCTGGAGCAATGTGCAGTAAAAAGTCTTGCTAAGGGCTAACATCACGTGGTCAGTTTCAGGGTTCAAACCCAGGACCCTCCGGATCCGGAGTCCAACATCTCAACCACTAGACCACGGACGCACGAAGACCCGGTAAGCAAAGGATTCTGGTATGTAGAAGATCTGGTTAGTAGAGTTTCTACTGTATCAAAAATAGTTATTTTATTCTTAGTTTCTTTTATATTCGGTTAAGAGTTTTCGCCAACTTGAATTCTTACTCATAATTCTCTTTTTCTTGTCAGTAGAAAGCAAATGCAATTTTTTAACTTTCACTTCAAAATAAAGATCAATGCAGTGTTAATTTTCCGTGTGCAATTTGTGTATTTTATGACCATTTTTGTAAATAAACCCAACACAATTCAATAAAACAAAAGTTTCATTTTAATGCAAAAATAAAATAAATAAAACATGACAATTATTCCCTTTAGGTTTGAAAAAATAAATAAAATTAATTGTAACTGCTGATATCATTAACAAAATAAACCAAACATCTCCATTATAGTATGTGCATACACCATGACCATTCAGATTGGTTAAACCATCATACCAAAGACTAAAAGATCTTTGAATAATTATTTATGTAAGCTAAGTGACTTCACAAAAGCGTCATCTTGAAAATTTCTAACTTGTCTGTAAAATGCACCATAAGAGAAATGTGACTCCTATGCACCCTATACACTGAGTCAGGCAAATGATGAGTTTTATCTAATTTAAAAACTATAGTCAGACAAACAAAATGGAATGACCAAGAATGCAAGAAAAACAATATGCTTTCAGCCATCCAACTTCGTAATACTGCAGCACAATTTAAGCATTCAGGTCTCTTTGTTAAAATAACCATTGTTATAGGGGTTTTGTAAAAGAATATTAGAAAAAAAAATAAAACATTAAAAGTTGAGATGTAAAAGTGCAGCTTGAATAACATTGTTACTACATGCAATATTTATATATTAATATTTAATCATAATAAAAACAATATTTTTAATTATATTAACATTTAAAGTATATCTGCATCATATAATCTGCTAGTGATAAAGATATTAACTAGGCCACTTTTCCGAAAAGCCATAAATATATAATTTGCATATACAACAATAAAGTTCATGTTGACTCAAATCTTACCCATTGATTCTGCAAAAAAAACCCTACTGCTTTCAATCATGTGCATCATAAAAACCCATTATTCTAAATTTACACATTCATTTCTTAAGAAAACTTAAGGACAAACCTTTCCGGCTGTGACTGTCCTTAGCGTGTCAATCAGCTTCAATTTGGTGTCCATGTTTGGGGTCTTCTCCACATATGTACATGCTTCCTGAATCATCTTGGTCACAGACTGAAACACAAAATCAGTGATGAAACACAAAGTCACAAACTGAAACACAAAGTCACTGGATGAAACACAAAGTCACTGAATAAAACACAAAGTCACAGACTGAAACACAAAATCAGTGATGAAACACAAAGTCACAGACTGAAACACAAAATCAGTGAGTGAAACCCAAAGTCACAGACTGAAACACAAAATCAGTGAGTGAAACACAAAGTCACAGACTGAAACACAAAATCACTGGATGAAACACAAAGTTACTGGATGAAACACAAAGTCCCTGAATGAAACACAAAGTCACTGGATGAAACACAAAATCAGTGATGAAACACAAAGTCACTGAATGAAACACAAAGTCACTGAATGAAACACAAAGCCACAGACTGAAACACAAAGTCACTGAATGAAACACAAAGTCACTGGATGAAACATAAAGTCACTGAGTGAAACACAAAGTCACTGAATGAAACACAAAGTCAGTGGATGAAACACAAAGTCACTGAGTGAAACACAAGCATTTTTCCATAAGATCTGGTGCTGTAGCCATAAAGAGTCTGTTATTTTTATTTTGTTATTTTTCACACAAAAACTAAATCACTTTTCTTAAAATTAAGAAAATTCCCTAGATATAGGAGAATTTATTGCGTTCCTGAACTACAGTAATTATAAAGTGTCTCTCTCCTGCATAAGCTTTTGCTTAATGCCTTAATATTTTTTTTCCATTATGGGGAGAGTTAAACCCAAGATCTGAGAACTTGTTTCTTGACCCGTTTGCCCATATTTCTTTTCTTTGTTATAGTACACAGATTGCAGAAAAAAGGCATTTCACATCAAAATTACAAAATTCTAATGCTTTCTCTGAAATGATATGACTAAGAGTTAATGGTACTAATAAGCACTGAAGAAAGATATGAAGATATAGGACACATACCTCTATTCAGCACACATTGAAAATTGCATAACAGGTAAAAAAGTTAAGTTGAATGCTCCAGTTGTTGCCAGATCTTTAGCAATACAGCCAGATATTGTTCAGAGTAAGTTATTAGTAATCAACTATGAATAAGATTCAAGCTGTCGCCTAATAGTCAGATTATGGTTAAACTAGTCTTGAAAAATTTAGACTAAAAAGGAACAGAAATGCGCACTATAATTTAGGAAATGTTTTTTGGGTGTTTCCCCTGTTCAGCTGTTCTATTTCATCCCCGCAAACTTCCTTGTTATTTTTTTTTCTAAAAGAATATCAACAACTGACAAAATTGCATATTTTATTTATGTATTTTTATTACAGTTTAATACTTATGTTATTAGTAACTTCAATTTTAACTAAAAGAACAGCGTATCACAACATGTCAGTTTGGTAAACGATATTAAAATGGATAAGGAAAGTAAAATGAACAGCTATTCTATTGCAGTAAAATAGTCTTGATTTATGCCGTAATGTATTGTTTATTTTATCACAGCAGAATGCTTCTTTGCTTATTGATATAAAATATTGATAGTGTAAGAATTGTAAATTTAACAGGTTCAGGGTCACCATATTACAGGACTGGGAGTTATTTCACTTACTTGTTTTATTTGACCTCTCTTCTTGGTCAGAAGGACGATATTTTCATTTAGGGCATCCCAGCTCTTCGTCTCGAAGCATAATCTCACCGCAGTCTCTAGAACTCTGCTCAATGAATGTGTGTCAGATGCCTGTAAATAAACAAGCAGGGGTTAGAATATTAGATGGGTCATGGGGGCGCCCGTAGCGAAGTGGTAGAGTCGCAGATTTGTAATTCCTCTGACTGCTAAGCCTCTCACCGCGTGGGTTCGAGTCCCGTTCGGGAAGAAGGACTTAATGTGGGAAGGTCTTCCAGTTGACTTATGGGGTGCCGGTGGTTCGACCCAGACATTTGTATGGGGTCTTCCTCCACCAGAAAGCTTGAGGTTGCTATAATGATTATAACTGGTAGCTGTAATGTACTTCAAAAACAAAACAAACTTAGATGGGTACCAGGTGTCTAGGAATACTAATTCCATAACACACAATTACAAAACAGCATGCACCATTCCTGTCAGTGATTAATAGTATAATGTTAGCTTCCTAAAGTCTAACTTAAGACTTAACCAAAACAAAAAATTCTATGTAGAAAAAAAAGCATAACTATACTATAATGACTTTAAGTGTAACTTGCTACATTGAAACTGGAATTTTCATAAACTTTACACATATGACATAAGAAAAACTCTGAATCATATTTTCTCTATTTTCTGAATCGTATAGAATATTTTTACTATCATGCTAAACGGTTTTAAATCATTCAGATCACATTTAACAACTTTTAAACAGTATGTGTTTTGTTGTTAAAATACATACATCATCATTATAGTGACATCCAGCTACTTTGATTTAGGAAGACTCCAGACAATGTCTTGGTAGAACCAATGATGCACAGCAGGTCAGCTGGAAGACCTTCCCACATTTAGTCCTTTGCGCTGATTCCGACTCGAAACCAAGCGGTATAAAAAGCTTAAATATCTTATTTTTCATACAGTATGGGTATACATAAGTACCTACATACAAGGGAGGTAACACATGTTATTTGAATAATGTCCCTTTATAAAAGTAAATGGGAATAATGAAATAAATTAATGTCTCAAGAGATGGGTAGGCATTTGCCAACATTTTGCTGATCATGTGCAGCGATATTTCAATCATTATAGCACAGAGGCACTTCTGAGGTGCCCAGGGACTGAATCCTGCCAGTCCATTACACTGACATTGTCAGACAATGACAAGTCAGGCGTAATGCTGTTCCCTTAGACCCGAGCATAAGGAGGGAAGCTACTACTACCAACTTTTAAGTTTTTGGTTTGACCCAGCTGGGGTTTGAACCCATGACCTCCCGATCCACAAGCCGAAGCGCTACCACCTGAGCTAATGCGGCCGGTCACAAGAGATGACATGCTGTCGAAGATGCTCTATAAACTTGGCAATTGCAGTTGCAAATGGTTTGTGACCAGGACACAGCTTTATGGGAATGCAAGTGGGATGAAGTTTCATTAAAGGCGGTATCCGACAGTTTGCCTATATCTAATACGTAACAATATCTGACCTCTGTTTGGGGTATTTGTGCATAATTTCTGCAGAAAAAAATCATACTTAAGTCTAAGCTGTGAAGATTTTCGACAGTATCACAATGTTAGCCAGTAAAACTTGTTAATTAACTCTTAAAATGTTAATCCTTTTCAAATCTATCAATAAGAGCGATTGGGATTCCTGCAATAGACATCGACATCACAGCAGATGACGTGGATGAGCTAAAATACAAGTGGTCACAAGGTTTTCTTGGTGTAAAAATAGCTAACTGTGCAGCGTGGCTCAGTAAAAAAGTGGAAGATACAGCCAAGCCACAGAAATGGAATGGACATACATCAATATGGAAGTTACAGCCAAGCCACAGAAATGGAATGGACATACGTAGATAAGTAGATTCAGTACATACATAAGAGATGCAAGGAGGGACATTGAGACTGCTATACTGCCTCACTTTGGGGGCATGAAAGGTATCAATGAGTCTAGGAACTACTTTCTTCTACTACATGTGTTGACAAAGGTACTGACATGTACTGTAACAATATGTACAAGATTATAAAAGTTAAGAATACACAAAAAAGCAAAACTTACAGTTCGTGTTTGCTTCTCTAATGACAGCAGTATATCCAGAGCCTCTGTTAACTTCCCTTGCTGAAATGAAAAAGGATAACAAATATTTACCATTTTGACTATACTAATGCTCTACATACAACTAACAAGCACTTCTAAAGCACTTGTACCATAATGACTGCGGGTCAATTAAGTTGGGCGCCATTGTTACGTAGGGAGAAAAATATGCAGCCAGTCCCGGACTTGAACCCGGGATTTCGCTAACAGGGTCTCAAGTTGACCTGTACATCAGCGGTTTCCGAAACAGCTGTAAATCCGAAAAACTACTATAACACCCCACCCACCCTTTCTTTTACAATGGAATGACAAAGTAAAATGATTATTCACGTTATAATGTTTAAGAAAAAACAATAATCTGTCTATTTGATTTCCATTAAAAAACAAGACAATACTTTACCTTCGCGAGTTTTTCGCATTTTGGGATTTTTTCATCTACAGTAGAACTGTAGTCAACTTCCATTTTCTGAACACGATCATCGTTACCGGTGTCCGCCATGATGGATAACAATTAATGATCTATTCGGTCCGATGACTACTCGGACCCGGGAGTTAATTATTCACGACAGGTATTACTCGATTTGTTGTGCATTCAATTAAGCTTACTCTTTTATAAAAAAAATTGTACCAACTATAAATTAGCAAAGTAATGGCCATTGTATTAAAATAACAAAACCGTTATATATAGTAACGATAAATTGCAATCATCGTCATCGTCGTCATCATCATCACCACCACCACCACCACAATCATGATCATCATCAAATTGTCCACTTACTTAATAAAAGTCCGTATTCTTTTTATTATCCCAAATGCTGTCCCCAGTTGACGAAATTTACCACCGCCCCGCCCCCCCCCCCCCCCAAAAAAAAATCCATTAGATTAGATTAAATTAGATGTAATTAAGAAGTATACGCCAACTCAGTTTATATTTAAAAAACAACAAAAACATTTGTTATAATTAAATAGTGTATTCACCGTTGTCATTTAAAGGCATCTCGAAAGGAATGTGGTATCCCACTGAGCCAGGCCCCCACATGCTATGACCAGACCTGCTAATTGCTGGTCATCACTGCAGGGAGTCTTTAGCTAACATAGTACTAATCTGTCACAGTAATACCTCTGATGGGTTAATGCAAAACTAAATTACCTGCTAGTATGGATGTGAGACAGTAGGCTAGTTTTGCACAAAGCCACAAACATTATTGTTAGTGATAATGTGGGTTGTTTACTATATGATCCCTTACAAATTCTTTATTGCATTAATTACTAGGTGTCAATTTTGTAACTGCAAGATTATGTATTTATTTCATAGCTAAATATTTAATTTTGGAAATACATGAGAGATACAAGTTTTAGTATTCAAAATGACTTAAAATGACTCTGAAGGACATTATTCTGACAATGAATGACTTTTTAAATTGCTTTTGTTAGAAACGTTTCGTTACATTTTACAAATCCAAATAAAATATAACTTAAAATATATATGAGAACTAAAAGAATGAAACAAATTACAAAATGTATAAGAAATAACAAAATCAACCAACAAAGTAAGAAAGAAAACAAATAAAGATATATATATATATATATATATATATATATTAGGGATGTTAACGAATATTCGAATATTCGAATATTCGAATTTCAAGTTGCTATTCGAATAGAGATTTTGGGATTCGAATATTTTATAATCTTTATTCCACTTTTGTTAAGTTCGAAGGAACATTGAAAAGACATTTCTTTAGTTAATCGTAGTGTCCCCAGCGACTCAAGACGCTATCGATATGTAATCGCGTTCCCTCTAAGATGGGGTGGGTCATGTCTCCTGATAACGAATTGCCATCTGGTTAACAGCATGAAATCACCTTACCGCGCACAGCTCCTTCACTGCCCCCTCTCCCACTTAGACCCAGTCACATCACCAACATCACCATACAGCTGTGGAAACAGTTGCCAACGTACAATAAACACATATGTCAGTTCAATGCTGCGGCAATTAGCTACAGCAATTACGTAACACTGACTCTACCCAGCTTCGGTCGGGATAGTGTGTAATAAATACATTATATAAGGCTATACTTATTGATAACAGTCCACCAGAAGCTGAGAACGTCTTTTATTTTTTGGAAAGCACAACTAGATCACTGTCAAACAAACTTTAATTGCAAACACTTTCTGTTTTTGTCACTCTACTTCATACTTGTTATTTTATTCCTATATAATACCGCTACATCTGTTATTTTTTGTCACCGCGATTTTCTGTTCTTTGTTTTTGCTTCGTTCTCTCCGAATAACAAAAATGTAAATCTACATACTTTTTTAATTGTTCGTCATAGGTTAACTTAACACACTTAAAACTCACGAGTTTAACATTTTAATCATTCTTTATATATATATTGGTTGGTACTTCATCAATTTATCAACAGTCAGGTAATCTTGACTCTAGCCTATCGCAGTAATTATCGTCATCAAATGGTTTTGTTTACATTCGCCTTTTACCCATAGGCACATGGAGAGCAGGTTCGTAATTGTCACTTGTGTATTGGTAACTAAATGTCTCTAATCGACATGTTATGGCTTCGGAATACGCCCTTAGCGATATCAGCCAATCACAATTAAACATCAATCCGACCACCAACCAATCAAGACTGTTAATTGGCTGTACACTTGAGCGATTGTGTATTGGTAACTAAATGTCTCTAATTGACATGTTATGGCTTCGGATTAACGCCCTTAGCGATATCAGCCAATCACAATTAAACATCAATCCGACCACAACCAATCAAGACCGTTAATTGGCTGTACACTTAAGCGATTTTCCTTCACAACACCTTCGTGGTTTTGCCTAATTGTCTTACAGTCGATCCAGTATCCCCCGCATTTTGTCCTTTTGAAAATGCCGCCTTTAATCATTAATGTATTTTATAAGATTAGTTCACAAAACATAATTGACTGTTTGTTTGGGTTAGTAGAGTAAAATATTACAATTGTAAGCTATTTTGAATGTGTTGTACAGTTTCATCTAATAAAATTATGATATGGTTTTATTAAATCGATGATAAGCCCCTTAAATGCGTCATATGTTAATACAAATAAGTAATTAATTTCACAAAATGCCTTTAAATTGTAAAGGTTATTACACGAAGTACAACACGTAACAAAAAGACACCCAAGTTTAAGGTGACTAATTATTAATGTATATATTATATATATTATACGGGACTTTGCAGGTCATCTTAACATTGATTGGTTACTTTATAGTTTTTATAAGAGTTTTAATAATAATAATAATAATAATAATAATAATAATAATAATAATAATAATAATAATAATAATAATAATAATAATAATAATAATAATAATAATTGTTAAGTATCAATGACATTGTTTACGCATTTACTGGCATTCTTCACTGACAGTATTTTCTTGCAAACTACCGCTGACCAAGTAAAGAAACGCCCCGTCTGGTCCTTCACTATAAACAGGATAATGGCGGATTCATAATATTGCCGGTTGTATTTCAAAAAGAAGAAATCGTCGTTTTAAAATTAAATGCTATGCTAAAATAATAAATCTACCGCAGCTTCTGCATTCAGTAAGGGGAGCAATGTTAATTGTGGTCAGAAATAAACATTTTACAATGAATAAACACATTGAATGTAATGGAAAATTACTGTGATGTATGCCACTATGATATAAATTCGTTCCGAATATTCGAATATGATTCGAATACACGTTCCGAATATTCGAATATCGTTTTGGGATTCGATTTACATCCCTAATATATATATATATATATATATATATATATATATATATATATATATATATATATATATATATATATATATATATATATATATATATATATATATATATATATCTCTATATATATATATATATATATATATATATATATATATATATATATATCACTTATATAAGGCTCTTGAGATGCCTTTAAGCCTTGACGGTCTCATAAATCAAAAGCCTTATATAAGTGACCCCCCCCCCCCCCATTTATTGCCCCACTCAGCATGTGAGGGCATCTGTTTTCTGATAAGCCAGGCTGCCACAGTCTGTAACGATGTGTCTGTCACACAGGTATTGTTCAAGATCCAAGTGTATGTATGCTATATCTGGGGGTTGAAAACAGTCATTCATAGTTTGTAAAGGAAACATTTGTGAATATACCAATTACGCAATATAGAAATATTTCTAACAAAAGCAATTTAAAAAGTCATTCATGGTCAGAATAATGTCCTTTAGACTCATTTTAAGTCATTTTGAATAATAAAACTTGTATCTCTCATGTATTTTCTAAATCACGTATTTTCTAAATCAAATGTTAAGCTATGAAATAAACACATAATCTTGCAGTTACAAAATTGACACCTAGTAATTAATGCAATAAAGAATTTGTAAGGGATCATGTAGTAAACAACCCACATTATCACTAACAATAATGTTTGTGGCTTTGTGTAAAACTAGCCTACTGTCTCACATCCATACTAGCAGGTAATTTAGTTTTGCATTAACCCATCAGAGGTATTACTGTGACAGATTAGTACTATGTTGGCTAAAGACTCCCTGCAGTGATGACCAGCAATTAGCAGGTCTGGTCATAGCATGTGGGGACCTGGCTCAGTGGGATACCACATTCCTTTCGAGATGCCTGTTGCCGACTGACCGTTCCATGGCGGTGACTGTTTGGTTTGTTATCATCATCATCATCATCATCATCATCATCATCATCATCATCATCATCATCATCATCATCATCATTATTATTATTATTATTATTATTATTATTATTATTATTATTATTATTATTATTATTATTATTATTATTTCTCCATTAAAGGTGGTTTCCGACAGTTTAGACCAAAATATTTTTTCTCAAATAACCAAATATGTTATTATTACCTGAACAGACATTGCAAAATGCAGCTGATTGGTGCCCTAGATCAGTGTGAACAGTGAAACATAAATCCCCATTCCGCTGCAGATAAAGATATTTTTAACTAGCAAAACCACGTGAAACTCACTTTTACAATTACGTTGTATCGTCACACAGGTAATCCGCTCTGACGTCGGTATCTATAGTTACCAGTGATCACTATCGTGCTTATATACAGATTTTGGCATGAATGAAATTTTATAGTGTTTTTATAGCGATTTGTTCTGTCTAAAAATATAGACAGTGTTCAAACCCTTCTTTACTGACACAAATTATGATTATGTGAAAAAATCATCCCTTAATTCCCCAAAGCAGTGGTAAGGTATGGTTACATTAATTTGATATAGGCAAACTGCAGGATACCACCTTTAATCGGTTACAGGGTGAATCTTACACCGCACAGATCGACCTTTTCAGCGCTTTGATATAGATGCGCACTTAAATGTGTAAAATACGAATATCAACGCATAAGAACAGTTTATCACATCCGTTTGGGGTATATCTGACCTAAACCTTATCTTCCTCTTAACTGCTCGACGTTGGCAAGCTAACATGCGAATTGTTTACCATCTGACCTCAAATACCAATTTAGGACTGTAGGCATTCTGTCGTTTTCCGTGGCACAAAAGGTAGGCTAAAACAAATTATACATTTACATAATTACCAACGCGTGAGTTAACAAATTATTGCCGATAGTATTTGCCCATCGTATCTTTAATAAATGAGAAGATGAAAATAACACAAGTTTGTGCACGTTAGGCCTATATATGCTATGTTGAAATCGAAAGTAGGAGTATTCAAAACACCCCATCAGGGTTATCCAATCTTTATGTAATTAATCGACAGTAAAGAGAGCATTTAGTTCCTAGGAAAGTCAATTTTTTGTTTAAAGAGCATCCCTCTACGGCGTCTTGGTTGTCTCACATCCTAGCTTTAAGTAGAACAACATGGAGCCTTTTATAGGATGGTTACAGGGGTGGTAAGCCTAGCCGTCCACCGGAAGTCTTTTTGCTATTTTATGATGTAGATTCTGATTCTTTGTGACTGTATTTGCTGTTATTGGCGACGCGCTGGAGCGTGACGCATATATATGGAATGCTCACTGAAATTTGCACATGGGGACAGTTTGCTTTGCGGACCTTACCTGATAAAATATGGGTCCTAATTCGGTAAAAAACGTGCTTATTATTATTTTATTTATTTATTTTTGTGTTTATTTTTGTGTTCTTAGCTTTCAGCATAATTCAGAAAAGTACTTTATGAACAATAATGTCAGGCTGCTGCACATGTGCAAATTCTGCTTGTACACTTTAATTTTATAGTTAATAGAATAATTTTAAAACTTTTTTGCTACATAGGTAACGTCTTGAAAAACCTTTGTCTCAAGATTTATAGTATACTGATAACTTTCAAATAAAAACCGTTACTTATCAAATATGTCTGTTTTCCTCTTCAATTTTTTGCGTCGCCCTTGATGCTTCGCATCAACGACTTTTCTTGTTAAGATAATCCTATGCATTAAATGAAAATGTACGGGTACACTATGCAAAAGGCACAGTGTATACTTTCAGAGGAGATTCACTGTCTTAGCCAAACATAACCTTCCTTGGCGGAGGCCATTTTGAATAAGTAATGTATTGGTCTTTCTCAGCATATATAGTTATTGGGTTCCCAAGGAAACGGTTCACCGTTTAATTGCTTTTGTTAGTGTCGTGTAACCTTCGAGGAACGATCACATATAGACGCCGCGCGGCGACAATAAAATTGGATATGTAACATGTTTCTACAGTTGTTACACTTCCTAGCATCATGCTCACCAGAACTGTAACAAGGAAAGTCGTTGATACGAAGCATCATAGGCGACGCAAAAAGTAGAAGAGGTAAAAACACATATTTGAAAAGTAATATTTTTTATTTGAAAATTTTCAATATACTATAAATCGTGAGAAAATGTATGTATAGCGTATTTTCCTGAGACCAGGGATTGGTTTAACACAAAATAAAAGGTAAAACCCGACACCATATAATGGGTTCTCCAAGATGAAAAAAGTTGCAAAATTATTCTATTAACTATAAAACTAAAGTGTACAAGCAGAAATTGCACATGTGCAGCAGCCCCCACATTACACAAATAATTATTGTTCAGATAGTTTTTTTTTTTTTTTAGCATAGTACGTTTTTGTCTTTTTCAATATCTTATTGGTTATTTTCAAAGTTAGTTTGAAAGTCACAGGCACACAAAAATTAGCAAAGTAATGGCCATTGTATTAAAATAACAAAACCGTTATATATAGTAACGATAAATTGCATCATCACCACATGATAAATAAATAAAATAGGACGCCGTTTGCCAATGAGGACTCGTATTTTATCCGGTTTAGAAAGCCCGCAAAACAAACTTTCCCTATGTGCAAATTTCAGCGCGTCGCCAATAAAAAGAGATGTGAACTTCAATTTCAGTCAACTCAAAACATTATCAAATGATAAAATATGCATTATTAGTGACTTAAGTCTGCTAATTTAGGCGCATTTCAGATGAAATATGGTAAAAATGGTATAGGCCTACCCTTTATGTAAAAGTGAAAACGTCTCATTTTCAACCTTTCAAGTCTTTTTCAGTCGGAATTGATTGTAAAGTAATGATTATAGTCTTATTTGTTACGATCAATGACGATACTGAAAGTAAATAGATGCCAACAAGAAGTTTTATAACTCAGTATACATTATTAAACCTGGGGAGTTTGTGCAGAACTTCTGCATAAACTTATACTTTAAAGTAAGTAAAGGTTGTTTAAAACACTACCCCATTTATGAGACATTACAAATCGTGAAATATATTGGTTTAAATGTATACATTTCCAAATCAATAAATAAACACGATAGGGATCGGCTAAAATAGATATCAGAACTGATTACCCGGACGATCTAAAAAGTGAGTGGTCATGTGGTTTTCTAAGTTGAAAAAAACAACAACTGTGCATTGTGGCTCTGATAGAATTTTTTTTTGTAATGCCCAAGGTGTTATGCCTTACTCTTCACATGGATATAGGGCATCAATAAGCAGCATTTCATGAGATCTTTTCAAATTACAATAATTTATTGTTTGCATGAGATAGAAACAGTCAAAACTGTTGGATACCACCTTTAAGGTAGGGGTATGTTGTCAGAAAATTTTAGTTTTAAGTAATAGCGCTCAAAGCTGTCGGATACCGCCTCTAGAGAAAGAAAATTGACGAAACTAGACGTTGTACCTCACGATTGACCTTTCAAGTTTCAAATCCAAGTCTGGCATTAACCGTAGAGCATATTGTTAATGAAACATCTAATGCAACTACACGATGTTTCTGTCAATCGGTGTAATCGTCTGTCTGTCTGTCTGTCTGTCACTCTCTGGCTTTTACTAACACACACACGCACCGGCGCCCTCAACCCACAGACAAGCACCCGCACACACACGCACACACACGCACACACACATGTACACTCTCATCCTATCTCGCTCTTTCTTTCTGTCTCTCGAACATTCTCTTAAAGCCTCTGTTCCACATACCATCCACCCCTCATTTCTATCTTCCCTTCCTTCTCTTACATTTCCTTAAACCCTCAGCCTCATTTCACTTCTCTTTTTCCTTTTCAGACAAAATACATCCTTCCAGCAATCCCGCTTCCCCCCTTTTTCTCTCACCCTTACACACACATTGATACACAAACTTCATGTATCATTCTTTCTGACTAAGCTCCTTCTGTCACTCTATTTCCCTCTTATTCTATTCCTTACTTACGTTCCCACACTTTCTTACTCCATGCCTTTACCATTGTGTTTTTTTTGCTATATGTAAATATCGACTTTGTCCAAAACTCACGTTTTCCCTGCCAGTCGGATTTTTACCATATATTGCTCTTTAAGTTTGAACGTTTGTAACATCGGTCCGTGTATATATCGTCTTTTCATTTTTCATTTTTGTTTTTCTAGTTAAAGAAGAAACAGAATATGCACAGAATGTTCTTTTTTCTGTTTTTATATATCTAATTAAAAACAAACAACAGAAATATATGTATTCCAAACCGTTTTCCTAACGTAAACATAAACAAATAAAAAAGCAGAACTCTAGCCATTTACCGTTTACCGTTTCACAAAACGAAAAACGAGTAGCAAGACAAGAGTAGCGGCCAGAAATAAGTGTGCGGTCATGCATCTTTACTGGCGTTGATATTATTTGGTACTGTTTCTGGCCGCCATTGAAACTTGTGTATCTTGTCGTGTTGGTTACTTCCCTTGCTGTTGGGCATGTCATCCGTTTTTGCAATAATCCCAGCATTTGGAACAATTGTTGCAAAAGTGGTTGAAAATTAAATCTGATCCAAACTTCGGAAAAAAACGTTTGAAAGTTGCGCAACACATCTTTTCTCAAAGACACCCCGCCCCACTTTTTAGCTCAATAAATCAAGCAAAACGTGCTCAGGGTGAGTTTTTCTGATACCCCGTCGTCCGGCGTCCGTCGTCAACAATTTAGTTTGTATCTTATCTTCATCGAACTTGGTCAAAATTTGCATTAAATCTTGGATAAGATCATAATTGGGTCACCTGGGGTCAAAAACGAGGACAATAGGTCAAATTTTAGGAAAAAACTTAAATAAAAAAATATTCACCAAACATGGTCAGAATGTTTGTCTGCATGAAATCTTGAATGAATTCGTAACTGGGTCACGCGGGATAAAAAAAGTACGCCATTAGGTCAAATCTTGGAAAAGCTTGTGAATACAATAGAGGCCCCATTTATAGCACAATCTTCACCAAACCTGATCAGAATGTTTGTCTGCATGAAATCTTGGATGAGTTCATAACTGGGTTATGTGAGGTCAAAAAGTAGGCCACGAGTTCAAATCTTAGACAAAGCTTGTGAATAGACTAGAGGCCACATTTATAGCCCAATCTTCACCAAACTTGGTCAGAATGTTTGTTTGCATAAAATTTTGAATGCATTTTCTAACCGGGTCACGTGGGATCACAAAGTAGGTCACTTGGTCAAATTTTAGAAAAAAGTTGTGAATACACTTGAGACCCCATTTATTGCACAACCAAACTTGATCAGAATGTTTGTCCGCATGAAATCTTGGATGAGTTTATAACTGGGTCATGTGAGGTCAAAAAGTATGTCACGAGGTCAAATCTTAGAAAATCTTGTGAACATTAGAGATCACAATTATAGCCCAATCTTCACCAAACTTAGTCAGAATGCTTGTCTGCATGAAATCTTGGAGGAATTCGTTATTGGGTCACGTGGGGTCAAAAAGTAGGTCATTAGGTCAAATCTTAGAAACTTATGAACACAATAGAGGTCCCATTTATTGCCCAATCTTAAACAACCTTGATCAGAATGTTTGTTTGCATGAAATCTTGGATGAGTTAATAACTGGGTCACGTGAGGTCAAAAGGTAGGTCATTAGGTCAAATCTTAGAAATAGCTTGTGAACACACTAGAGGCCTCATTTATAGCCCATTCTTCACCAAACTTGGCCAGAATGTTTGTCAGTATGAAAACTTAGATTATGTTTTTAAGTGCGTTACGTGGATTTAGTAAGTCACTAGGTAAAATTCTAGAAAATGTTATCAGCCCAATGGTCCGGTCTTCACCAAAGATTTCTAAAGTAAATAACTCTTAATAACTTGACGTCAGATGTGAGCCTACTAAAGGTCTTTGTCCACAGGTGAGCGATTAAGGGCCATCATGACCCGCTTGTTTACTGGAATAGTCATTTTGCATGCTGAATTAGTCAGATTGTATCTATTTATCAATAAAAATGTTAGTGAATAAAGGTTAGCTAAGAAATAATACCTCTTTTGATATAAGTCTTTTTATTGCGTAAGCTGTAATTGCAAAAGCTGTTGGCAATATCAACCGTTTTTGCAATAATCCCAACATTTGCATCAATTGTTGCGAAAGTTTTTGAACATCCGACCTGATTAAAGGTTTGAAAAATCGTCTGAAAGTTGCTTAATACAGCTTTTCTATATGATTGAAATCATTTTCCACTCTGACAGCCGCTTTTGAATATATTTTCACAACAACCAAATTCCTTAAAGATCACTTTTTACTACTAAAATGGTAAAAATTAGTATGCTAATGGCGGCTTAACGCATGCGAAACACACGATTGGCGATAACCAATTCTTAAAGAGCGTTTAAGGCTTGCATCTACTAATTATATTCCAGCAAAGTATGTTTTAATAAACAATGTAATCCAAAAACTCTCTGGGAAATAATCAAAGGCACCTTAAAAAATAAAGCAATAAAATAGTATATAAAAAGAAAACAATATGAAAAGAAAGAAAAAGAAAACGAAATAAGAAAAGCAGTTAAAAACTACTGAATAACTTTAAACGACAAATTTTAAAAGACGATGAAGACATAAGCCATAAAATTATTGAACAAAAGCAAAATATAGACACACTGTTAGATGAAAAAAATAAATGGAACTATTATTAGATCTAAATCAACACAAATAGAAAACAGTGAAAGAAACACTATTTTTCAAATTTAGAAAGAAGAAATGCATAGAAAAAGGTGTACCATAAGCTAAAAATATACAATAAAGTAATTACAGGCATCAAACGTATATTACAAGAACTGATGAAGTTTTGCACAAAATTATATAAAAAATAAAATAAAAATGAAAATATATTTCGAAATAAACTAATAAATAATAAGAAACAGATAAAGAGCTATGTGAGAGGTTATTAATACCCCATGAATGTGAATTAGCAATCAAAGAAATGAAAAATATTATAAGCTCTTGATCATATGGACTTACAGTCGAGTTTTACAAAATATTTTGGAATGATGTTAAGACTCACCTTTTTTAATCATCGGATCATTCTTTTGGAAGGGCTGAATTAACAACACTACAAAAACAGTGAATCATGTACCTAATACCAAAACCAAATAAAGATTAAGAAATTATTGCAAATTGGGGGTCCATTACGTTGTTAAGTATCGATTATACAATTGCAAAAAAGCCAAAACTTATAAGTGATGAACAAACAAGTTTTATATTGGTGAAAATAAAATAACAACAATTTTAGAAGATATAAAATATTTAGAAAGTACTGATCACCCTGGATTGTATTTTTTTTTCAAAAAGCATTTGATAGTATAAATCATGACTTCATAAAAACTGTCTACATACTATGAACTTTGGTAAAGACCGTATCAAATGGATATCCACCTTCTACGAAACACCCGAAGTGTTATTATAAACAATAGATATTTATCAGATTCTTTTAAAATAGAGAAATATGTAAGACAAGGATGTCCTGTATTCGCGTTTCTATTCATTTATTGCATCCAAACACTGACGAACTGCACAAACCTTACGGAAGATATACAGGGCATAAAAATAAATAATATTAAAATAAAACAAACACTTTTTGCAGATGATGTAACTTTCTTCATAAACGGCAGTCAACACTCTTTTGAAACACTTAGCACCCTTATACTTTCGAAAAAAAAGCTCTTGTCTTAAGCTCAATGTAAACAAATCTGTAGTGTTACGAGTCGGCTCGCTTAAAGATAAAACCACCAAATATTGTAATGATTAACCTTTAATATGGACCGCAGATTGTGCAACAACATTAGGTTATACCTTCCACAACGACAGTGAAATAACAAATACTGAAAACTTAAAAAAAGAAAATAGATGAATTTGAGATAATATTAAAATAAATGGGAACACAGAAAGCTTTCAATTATGGGAAAAGTCATTCATCAAATCTTAAAATCTTAAGCATTACCAAAACTAATTTACCCATTTTCAGTTTAACCAAAAAACAATTAAAAAAAGAATAAAACAATATTTAAATTCTTATGCTATGGAAAACCAGATAAAATAATGAGAAATATCATTTATCAATGTTACGATAGAGTAGAGCTACAGCTACCGACAATGAACCCTAATGGGTAAAAATATTACTAGATGAACAAAACAATAGTCAATAGAAATGTTTTGTAAAAGACAAGTTAATTAAATATGACGAGAAACTACTGTTGGAAAGATAACTTGATTTAAAACTAATTAAAACATTACAAAGAAAACATGTTCTTATATGACATACTAAATGCATGGTCTAAGTAAAACAAGCTTTCAGAGATCATAAAAAGATGGCAAAATCCGTGACATGGAACATCACCAATATCATGCACAATAACTGTTTGTATTTTACGAGTATAAGAAGAGAATACAATTTAAAGAACATGTTTTTGACTAGAGAAATAATACAATTTATTATTTTAACCAAATGTGCTACTTATATGATATAAACAGCAACGTTTATAAAATATACAACTTTGAATACTTCAATTAAAGCAAACATAAGAGAAACGCTTATTGAAGGAGGTATTGTGACAGAAAACAAAACAATGCTTAAAGACACAGTATTTGAAGTAAAAGAGGGAACAAGTATTTATAAAAGTCCCTACTCATCAGCTCTGACACTCTACAAGTGGAAAACAAATGAATGAACAATCTAGATAGCATTACTAAAATACGAGTTGGAGAGAAATAAACAGTGATTCTTCATTAAGAAGTTTTCTGTATAAAATACTCATGAGAATATTATCAACCGATAAATTGCTGCACAAATACAAATATGCAAACTCTAACTTAAGTGAGTTCTGCAACTCCACAATTGAAACAATATAACACCTGTTTTAGGAATGCATTAATGTACAGCCATTATGACTTGAACTAGTCAACCTTTTGAATTAAAAAAGTATATATGTCATAATTAAAATGGAAAATGTATTATTAGGAATAACTACAAAAAGCATGTATAGAAATATGTGTAGCACTCTCCTTGTTCTAATGAAACAGATGACAAACAACAAATATGATGTTGAAACATTGCAAACAATTTGGCAAAATTATTATAAACTAACAATAAGCACACAAAAAGAATTTAAAAAAGACAAACATAAACGAATCTTCAAAAAGCAATATTGTTTAATGATTGTAATATTCATATATTGTTTTTAGTAAAGATTCTGTCTTTGTAATTTTAACAAAAAAAAAGAACAAACAAAAAACAAACAAACAAACAAACAAACAAACGTAGAAGGCAAATGACATTACTCTTAGCATGAAATACAAATGTGTGTATGTTAGTATTGATGAGCATGTGAATGTATGTAATAATGAATAATAACAAAGAAAGATAACTGCATGTAAAAAATGAATAAAATAAAATAATTATGTATTTTAGGGCGTATGATTGTGCCGGTATGTTGAATGTATCAATTCAAATGATAAGGATAATATCCAATGTTTTCCATTGCAAAATCTGTTGGGCATGTTTGGCAATATTCCCAACATCTGAAACAATTGTTGCAAATGGAGTTGATCTGATAGAAACTTAAAAAAATAATTTAAAAATGGCTTAGACTATATTTTCTAATTCATATAAGATATAAGCCTTTGTCCACCATTACAGTCGCTTCTGAATTAAAGTTTCACCATTAACCATTGCTCGCCCAAACCCGTTTTCGGCCGAAGTCGTCATTTTGTGTATTTAATTTGTCATATTTTCTTGATTTTTACAAATTTACTACTCTAACAAATATCCTTTTTCAAAGAAATACGCACTCTTTCCATTAAGGTTTTTAATTGCTAAAACTGTTATTGCAAAAAAAACAACAAAAAACAGTTGTTGAACGCTTTGCGTTCTGATAATATTGAATAATACTCAAAACTAAACATGGAGCGATTTTTAGTTTCCTAGTTTTATCATTCTACAAAAGTTGTTTATAAAGTAAGTGGACATTAGTTTCATGACTGATTCCGACCATTATCGTTACTACGAGACTATACAAGACAGGTTCACTTTGACATAAAGTGTAGGTAGATGAAGTCACTAACACTACATACTTTACATTACATTACGTTTTTCGGTTTTATTACATATAGGATGAGCATAATAGCAAGGAAGTATAACAACGCGAAATTCAATAAACTTGTTACATATTCTACTGTTATGTTTACATGAAGATTCTCATTTGGATGTTAGTTTTATGGCTGATTCTGACTATAATCATCACTATCTAACCAATTCCGACCGAAAAAGATTTGAAAGATGTTGAAAATGAGACATTTTCACTTTTACATAAAGTGTAGGCCCTAATCATTTTTACCATATTCACCGAGAAGCGCCAAAATGATCAGATTCACTTATAACACATATTTTTGGTATGAAACATACCTCTCATCCTCCCTCAAAGATAAAACTGTTTTAATCTTGCATCGACCCTAACGGTCATAAACTTGTAACTTAGTCCTTCAAAGTTTCCAATTTGCAGCACATTAAAATAACTATACAAACACCAACACTTACAACTAGGAACCTTTTTCTCATAAAACACGCATGCGTCTATCTATCATTGGTTCTGCTAAGGTGGAAACTACGATCATTATTGTGGGAAGTGGTTTTACATTAGATGTCAAGGATTGGACACGTACTGCATAAATTGTTTTAGACAAAAAAGTATTTTACATAAAACTGTTTAAAATGGGACTATTACCCACACATATGAGGTAACATTTAAATCCGTGTGTGTCCAATAGCAGAAATTTAATTAGCTCTTAATTAAGTTTTAAAAAGTAATTTCAAATTAATTAGTATAGACGATTAGTTCCAATCGGCGTCTTTACGAAACCGAACGACAAGTACATTATATACGACAACACAATAAAATATATGATCTGGGCGTATTTCAGAATCACGCCACCAATTGTCCAGTTGCGCCTACTTTAATGAGTTTTGCATTGAAAACGACCTTGTAAATAGCCCCAATCAACGTAACAAGTTAAAACTATGCCAGGAGATCACAGTGGAAAGAGCCATAAACCAAGTACTTTCTTTATTGTATACAGATAGGATCTGGTCACACTTGAAGCACAGGGTCATACTACTCTGTCATTTGTCAACAGGTTTTACCTGAAAACTCTTATACCTATGACCACCCCTTCCTCCCCCCATTTTCTAAGACTTAATGCGTTATGAGGTTGTGTTCAGTCGGGTAGACAACCCCTATTACCCTTTATTCAACATCCCAATTTTGAGATCTGTTGTGTTGATAATTCTAATCTCGAATTGTACACCTCAAAGTCAAATCGTGTTCTAGTGTGGCAGGCAAGTTTTAAAGTTGGTGATATATATGAGGTGATGTATTGCTCAGCCATGTAACTTAAGATGGTTCTACTTAGTGTTTATTTGGTGTTTTTTTGTGTTACATCGCAACGACACAGTTATGGTATTTTGGCGACGTCCTGTTAATTATTAGTGGAGAAATGCCAAAAAATATATCTTGGTAGAACCACTGGCGCACAGCAGGTTAGCTGAAAAAATTCCCTGCATGAAAGTTCTCACCCCAACCGGGACCACAACACACGCCATGAGGGGTTAAGGAGTTACAAGTCGGTGACTGCTTCTACTTAACAACAACTCCAAATAACAAAAACGTAAATTACATATCCGGAGTCCTCTAAGATTACAGTTGAAATTCTACCATCTGTATAACTGACATTTTGTTTCAGAGCATGTCACTTCTCCGGGTCGTCATTCTACGGGCATGCGCTCCAATCATGTTCATCCTGACTGTTAAATGGATACAGGAGTCGAATCTTGGCGAATACGGGACTCAGTTTTGTGCTCTTATAACATTCATTATCTGCTGCATTTTACTTTTATCTAAACAAGTTAACGAACAGACAAACATGGTTTATACAACCGCCATCAGTATTTTATTCTCCAGCAGCGTATATGCACATATGCAAACTATTACCGAAAAGGATAAACTGATATTTTATGACGCATTGGCCTTCATTGACTATCGAGCTATTTTCCAGACATGTATGGACACTACAAAAGTAGCAGCATTCCTTTTATGGTGGTTGTACCGCAAGCTAGATATACGACCTTGTAAAATATTTATGCACATCACATTGTTAGTTTCTCGTTCATTTATATTGCTTTGGATTCTAGACAGTGTCATTATTTTTACAGCGAGAACTACAGTGAACATTGCTGCAAGTAACTGCATAATCGGTTATAGCACCAACCTGACACAAGACTATTCAGCAGGATATTTACAACCGCGTCTTCTAGAAAGGATGGAGATTACGAAATTTCCGATCATCACTGACGAATACATTGAAAGACGGGAACAGACACAGTTTGTAGGGTCTTCTCCACATACAGACTTGTCACATCTTCCTCTCCAACACATTTCGATAGAAAGATATTTGGGGGAAGATGTTAAATTCGATTGTTCGCATGATAACGTATACCCGGTTGCCAAACTAACAATAAGATGGTTTCATAACAATGCTACTTTGCGGGCATCAACCCGGCATAAAATATCAAAGCCAACTGATTCAAAAACGGCTGATGTCAAATATAAATACCAAATCACTTCTGCCTTGTACATAGAACGATTACAAGAGGGCGATTTTGGAGAATATGAGTGTGTAAGTGAGCGGCCTTTTGAGGTTTTACAGACGTTATATATTTTTAAGTCCATTTTATTTGTTTACAGGCTAAATTGTTTAAAGTTTAAGCCACGAATCATATATAGAAGTATTGGAAGCCTAATAGAAAGTCATTATGTCTTCTTATATAACACAGATTCTGACCTAACGGATGTGTCTCTACAATACACTGTCAATAATCAGTTGTTAGAAAACGTATGTCCTGGAATTGATATATATAGTTGCTCAGCAGCTGCCCATTTTTTGTCATCTATTTCCAATTTTGGCCTTCTGACAAACATTGACTGGAATGGTGATTCGCCATTTCCTTATTTAGACGTTAAAGAACTAGAAGAGACCTCAATAAAAAGAGCCGTCATATATTTTTGTATTTGTGACAAAGCATTTGGATTCCACAAAGTTTCATTTGTGCGTCGTGTTCTTAACGAGAAGACACTGTCATATCAAATAGAGGAGTACGAACATCCATTGATATTTATCATTCTTCCTGATGGTGGAGCTTCCTTCTTTAGGTGGAAAGACGATACCGACAAATACAAAAAGTTAGCAGATTACATTGACAAAGAAGACGACTGGCAAAAAATTGAAGAAGGTATATTAAATGTGGCGGATTATATAGGTATAGCTGAAAGGAATGTACTTTTAATTTTAAACCTATATCAATCACTGATAGCTTTAATAGGATTAGGAATATACTTCTCTATTTTTACTTATATGTTGAAGTGGTATTATAGCTTTGATTTAAATATAAGAATAATTCACTTTATGGCACCACATGCCATCCAATGTCAGCTCCCTCTGGCTATTGCCGACATAGACCCCTGCGTTTTTATTTCACATTCTGACGATCAAAACGACTTTGCTATCAGCTGCCTTCTGCCTTATATTGAGCAATATTGTCACAGGAAGGCTCTATCCTCTGAGAGAGACTGTATTCCTGGATCAAGCATCTTTCACTCTCATAGCCAGAATATTAAACAAAGCAAACAGATCATCATAGTAGTAAGTGAATCTTACATGAAACAGCCTGAGTGTTATAAACTGCAACTGGAACATCTCATTATGCCACTGTTGTATGAGGATAAAATCCCGGTAAAAGACGTGTTGATTATAAAGTATAACTGTCAATATCAACTGCCCCAGCATCTGCGATGGAATCTGGAATTAAGTGTCATGGCCTGGATGGACACACGAGACAGAGGTCAACAGTTACAGAGAATTCAAAAATGGATAGCTACGGGGTCAGTTTGATGTGTATTACGAAAATTCATTAGAAGGAAATGTCTTCCATTTTTTACAGATACTGCCAATCAACGACTCTTAAAACATGAATGAACAGAAGAACGTATAAGTTATTTGTGTGAACGTTGCCTTTTTTATCTAACTAGTCCATACACTATTAACAAATGGTGCTCGAAAATTGGATTACTGTCGAAAGATATAGTGTAATCTCTAGGTTATTATTAAATAGAACTTTAACGAAAAACAATATTAAACACATTTTTTTCGATGTATCTGTCTAGTCTCACTTTTAAACTACTTACAGATGCTTATGCAATGTGACATCGGATAAATAGAGAATACCAGGTGAGTGTTTATATAGATAAATGTTATCATGCGAGGCTAAGAAAATCAGAAAACACGAGGCTTGCCGAGTGCTTTTTGATTTTCGGGCCGAGCATGATAACATTTATCTATATCAACACTAACCTGGTATTCTTTTTATCCCACCATCAACAGATTTTCAAAGAGAAACATTTAAATTTACCATTTAAATTTACCGCTACTGCGTCTTCCTTAAATGATCTGACATTCCAATGCAATACACGAAATTCATGCGCGAGCAATAGAGTAATTCGGCTATAAGAAATAGTTCTATTTTACAATAAAATATAAGACAATTAACCTGTTATTTATTGTATTTTATTTGCACTAAACATAAGGTTGTAATTGTATTGATAACGATAACTAAAAATAATGGTTAAAAAAGAGAACTACAAAAATCACACCCTAAAGTTAAAGTTATACATGTAGTATGTAATGTCAAGGCCGTGTAACATTAAAAGTTGCTATGCACTTGGCATTAAGAAACGCGAATTACATTCGAGGTTTGTGTGTGTTAGTGGATGTAACAAACAGTAGCTTATGGATTTTAATTGTCTGATGACATTGAAATTATGAACATTGAATATAGCGCTTTAAAATTTTGAAGATAGTTGTGTTTTTGACAGGGTGAGTTGCGAAATTTGGAGAAATGTTGGAATTGGAGGTGGTGGGTTGGTGTTCATGTTTACGTCTAGAAACTGTGATTTTTAGCACATTTGTCCAGATCTGTGCAGTCAGCTGTATTTGGTTCGACTAAAGATCGAGCTCTATCTAAACCATTTCAATGTTCATCATGTAACGACATTTGATCATCAGGGTCTGTCCTAAGATTAGGCAGATGATGCAATCTGAGACAGTCACCACAGATTCAAGATCAATTTTCTTCTCAAAAATGTTCGGATTAAAGCCAGATTTTGCCTCGAAATCCTCGTAGCTCATCTCTTCAACACTGCTTAGGTTTTTACACGATTCTTCATCACATTTTTGACAGTTGTTTTTATTTTTGCAGACTTCAAATTCGTACTTTTATTGATTTTATTTCTATTACTAAACAAGTTTAATCATGTTCCTGTAATACATGCTATTTCATTTTTCTGATATTTTTTTTTGTTTTCAAATGTTCTATATCATTGTTAAATAAAACTTCGGAATGACGCGATCACCTGTCCGGTTAGCTCAGTCGGTTAAGAAGCAGCTACTTAAGTTTTCAATCCTGCAGGACAGAGATCGAAACCGCTCTCATCCTATTTTTTTAATAGCCTCTTTTGCTCTACTTAACCAATCTTTATATAATGGACATTTTTGGGATGACCACAAGCATAATTACGGGTTAAATGAGTTTCATTCTCGTAAACACTCCTGATCGCTTCGTCAAAAAATAGTCCGGCTTACAGCAGGTGCGCGAATATCGGTTGATAAAGCTCATCTTTATCACACGGGTTATATCAACAGATATTTACAGAGATGGTGGGATAAATATATAAGCGACTCTCATTGGGAGAAATTCTCCAATATAATCCTATACTCATTGAAACAAGGCACGCCTCACTTAATCAATGACTTATACACACATTGTGGAAAATGGTGTGCTTATTGTCAGCTGAAACTGTTATAGGCCACGTTTTTTCCATAAGTGTAATACTTCAGAAGTAGAAAATCAAGGAAAGAGTTTAATGAGCCACCATGGGTGGCCAGTACTGTCCCATTGGTCTGAAAACGTTTGGCGTCTCCTTTTAGCTTTATATGTATGCATTGTTGGACTAAAACCATTAATATTTTCAGTAAATGTATCATGTTAATCTTAATTAACTTCAATGAGTTAATAATAATTAATAATTAAATTTACGTGTGATTTGCATGGGTGCTTGACAAACCTCATCTTGTTCACAACTGACAAATGACAAGATTATTTGATGTGCACGTTGTATACTTGACCTGTTGCATATGTTTATAGCCCAGTAGTTTTCTTCACTGGCTTAGAACACTCACGTTTTTCAAATGTTCATCTGATTAAGACAGAAAGAAGTTACTATTGGGAATGCATGTTATAATCACAGGATATGTATTTTTATTGCATCATAAAGTGTGTGACTGTATATGACTGTTATGTCAATTTGTGTACATGATGTATGCTTTCTTGAAATAAAGCTTTTAATACTAATACTAATAATAATGCCTACAGCTTTAGCGTTTGAAATGACATTGAAACCTTCGTAATTTGAAATACCGAACTTATTTGTAAAGTTTTCAACCTGGTTGACAGATGTGCTTTTAAATTACAGCGTTTTTTTTTCTTCATTAAAACAAACAATTAGTGACATGTAATAACACAAGTAAACAAAGAAATGTATTTTTATTTAATACACAAACGCGCATACACACAGAGAGATATACATGTCACTAAATATATATCGGTGTGTGTGCGTGTGTGTGTGTTTTAAATTCAAAAATTACATCTTCTTGTTTATATATACATATACATCGTCATCACACAAACTAAAACTAAAAGTGTTTATAAGAAATTTAAATTAACATAAGGATTTATATAAAGAAGAAAAGAAACGTGACTGATAAAATTAGTATATACAGGTATATGGCATTTGATTTATAAAAAGAGTTGCTTGTAAATTATTTTTCTTTGCCTCGAACTTCCGGCTCGCTCGAACTGGACGGTCATCTGCGTGAATGTTCGAACGACAGAGGTTTGACTGAATAGTTATTCGTCACAACGATAGCGTAATAAAACGAACAGTTTGACATACAGTTTAAAATTTCATTGTTTTTAACTTTTTGATTCACACTTAAAAGAGTTGATGTAGTTTCATTCAAAATACATCACACATTGACACGAACATGACAATAATGCTGCGTTCAAATAGAACCTCTCGTACTTACACAAGTTATAGTCCCAAATTCAGTTAAATAAGTAGATCAACACGTAACACTGCAATCTGAATTATACAAATAATGATAACTACCTTAAAACGTCAAATATAAGTATATCAAGGTAAAGTATATTGTTTTTGTTTGAACATGATATCGTATTCATCTCAAAAGAACAGTTTCTTTAACACATTTATGTTCAATGCATGTAATTCAAATAGCCGTATGTTCTTTATAATTGACAACACCCGAAAGGCAATCATAAAGAACTGAATTGTGCACTCGTACCAGTGTCAATAGACATTGAAAACCTCTTTATGCTATATAGCATGTAGATATTTCATTGTTAACATCGGATCGATAATCGATTAAAACGTTTGGGTTTACACATTCGAAGTGTTTACTGTAATTATTCATACATTCATTGTGAAGTTTTGTATCGGTGACTGAAAAGGTAAGATAAAACCTACTACTTCTATTCTAGATTACACATGTAACATTTGACTTCTTACTCATGTTAATGTTTTTAAACTATAGTGAATATTATATTTGTTCGACATTTATATATCATATTTGCTAGACATTTATATAACGTCGCTTAATTAAGATATCTACATATGCTTTTATATACACTTTATCTCTTAGGGGTCGATCAACTTTAATCGTTTGAACCTGTCGTCAGGTTTTGCATACTGAACACTTTTGTAATACCACAGCACACTAAAGTACTAAGTCAGTATTTGGGCTGAAAGTTGTCAATTGCTATTGCCTGAAACTTTAAAATAATAAGGGAACTAGCGAATCCTTGATGCAATGCATTTCATTTAATTTCCAGACTTCCACTCCCTTCGTCACAACAGATGAAAGGAAACGTCAGCACTTGGACATTTTTTTATTAAATTTAACCGGTTTCTTTTCATTGCTTACATTTGAGGACCCCCCCCCCCCCCCCCCCCAGGAAGTGGAAGTGACCGTTCCAAGGCGGTAAATGTTGGGTTTGCTATTTTTGTTAAATGAATTTTCACAGATTTTGCATTACGCTTGCATGTGAATACCTTTGCCCTGTGCGTTTCCGGGATTTGATATATTTTGCAATGCATATTAAATTTTGTCATATAGCCTTGTTACAATTGATTGAATCTTCGGAATAATAAGTCTTACTAATTAGTCTTACTAAATAAGTTTCAGAGTGCATTTAGGTTTCTTAAAGTATGTCTTTATATTTAAATCAACGCTTACAAATTCTAAAAGTAGTAAAATGACTATATCTTTTGCTGATCTATCAAATGTGATGAAAAATCCACCCATGTTTACAATATCATTAATAATTTGTAAAAATTGTTAAAAGTTTAACACTTTACCTCCAGCCTTATAGTATTATTTAAGCATAGGTATTCATAACTATTTTCTTTTTAGAAGTTTATATTTGCTGAGTATGGGTATAAGGAGTATGGCCATAATAGTGTCGGTTAGGCGTAACAAAAATTAAACACACACACAAGATATTTATCTGTTGTATTATACTTTTCGTTTCAGAACATGTTTCTTCTAGTAGTCGTTATTATACAGGCGTGCACCCCTTTCCTATTCATCCTGGCTGTTAAATGGACACAGGAGTCGAATATGGGACTCTATTCTGTGTTTTAATTACATTCCTTGTCTGTTCCATTTTACCCTTAAAACGGACGAAATACATAACAGTTCTAAAAGAGAAGAGCTTTATAAGTGCTGTATTTTTCGGCAACGTCTGTGTACATATGCAACGCATAGTCGAAAAAGATAAACTGATATTCTACGACGCCTTGGCATTTATAGACTATCAAACTGTGTTCCAGGCCTGTTATCTGACTGTTAACTATGTAGCAACACTCGTGTATTATCTTTATTGCGAACAAGTTTTACGACCATTCCAAATATTAACGCATCTTACGTGGTTACTCTTTCACGCAATATTACTGCTGTGGGTAATAGACAGTGTTTTTTCTTATGCATGGACATCTTCAGCTGTCGTTCTCGCAAGAAACTTCGCTCACGATTATCACAATAACAATACACACGATTTTCCAGATGGATATCTACAACTGCGAGTACTAGAGAGGACAGAATTCATAAAATCTTCTTATGTCAGGGACGTATACATCCATACTCAGGAACAAACACTGTTTGTGGCATCCTTTCCCCAAA
The DNA here is from genome assembly GCA_007844125.1 of Sinonovacula constricta. NCBI lineage: Eukaryota > Metazoa > Mollusca > Bivalvia > Cardiida > Solecurtidae > Sinonovacula > Sinonovacula constricta. The sequence continues at coordinate 52,499,261 of CM017555.1, forward strand.
ATTCTACCAATTACCCTCTTAGTGTTATGTCGATAGAAAGGTATTTAGGGGAAGATGTTGAGTTCGATTGTTCGCATCTCAGTTCACACTCGGATTTAAATGTTAACTTGAAATGGTTACACAGCAATGTTAAGGTAAGGAACTCGAGTCGACATATGATAAAACGGCCAATAGTATCAGAAGGGAGGGATTCAACGTACAAATACGAATTCACTGCTACTTTGCGCATAGAACGATTGAAGGAGGACGACGTTGGAGTATATAAGTGTATAAGAGAGAAACTAGAAAATATAAGTGAATATAATGAATTTGATATTTTGAAGAAAACTTTATATGTTTTTAAGTTATATCGTATGAAATATAAACCACGGATAATATACCGAAGTATTGGAAGCCTTATAGCAAGTCCTGCTTTCTTCTTGTATCACACAGATGCTGATCGGATGGATTTGTCACTAGAATACACTGTAAACAACAAATTATTGGAAAACACATGTGATGGGAATAGTGTTGGTGTCTGTTCTTTAGCTGTGAATGTCTTGTTATGGATATCCGATTTAGGTATTGAAAAAATGTATGGTCCTATATCACTCCCTTTTTTACACGTAGGTCCATATGGAACGATGCCTTTTAAAAGAGCTATAATATACTTTTGTTTGTGTGACAAAGCATACGGCATCCATAAAGTTTCATTTATGCGCAATATTTTTAACAAGAGAACCAAGTCATACCAAACAGAGGAGTATGAACATCCATTGAAATTTATCATTCTACCTGATGCCAGAGCTTCCTTCTTCAGATGGTTTGACGATACAGACATATACAATCGTTTGGCAGCTGACATTGACAAAGAAGACAACTGGCAGAACATTGAAGTTAAGGTGTTAAGTTTTGTTGATTATATAAGTATGACAGAAAAGAAAGAACTATTAATGACTTATTTAATTCAATTATTGACGTCACGGGCAGGGCTAGGATTATTCTTTTACTTTCTTGATATGTTAGTGAAATTTTATTGCCATATTGTCGGTGTAAGAACAGTTCGTTTGTTGGCATCATTGGCCATCAAATATCAAGTCCGTCTGGCTATTGCCGACAAAGACCCATACGTGTTTATTTCTCATTCTGGTGATCAAAACGACCTTGTTCTCCGCTGCCTTCGACCTTTTATTGAGCAATCCTGTCAGAGAAAGGTCATTTCCTCTCATGAAGACTGTGTTCCAGGATCAAACATCGTTCAGTCTCATATCGAGAATATAAAAAAAAGCCGACAAATTATTATAATTTTAAGCGAATCTTACATGCAGGAGCCTGAGTGCTGTAAGCTACAATTGGAACATCTCATTTTGCCACTGTTGTATGAGAATCTAGTTGCGGTAAATGACGTGTTGATAATCAAGTACAACTTACAAAACCAACTGCCCCAGCCTCTGAGATGGAATCTCGACTTAAGTGTCATGGTTTGGCAGGACATACGGGACACGGGGGAACAGTTACAGAGAATCCAAAAATGGATAGTTACGGGGTCAGTTTGATGTGTTACTTTTTCACATTAGATTAAAATTTTCAGTCGTTCACCAATACTGTTAAATAATGTCTTCGAAAGTGCATGAGTACACAAGTGAAGTACATGAACTAATTGGGTAAATGTTGTGTTGTTGCTCAGACAAGTTCATCTGCTACCAAATTTGCTCGGAAAAGTTGATAGCTATCGTAGTTTTACCAAACGGTGCTCGAGAAAATGAACAAGCAGATAACCGTGTTAGTTTAACCAAATGGTTCTCGAACAAATTAATAACTGTTGTAGTTTTTCCAAACTGTGATCGAACAAGCGGATAATCGTGTTAGTTTAACCAAATGATGCTCAAACAAATGGATAACTGTCGTAGTTTTACCAAACTGTGCTCGAACAAGCAGATAACCGTGTTAGTTTAACCAAATGGTGTTCAAACAAATGGATAACAGTTGTAGTTTTACCAAACTGTGATCGAACAAGCAGATAAGCCTGTTATTTCAACCAAATGGTGCTCAAAGAAATGGATAACTGTCGTAGTTCTACCAAAACTGTGATCGAACAAATAGTGCTTTTGATGATATCGTACAACGTGCATGTGATATAGAATATTTTAAAATAGATTATGCAATTTAACTAAAATTTAGCAAGGCGAATTATGTAAAGGACTTATTTGTAAATACGATTGAGATTCCTACTCACAATTTATTTGCTACTTGAAAAGAGATGTGGTTCCGAATTAATGTGACGACCACTTTTATTTTTGTTTATTTTTGTTAAATTGTTTTTTTGCAATGCATTGTTTATTACATACACCAATAAAAGATAAACTAAGAAATTGGTATGCTATTTTGTAATATAATATAGAAATAATATTAAAGTAAGAATTAACGAACTAAATCACCAAGGCAACTCTATCAGAATTTACCTGGCAAAAACATTGATAGCTTATTATGTTTCTGACATGCAAAAATGATGATTGAAAATGGTACTGTTAAACTGAAAATTTCAAAACAATACATGTTTGAAACCACTTTCGACTTATTGATGAAGAGAAACAGAATAAAAATCAATAGATCAAAAACAAAAACAACTTATTTAAGCTTTATCTTATCGGCGAGCATAGAGTTTATTAATATCAGTTTGGGACATTTTTGTCGTTATGTTATCAGCAAGTTGACAGTAAAATATACTATAGCATAATTTCGGTATGATACCAACTATGCTGAATTGTAGGTTTTGCGTTCTAAAAAGGCTTAAACAAAGGAATATGACACCCAAGTAGCTCTTTTAGTCCTCATTTGCCAATCTTAATGTGACACACATCGAAAGAAAGGTCTTGTCAAACTTTTTCAGTGTTTGTATCCTATGCAAACACCCACATACTGACTAATAAAACGTGTCTCCAACATCCATGTTCGAAACTTCGATATATAGATATTCTCACCTTGAGCATGTTTTTTGTCATGAAATTCGTTCTATGCAGTAATGTTGTCTACCTACAATTCTACACTAATACATCTGTTCATAATAATTCAGTGACCGGATTGACAACTCACTTGAAATGATCAACGTCGACATACATGGCACGGATAAAACCAACAAAATACTTATATCAAATACTATATCATGTATGTAGCTACTATTTCACATCAACGTTGCATAGACATGGGAGAAAAGGTGGCATGACGACCGGAATGTCGTCTCATCAACCATTGTTTGGATACAGGATTTTGTTGGACATCACCGGCGATCTTGCGCTGTATTTATTATCCATTGTCGAAAGGGTACGGTTACAACTTTAACTGAGTATGTGCTTTAAAAATTTACATTTGCCATATTTGTCGCCACTACGGGACGAAATGTTCTAAGAGTAACGTTCTAAATTTATACCTTAACTCTCATGGCCATTATATTAAAATATTTTTATGACATATCTTAACATGTTCACAGTTCAATCGACAAATAAAAGTCAGTTTTTTCAAATCAACGATTTCATTTTTTACATTTCACATAACAAGCAACCAGTTCTTCAATGTTGTTTACATCAATTTTATGAAGTATTCGCAACAAACCTTTATACAATTGTGGCGTCGATGAACCCATTGCTGGTATATTCTCCGAAGAACGGCAGTTCTTACGGCATACATGAACTATTTCAAATCTGCTTTGGTATTTGCTTATATGTCATGGCATGATCTCAGCTGCGCTTCGGGCCATATTCGTTCCTCGGTCTGACAAACCAGTCCGTAAACTTGCATATTGCCCTCAAGGCCATGTATTATTTGTTAAATATATATATATATGTGTGTGTGTGTGTGTATGTGTGTGTGTGTGTGTGTGTTTGTGTGTGTGTGTGTTTGTGTAGCAATATTAGTAGAAACTTGTCAAAAAATAACTAACTCATGTTAAAAGGAAGATCTGCACGACAAATAAAATCAAACGAACAAAACAAATAAAAACAATACAAATATTCCTTGACTATATTAATGCTACAGTTTAGTTTTCTAAAGAGGTGCAATCATTTGATGTCATCCCGGAAGCTCCTAATTGGAGTAATCCTAATTCAATTGTCTTTGAACTTAAATCTCAAACAATATAATAAATTTAACAAAGTGAAACCCAAACTTTCTAAAGTTCAAGGTCTTTATGAACAGCACATACTTCAAGTACATTTACAGCATAATAAGCATGCCTTTAAGCACAAGTAATAGTAGGTATCAACGGTTCAATATTAGAAGTTGTTTTCTGTATTTACACGCGCGCGCGTGCTGAGTGCGTGCGTGCGTGTGCTTGTGTCTGTGTGCATGGGTGTGCTTCTGTGTGTAAAATGTGGTTTTGGTAGCAACTTTTTAGAGCATATTCACAATGTTTGCTTCTTTTATATAACTTCTTTTCTTTAATACAGTATTGCATATTTTGCAGAAATAAGGATGTTCATAACTGTGATTTGCATTTCTAAGGGCTAGACAAATACTCGGTCGTACGTCAAAGTCTATAAGATAAAAATAATTAATAAATAACTCGGAAGAAAAAAACAACAACAGTGTGTCTCCAATATAGAAAAAAAACTATTTAAAAACCTAATCGAACAAAAGTCCCATGTTTGCTAAACTTTTACTACAAAGTCGTATCAAATAAACTCCTTATTGCCATAATCCCATAGCACTTACAGGAATAAACGATAATCAAAATATGACCATGAGTAAAGCAACATAAAAATTAAAGGCAGTACAAAGGCATTCATATGCCAGTCCGTTGTAAAAGTTTCAACAATCTTGTGACGAAACAAAATACAATCAAAAGTGCAAACCCAACAGCTCCAAAATCGCACTTTCTTGGCGGGTTTCTCAAATGAAAGTAGTGAAAACAAAACAGAACCTCTGAAAACAAAATGACTTAGACTTAAGACGGCGTCGCCAGTCAGCTGCTGTCATCTTTCAAATGGTCAGTCTAATTATTATTATTATTATTATTATTATTATTATTTTCTTTAAAATTCTTCACATGCATATACAGCATAAGGTTCTGCACCAGTTTTGCTCAAATTTTCAAGTCGTGTTGGCGATAATCATGGCAAGAAATCGCATTTGTCTACATGCTCATGGCTTGAGTAGTCAGTGCTATTCCATATTTGACTGTTGCTTCTGTGCTCTTTTTCGGACAAATTATAAATGCTAGAAACGTGAAAATTAGTCTCGTAATCACACGAGTATGTAGTTTGGCATAGCTAAATTCTGAAATAACATGTCTTCTCAAAGTTGACTGTTGCAATTTTCGGCCGGACACCATGTTGTAAATCTGACGTATTTAGCAATTTATCGCTGAAAATTTAACAGTGTTTAGTCCTTGATTAGGCAAAAGTTTTAGGTACTATGGGGCGTGGGGCGGGGAGGGGGAGTGAGGGTGTAGGGTTACCAAAGCAAATGTTATATGCCGTGAAACTTATATGGTTGTTGAGCCACATTCATCCATTTGCCAATATCAGTTACAGTGTACCTTAAACCTACACTGCAGGGTGCATTTACATCAGGATAAACATACAAAGTCACTGCATGTGTAAACATTATAGCCAATATCACTGTCATAACTATCATAACTCTGCCATATTTAGGAATTTATCGCTGAAACTACATTAGTGTGCGTGTAGTTCTTGATTAGCCAATCATTACATTCGCTGCTAATCTAGCAATCAGACTAACGGTATAGCTACAGTCTACACATAAATAAAGTCACGATTAAAAGTTTTTTTTAAAAGATCTATGCATGCATATGCTGACATATGCTGTTAACAAATGCTGCTGCATGTGTTGATAGGGTCTAAGGATGACAACTCTGTTAAAATTGTTCTTCTGAAGGTTGATGAGTTACATCCCTTGTTGATTAAAGACGTGATCATAACATGTGTGTGGGTCATAGAATGCATATCTAAGGGTTTATGGACCTATGCTCAACTGATATAGAATTTGGTATATAAGAGTATAATTTAAAATTTGAATGTATTTTGTTTTTGTTTTTGAAATACATCGCAGCGACCAGTTATGATCATTAAAGTGACGGCCAACAGTTTTGGTGAAGGAAGACCACAAACAAATTTCTGGGTAGAACCACCGGCAAACCGCAAGTTAGCTGGAAGAACTTCGGAAAAGAAGAGTTTTGTTTTTCTTGGCCGAACACAAGTTTACTTATCAAAAGCCGTTGGAATCTACCATCATGACTAGCTTCAGAGACAAGCAGTTCCTCCGCACTGCATTTTTAACTGTTTTACTTGCGGTCTTGTTGTTGTGGCAATACTTGGCTTCATATCAAAGCTATTAAACAAAAGGCTGTTTCCATGCATCATCAAAATTCTGCTGCAAGTAGAAAATGGGCCACATTTTGCCATTCAGGCATCGTTCTAGTTCTAATTATAGGTATTTTTTCGTAAAGAACGTAGATTCAGAAACACCTATATATTCGTTTGTTTAAGGATTTCATTGATAAACATGTGAAACTGTTTAACAGAAACTAACGCTGCTGCTGCTGCGTCAAAAACTGTTCATCCTTGAATACAAATAATATAAAGAAACATGCATACAGGTAAAGGCAAGGGCGGGTATTGGCATATATGTCCATAATAGTTAAACACACTCTGTCCAATAGGTAGACAGTGGTTGTGCCTGTCTATTTTGTGGGATAAGCTGAAGACAGTATTTCCGACTATTGACTATCATTTGATAATATGTGCATGGTACCTTCGGAAATATAAAAGTACTTAAAGAAAGAATTACACGCTGATTTTGAAAAGTAAATGGTAATTAAATAGGCAGTTTTAAATATTACCTAGAGATTGAGCAGGACAGATAAGTCGTTGATTATACGATTTCAATGGAAAAATCTATTACGCTGATCAATTATTTTGGTCTGATGGAGACTGATCATTGTTAATGAGGTAATGGACACAGTTCAGATGAAAATCATTAACTTAGAATTAACTGATCTTATATTAAGACCACAACTTTCCGAAGATTTCAAAAGCAGCTGCATTAAAATGTACATATTTACGTTTTCACGAATTTACAGTTTACTTCATCGATTACCCCGCCAATTGTACAAAACCAAAACTGTATTCTGTAAATCTATACAAAAGACCACGGATGAATACATATTGTTTATCACTATATAAGCTTTATCTAGCTCATTTATCTTAATACGAGGTACTATTTGCTTTCAAATTGTATTTCTAATACTACATTACACAATATTAAACTTCATTAATATTGGACAGCACTATTCTTTGCGTACTTTCCCAATACTCCACACAATTTTAATTATTAAAGAATTAAGGAAGTTTGTCTTGGCTATTTGTGCACTTCGCGATGTAAACGAGCACATGCACAAGGTTAATCAAGTACTGGCCCATGGGTCTATTTCTCGAATAAAGAATTATTATTAGCTTGTTTGGTGATGAAATTTAAGACATTGAAAAATACATCTTTGATCATTCGGAGTAATTAATGGATATATGATTTTACTTCAATGAAAATAGGAAAAGCTTCATTTTTTTGACGCAAGTGAAATATAGAATATTAAGACCTTGTTCGACAGAAATACAAAAATAACCGTCGGGATCCGTAAACAATTCAAGATAATTTATTAATATGTTTCATGCATAAATACGACCATTGATAAAATAAATGAACTGTTTTCTTCAGGTACTGTCAACTAAATCACAATAAACTTATATCAATTTATTACCCGAGGAATAATAATATAGACGAAAACTTCTTAACGGATAAAAATATTTAAAAAATGATAGAGGAAATAGAGTAAAGCTATCATGTGCTAAAAAATTGATAAACAAATGAAGTTTATACAGTTTAAACGTTTTATTCTATGCTGGAAGAAAGAAATATATAGGTAAATATAATAAAGGTAATCTGTATACGTACAGTGGAGTTGTTTCTTTTTGTCTCTCTCCACCCAAACCCTGTTTGATGTTAGGGCACAACAAAACAAATAATCAGATGGTCAGATGGAGTTTTTGACAATGATCAATGTTTATTGGGTTTATCATCCCACCGACAGTATTTCAGTTATCTGGAGACGGTGTCCACTTGAAGCAAATAAAGTGCTGCCTTCAGTGTGTATATCACGCCGTGATCACCTGGCACGAAACCACACCCAGTGACATTATCCTGACACCGGGTCAACCAGTCATGGAACTACCCTTGTATTTGCTTGAGCGATAGCAAAGGAGCTATATACCACTTACATTTTTAACGACTTCGGTATGTCGCGGTCCGGGATCGAAAAGGGATGAACATACATACATAAATATGGAAGTTACGACCAAGCTATAGAAATGGAATGGTCATACATACATAAATATGAAAGTCACGGCCAAGCCACAGAAATGGAATGGCCACACATAGAAAAAATGGATGTTACGGCCAAGCCACAGAAATGGGATGGACATACATACATAAATATGGAAGATACAGCCAAGCCACAGAAATGGGATGGACATACATACATAAATATGGAAGATACGGCAAAGCCACAGAAATGGGATGGACATACATACATAAATATGGAAGATACAGCCAAGACACAGAAATGGAATGGACATACATACATAAATATGGAAGATACGGCAAAGCCACAGAAATGGGATGGACATACATAAATAAATATGGAAGATACAGCCAAGCCACAGAAATGGGATGGACATACATACATAAATATGGAAGATGCAGCCAAGCCACAGAAATGGGATGGACATACATACATAAATATGGAAGATACGGCAAAGCCACAGAAATGGGATGGATATACATACAAAAATATGGAAGTTACGGCCAAGCCACAGAAGTGGGATGGCCATACATACAAAAAATGGATGTTACGGCCAAGCCACAGAAGTGGGATGGCCACACATACAAAAAATGGATGTTACAGCCAAGCCACAGAAATGGGATGGACATACATACATAAATATGGAAGATACAGCCAAGCCACAGAAATGGGATGAAGATACATACATAATTATGGAAGATACAGCCAAGCCACAGAAATGGGATGAAGATACATACATCAATATGGAAGTCACGGCCAAGCCACAGAAATAGGATGGACATACATACATAAATATGGAAGATACAGCCAAGCCAGAGAAATGGGATGAAGATACATACATCAATATGGAAGTTACGGTCAAGCCACAGAAATGGGATGGACAAACATACATAAGCAGATTCAGTACATACATAAGAGATGCAAGGAGGGACAGTGAGACTGCAATGCTGCCTCACTTTGGGGGCATAAAAGGTATCAATGAGTCCAGGAACTATTTTCTTCCATAACATGTGTTGACAAGAGTACTGATATGTACTGTAATACGTAAACAAGTTAGGAATACACAAACAACAACTAAACTCAGTTAATGTTTGCTTCTCTAATGACAGCAATATATCTAGAGCCTCTGTTAACTTCTCTTGCTGAAATAAACAAAGGATAACAAATATTTACCATTAAAAAAAAAGCTAAGCAGTTTTTTTCTTTGCTTTTTAAAAAAAATATCCTGAGGCTTTCAAATTGGAGAAAAACGCGCATAAGTCTCATAATTGGAAACATTTTCAAGACAGCTTAATAATGACAATACAAACAGTTTGACTAGTTTTACAGAGCACTGCAGCATTCCTGTCATAAACAATAAGAACAGCTAATAAAAATATTTTCGCATTAACAGAATAAGCAGATTTTTTAAAGTAACACTGTCAGGAGTACTTTTAACAGTTTTCGCTTTTCATGCTTGTTTTTACAAATCCAGATTTCGGGACTTGCTGCCCTAAAAACCCGCAGTTATTTTTTACGTGGTATCAATAATTATACGACATTATGCTTCGTTACCAAAACGCTTGCAGTAGACAAGCTTTCTGATCACACTGATGGCTTTACTAAATTCTGGTATTGGTATATGGTGTTGACATCAGCATTCATTGAATGAAAGATAATGCCATCGATAGCGCAGGGGTCAACAATTTTTGTGTTTAGATCTCGTCCTGCAGCAGAATTTATTTGGTATAAATATCAGAGTAATATTATAATAATAAAATGAGTAAAAATTGCTTATTTTATAAAATGTCCTAACATAAATAGTAAACATCATCATGTAAAGTGCACTTTACCATTACTCAGACTCTGAATCTCCACTGCCTTTTAGGAATCTTTGTATATCCATTTGCTTTAATACGTGTAGCGAAATAGAAAACAGACGAAACGATGACGCATTAGGCGCTTCAGACTGGTTTATATGACTTTTAATAGATAGCGGACATAGAATCAACCTGATAATTTTTTGTACGCAGACAACAAGTCTTTAGTGTGCAACGTTATTCACTGTATTATCACAATATTCAACAATATTTGACAATTTATGGTATATACTATAGATGTATGCACTTTTGAGGTAGAGGTTATGACCTGATGAGGCAAAAAATGGGAGCATTTTTTGTAAGCTTTCCAGATGCAATGACCAGTCACCAGTTCGTTCAGCTTGAATAAAGCGTTGTAGTAACGAAACCATATCCATGTACTGGAACCATAAGCATGCTGTGCGATTGTTTGCCATCTTCACTCGTTCAGCTTCACAAAGGAGAACAATGTTTTGTAGGCCATCATTTGCAGTCTGAAGCCCCTTTTCAAGATTGTCATACACCAATGCAAGGCTTTGCAAATATTCGTTCTTCATGTAACTGTCTGAACATTGGTGTTGGTCTGAGGTTTGCTGCAACAGCTCCATGTCTGTAGTGTCTGCGAGGCCACCAGTGTTGTTGTTGCAATCAATTCTGCGAAGATGAGAACCTTCTAGATGAAGAACTGTAAGGACATTGTCTACTAGCATGTGTCTGCGAATCGCACGTTGAACAGCCTTCCCCTACAGAATGTGCGTCACAGAGTTTCCGGTATTTATGGTTTCCAAAAGCTCCTTCAGCCCTGATCCAGACATAAGTTGACCTATGCATTCCAAGAAACTCATTTCAGTGTGAAATGCTCCTAGACGAAGCACTATGTTCTTCAGTAAACTCTGCGAGGTCTGTGTTGACACTATATATGATGCCTTCTGAAATAGTGGCTGGTCAAATGTCAGAACTGGTGTCTTTGCGTATTTCTATACCTCATTGTTGCTGTAATCAATGTGCTTCATGCTAAGATGGTCCTTAATCAGGAGTTAAGGGAAGAGGGAAAGGAATCATCTCTGCTTTACCCTGTGAACATGGGACATTTAATTAATAAATATATAAATATGTATTGAAAATCATATAAACAGGATTTTGTTTTATACTTCAGCCATAGATAAAAAGATAAAAGTATGCTTTTGATTTTAATAAAGTTTAAGAACAAAACAAATTGTGTTAAAATAATTATACTATCTCAAAATATATTACCAAAATATGCTATAAGTTAACCAGTGTTGTAGTTGCCAGTCAATGTTCATGTGCAAACCAGGTAGGCATTGGAAATCACTGCTCTGAAATTATAAAATTAATAAGTTGATACCTTTTTATCATTAAAACAAAACAAACACTCACTGTTGTTTTTTTTAAATGTAAGAAAAGAAATAAAATAATTAACCTCAAAGAGCTTCCATAGAAAAAACCTCCAACATAACCGGATGTTGTACAGTGTGAATTTATTTCCTTTTTTTCACTAACTTTTTTTCAAAAAAAAAAGAACAAAAGACACGAAAAAATAGCTTTAAATATATGTTTGCATGCTTATTGCATTATTTTATCGAATTTATTGCTTTAATAATATATTTCATTTGTAATGATGCAAGCCGGAACAGTTATTCGTCAAAATGATCGTAAAATCATGACAACAGTTAACTTCCAGATAATCATTTTGTTATGTATTGATTAAATTTAAAGGTAAGTAAATGTTATATAAAATGATAAATATAACATATCAAATTTAAATATAAGCTCAGTAAATATTTTCATATAAATTAAAGCTTCGTAAATAGTGTTTCTTTAGTAGTCAAACTTAACTTCTGTGTACTTTTTTGAAGATCGTGAGGACATTATCATCTTCGTTTATTTTTCGGAAAATAGCACCTTCCGTTATACTTTTTTAACCAGTATAAATCCCCTCCTGTGAAGATTGATAATGATGGGATAGTTTAATTTCTGGTCTAGGACATAGGACAAAATCTGATGATAATTGTGAAGATGATGATGTGGTGTTAGTGGTAGTTGCGTGGAAATAGTGGCTGTGTTGCGGTGGTGATGATAATAATGATGATGATGATCCTTATGCAGCTCTTGGTTTTGAAGATGATGAGTATTTTGATGATAATATGGTGGTGATGTTGGTTGCGGTGATGATGATGATGATGAACTTATATTGTATTGTCATCACAGGTTAATTAAACATTCTGGTAAAAAATGTATTGCTAGTCGACAGAAGTAAAATGACGGAATAGTTCTTTTTCTTGTGTAGGACGTATAATCTGATGATGATGATGATATGGTGTTAGTTGTAGTTGTGTGGTAATAGTAGCGGTGGTGGTTGTGTGATGATGGTGATGATGATAATGAGGATAATGATGATGGTGATGATGATGATGGTGATGATGATGTTGGTGATGGTTGCGGTGATGATAATAATATGATTTAATGAACTTATATGTATTATCATCAAACTGTAAAGAACCTCAGACATAAATCTTAACATTAAATTTATTTAGACGAGTTCAAATAAAATAATTATAATGGTTAAAATAATTCAAAGTTAAAAAATGATTTTGTACAAAAAAAGAAGATTTTGATGCTCGTTCGTTTCCGTCGCGCACTTGGTCGTTTCTGTCGCTATTTTCATCTGTGACGTAGTTTTATTCCCAGGCATGACAAGCGGAAGCCATTGTGAAAAGTGGGTGCATTGTGTTGCTTTTGGATGCAACGAGAAAAGTGACCGCGGGAACAAAGGACTTTTTCTTTTCCCTAAGGATATCGCTAGGCAGAAAAAGTGGATTGACGCCTTAGGGTCATGTAGGAAAATAGGAGGAAATACTGTTCCGAGGGTTCCGTCAAATTTACCGAGACTATGTATGCGATATTTTGTTGACGATGACTTTATTAGATTGCCTGCTGTTATGGAATCAGTAGGAACAAGTATAAAACTGGAGCTTGAGAGAACTACAGTACAGTCTGTGTTCCCAGAGACTGAGGCATACAAAATAACAGGAGGCCACTGATACCATTGGCTCTTGGACCTGCCAAAAGAAAGAGAGACAGTTATGGAGCATTTGAATAGAGAAAACAGGTTTTGTTTTTCAATTACGAATGTAAATATAATGTGATTATTATTATTGATTTTAAGGTTATATGCTTCTATTGGACATAATCTTACATTCAGAGTTAGGGGTTGAGCGTGTTTATGTGCGTGAGAAATTGCTCTTGTTTTTATAACCTAATATTCCTCCATGGCCGCCTCGGATACAGATAGGGTGTATAACAGTGTTTAAAATGTCTTTAAGAGACGTGTTTAATCAATACATTTCCTTAAAATTGCTTGCCTGTTGCTACCGTTAAAGATTGTAGTACTTAAAGTGCGCTAAGCGAGTCAGCATACCGATCTATTGTCTTAATCGTATATGTGTTTTATATATTATTGCAATGTATTCCTTAGTTGCTCTTTGTTCAGAGGTGAATATAAAGTGCCTGTCATCTCATTCGATTTTGTCTTTGTTAATAATTCTATTATCTTCATCTGGTATCCAACTCCTATTATTAAGAATGTTATTGTGGTTGTACTTTTTGTTCTACTGTAATGTGCAAAACAATGACACCCAACTGCTCATAAAAATACGCTAAATTATTGTCAACCCAGTCTCGTACACAGAGCTGTGATGCATGCCCACTGTGGTTAATGGCGCGAATATGTACAATGTGGCAATATGCCTCAACACTTGAAGTTATGTAACATCCTGGTGACGATCTATTATCGGAACATTACTCATGTTCAAGCTACTTTCGTCCACTTAATACTGTTGTATCACAATAACACTATACTTTTTAAGCGAAGATGATTCAGATAAGCTTTCGAAGACACCACTGCCCTGCATGCTTATGCTCATTATTTTCAAGCATAAGAACAAGCAACCTTAAGATGTTTCGACTTTTCAGTTTATTGTTGCTAAAAAGAGAAAATGGAGAGGCATTTCCAAATCTGGGGAAGAAACTAGGATTTTTTAGCTGTTTCTAACTACTTCCTCTTCTGTTGCTGTTACTACTACTACTGCTTCTGCTACTACTTATACTACTAATACTACTATTAATTGTACTACTACTGCTGCTCTTTCTACTAATACTGCTTCTGCTACTAGTACTACTACTACTACTTCTACTACTACTACTACTTCAACTACTACACCTACTACTACTACTACTTCCTTCATGGTCAGAGTATGAGTATTGTCCGGGTAGGAAAAGTAGTAGTTTTGTCCAACCCTATCAATATAGCGGGAGAGGAAATGTCCAAGAGGTTTCGTATCCAACTTTTACTTTAAATCTCCTTACAACTAAATATAATTAATGTAAGTCTTACTACACTGATGCGAAGTCACTTCATTTTACTCGCAGACAAAATGCGAAGTCCCGCTAGCATTGCGCCACTCCCTTTTTTCCGCGAAGTGACTCCATTTCTCTGGAGAAAATGTCTATGTTACCCAAAGTTACAATTTTCCCATTCACTTCCACACTTCGCGTTTGTAGGACGTTCCTCCTGAGCTGTATATTCTATGATATCTCGGGTATGACTCATATTGCATTGATACGAATATCGATCAATTCTTTTGTTCGATACTCAGCCCTACGTGTATCTGACATAAGCATGAACCATTCTGTTTAACTGCTCGACGCTGGCAAGCTTACATGCGAAGTGTTTACCACCTGACCTCAAACAACAAGACCGTAGGCTTACTGTTTGTTTACGTGGCACAAAAGGTAGGCTAAAACTTAATAGTTTTACTCTTACAAATTATAAATTTACCTAATTACCAACGTATGAGTTAACAAATCATTGTCGATGCTATTTGCTCAACGAAAATAACACAAGCCTGTACACGTTATATACTATGTTGAAATCGAAAGTACGATTGTGAAACTCAAGCATACATTATTTTGACATTTTTTATGCGCTCAAGATGAATGATTAGATGCATTTGAATATTTTTTTATTTAAAATCGTAAATGCTACTATATCCTATGATCTATTAAAACTGTACCTGTGATGATCCGTTTGAGGAGGAAAAATAAGAGCATTGATTTTGTTGATGTCGTTGCTTCATGGTTGCAATGCACAAATAACAAGCTATTCTCTTGTATTCCTTTAAAGAAAAAAATCAAAACGTTTAATCAGTTATGCGTCTTATCAATTTTAAAAAACGGTATGTGTTACGTATTGTTTTTGTTTGCTTGTCACTGGATTTTAATTATTTTTCCTGCAAGTGACGTATGGTAAAAATAAACAAAACACCGCCCTTACAAATCAATATCAGATGTTAACTTGTATAGCCAATAGTTTTCGTTCAAAATTATCTATCTGTAATGAAGTTAATTTTTGGTTATTTAATATTGTACTGAGATGGACGTTTCATAATTTAAGACTGACAGGCTTGTGACATAGAATTTGTGCAGAACCGCTGCATAAACTTACACTATAGGTTAAGTAAAGATTGTTTTTAAAATTGATAACCCCAGGAAATATAACAAGGCGTAATAACTTATTACATATACTGTTACTATTACATACCATATTGTAAAACAGCATACCATACATGTAATAAAGGCGTCGCATTACAGCGCGTTGACAAGAACATTAGCGTTATATAGGTGATACAGAGTAATTTTCATTCTCTCTAGCAATCAACACACATTTTACCAGCCAGGCATGAAACATACACATCGTTCCCCTTTCATTAATAGAGTTTTTATTCCTTTATCCTCTCTCAAAGAGAAAATTATCTTAATCTTGCAATCACCCAAATGGCTATAAACATGTAACTTAGTCCTTCTAAGTTTCTACTATGCAGCACATTCAATTAAATATAAAATAACTATACAAACACCACCACTTACAACTAGGAACCTTTCCTCATAAAACACACATACGTCTATCTATCATTGGTTCTGCTAAGGTGCAAACTACGACCATTATTGTGGGACGTGATTTCACATTAGGTGTAAAAGATTGGACATGTACTGCATAAACCACTCATAAATATGAGGTAGCCTCTAAATCCGTTTAAATATATGTTCCAAACTGGGGTACCAAAACTTGAACCCATGAAAAAATTGTGTAACAAGATCCTGTGGGTAAAGAGTAAAATAAAACGGCATAACAACCCGACCACGAAACAAAGAAAGATACAAACTAAATAATGAGGAATTGCACTTGTGCAAAACTTAATTAAAATTGCATAAAGCCAAGAAGTTTAACGTTATGTACATGTATCTTAGACACAATCAAACGAAAAATTACACTGCCTCGTTTCAGCACGAGTTAAAATAAAACTTCAAGTATATTCAATTTCTTAGTTCAATTTCCATACAACTTATTTTGAACACGTGTTATAAAGTTTTATAAATCAAAAAGGTGCCCGTGTGTACAACAGCAGAAATTTAAATAGCTCTTAATTAAGTTTTAAAAAGTAAGTTCAAATTAATGAGTCTCGACGATTAGTTCCAATCGGCGTCTTTACGAAACAGAACAAGTACATTATATTCGACTACACAATAAAGACATGATCTGGGCGTATTCAGAATTCCCCCATCAATTGTCCAGTTGCGTCTACTTTAATGATTTTTTTTTCGCACTGAAAACGGTCTTCCTAATAGCCCAACAAACTTAACAAGTTAAAACTATGCTAGGAGATCACAGTGGAAAGAGCCATACACCAAGTACTTTGTTTATTGTAGGCTATACAGGGTTGTCACAGCAGGGATTTGGTCACACTTGAAGCTCATGTTCATACTACTCTGTCATTTGTCAACAGGTTTTACATGAAAACTCTTATCATCATGACCGCCCCTATTCTCTAAGACTTAATGCAGTATCAGGGTGTGATGAGCCAGGTAGACAACCCACATTACCCATCATCCAAATTATTAGCATCCCAATGTCATCCCAATATCCATAAGCCTGTTGTGCTGATTATTCTAATATGGATATGTTTAAAAGACAACATGAACAATCGCGAATTGTACACCTCAAAGTCAAGTCGTTTTCTGGTGTGGCAGGTAAGTTATATATATATCGTCATCACACAAACTAAAACTAAATGTGTTTATAAGAAATTTAAATTAACATAAGGATTTATGTAAAGAAGAAAAGAAACGTGACTGATATCTAATAAGCAAATACATGTACAGGTAAATGGCAATTCTTTCTTTGTCTCGAACTCCCGGCTCGCTTGAACTGGAAGGTCATCTGCACGGGTGTTTGACTGTATAATTATTCATTCCAACGATGGGGTAACAAAACGAAAATGAAAAGCAATTTAATTGAACAGACTCACTATGGTTGTCATAACCGACGGATTATTTGCAAACGTCGTCGTTTAACCAGATATCGTTTGGTCGTTAACCATCTGTGCGGATGAATGGTCTACTGAGTAAATATTTGTTCATGGCGGCGTTTCATGTTTTATGGTCCACTCAATATTGCCTAAATTCAAAGTATATCAACTTTAGCTTCACATCATTTTAATGCGCGGATTTGAGTCAAAATGGCTTTTAATACGCAAATGCTTTACCTCTATATTTTCTATTTTCATTGTCTACCAATACTATATAGATCGATGTAACTTGTTGAAATGCTAATGGTAACCATTACACTTGCAGTCGGATATAATTGATACAGCATAGTAGCATGATTTAAATGCCCTGTAATGTAGTTATGCTAAATTTAACAGTCAATGATAGAAAATGCTGAAAAGTCCACACTTATGTAAGATTGTGAGCAGTAATTAGAAAACATGTATGTGCATGCATTTAAATATGAACATAATTGTTTCCATGTCACATACAGTTTGAAGTTTCATTGCTTTTAACTTTTTGATTCACACTTAAAAGAGTTGGGTTGGGTAAGCCGGCAATTTTGCCGATACTGCGCAGCGACATTTCTATCATTATTGCACAGGGGCACTTATGAGGTGCCCAGGGACTGAACCCGGCCGGTCCATTATACTGTGACCGACGAGTCAGGCGTAATGCTGTCCCTTAGTCACGAGCGGTAGGAGGGAAGGCACTACTACCAACTTTAAAGTCTTTGGTTTGACCCGGCCGGGGTTCGAACCCACGACCTCCCGATCCGCAAGCCGAACACTTAAAAGAGTTGATGTTAGTTAAATAAGTAGATCAACACGTAACATTGCAATCTGAATTATACAAATAATGATAACTACCTTAAAACTTCAAATATAAGTATATCAAGGTAAAGTATATTGTTTTTGTTTGAACAAGATGTCGTATTCATCTCAAAAGAACAGTTTCTTTAACACATTTATGTTCAATGCATGTAATTCAAATAGCCGTCGTTCATTATAAGTGACAACACCCGAAAGGCAATCATAAAGAACTGAATTGTGCACTCGTACCAGTATCAATAGGCATTGAAAACCTCTTTATGCTATATTTAGCATGTAGATATTTCAGTGTTGACATTGGATCGATAATCGATTAAAACGTTTGGGTTTACACATTCGAAATGTTTACTGTAATTATTCATACATTCATTGTGTGGTTTTGTATCGGTGACTGAAAAGGTAAGATAAAACCTACTACTTCTATTCTTGATTACACATGTAACATTTAACTTCTTACTCATGTTAATGTTTTTAAACTATAGTGAATATTATATTTTCGACATTTACTTATCATATTTGCTCGACATTTATATATTATATTTGTTCGACATTTATAAATTATATTTGCTCGACATTAATATATTATATTTGTTCGACATTTATATATTATATTTGCTCGACATTTATATATTATATTTGCTCGACATTTATATATTATATTTGCTCGACATTTATTTAACGTCGCTTAATTAAGTTATCTACATATGCTTTTATATACACTTTATCTCTTAGGACCCGATCAACTTAAATCGTTTGAACCTGCATTACTGAACACTTTTGTAATACCACAGCACACTTGAGTACTAGGTCAGTATTTGGGCTGAAATTTGTTAAATTTTATCGCAAGATTTCAATGGCTTTTGCCTTAAACTTTAAAATAATAAGGGAACTAACGAGTCCTTGGTGCTCGGGAATGGAGCTTTAAAATGATTCAATGCATTTCATTTAATTTTCAGACCGTTACTAGTTTCGTCACAACAGTTCAAAGAAAACGTCAGCGCTTGGACAATTTTTATTAAAATAAATCGGGTTTTTCATTTAATGCTTGCATTTGAGGACCCCCTCAGGGGTCATTTTCCTTTTCTTATTTATTTTCTGTTTCTAAGCATTCTATTTCCCTTACTAAATATTTATCTCTTTCCATATTATTCTTTTGATCCTTGAACTGTATGATATGATCTCCCCTCTAATCTTACATAAAATGTAAAACATAGACCATTTACTCGTGCTCTATTGTGAAAGGTTCAGAAGTGGGTAAATTATAAATCATAATTGATGTTTTTCCACCTGTAGACAATTTAAAATATTCTACATAATAATATAAACAACAAACTAATGTTTGCTTGCGACATATCTGTACGCTAGAAATACATCGTTCCAAAGGGTTAGAGTCTCTAACTTAAAACTCCTCAGTCCATCAGCACGTGGATTCGTGTCCTGGTCGGGACAAGCGGGGAGATTTTCATCTAACATGTGGTGTATGTAAGTCTAGTGTCTTCCTACACCAATAGTAAGCTGAACATCGCCAGTATGGTCATAATAGTGTCGGTTAGGCGTAACAAAAACCAAAACACACTAGATATTTATCTGTCGTATTATACTTTTCGTTTCAGAACATGTTTCTTCTACGAGTCGTTATTATACAGGCGTGCACCCCATTCCTATTCATCCTGACTGTTAAATGGACACAGGAGTCGAATCTCGGCGAGTATGGGACTCTATTCTGCGTTTTAATTACATTCCTTGTCTGTTCCATTTTACCCTTAATACAGACGAAATACATAACAGCTCTAAAAGTGAAGACCATTATAAGTGCTGTATTTTTCGGCATCGTCTTTCTACATATGCAACGCATAGTCGAAAAAGATAAACTGATATTCTACGACGCCTTGGCATTTATAGACTATAGAACTGTGTTCCAGACCTGTTATCAGACTGTTAACTGTGTAGCAACACTCGTGTATTGCGAACTAGGTTTACGACCATTCCAAATATTAACGCATCTTACGTGGTTACTCTTTCACACAATATTACTGATGTGGGTAAAAGACAGTGTTCTTTCTTATGCATGGACAACTTCAGTTGACGTTTTCAAAAGAAACATCGCTCACGACTATCACACCAACCTTACTCCAGAATTTACAAATAAATATCTACACCCGGGCCCACTAGAGAGGACAGAATTTACCGATGTCATGGACAAATACATCCATGGTCTACACTTGCGAAAACTACGAAAACTAAAGAGGACAGAATTCATAAACTCTTCCTATGTTTGGGACGAATACATCCATGGTCAGGAACAAACACTGTCTGTGGCATCCTTTTCCCAAAAGGATACCAATTATCGTCATGGATTTAGGTCAATAAAAAGGTATTTAGGGGAAGATGTTGAGTTCGATTGTTCGCATCTCTCTTCAGACTCTGATTTAAATGTTAATTTTAAATGGTTACACTACAATGTTAAGGTAAGGAACTCCAGTCGACATATGATAAAACTGCCAATAGTATCAGAAGGGGAGCATGCAACGTACAAACACACTGCTACTTTGCGCATAGAACGATTGCAGGAGGACGACTTTGGAGTCTATGAGTGTATAGCAGAGGAGCTATTGAATAAAGGCGCAAATAAATGTTATATTTTAAAGAGCACTTTATTTGTTTTTAAGTTAGATCGTACGAAATATAAACCATGGGTAATTTACCGAAGAATTGGAAGACTTATAGCAAGTCATAATTTCTTCTTGTATCACACAGATGCTGATCGGATGGATTTGTCACTAGAATACACTGTAAACAACCAATTGTTGGAAAACACATGTGATGGGAATTATTTTAATAACTCTTCTTCAGCTGTGAATGTCTTGTCATGGATATCCGGTTTTGATAGTGAAATAATGTATGGTACTTTATCACTCCCTGTTTTATACGTAGGTCAATTTTCAATGCTGCCTGTAAAAAGAGCTGTAATATACTTTCGTTTGTGTGACAAAGCATACGGCATCCATAAAGTTTCATTCCTGCGCAATGTTTTTAACACGAGAACCAAGTCATACCAAACAGAGGAGTATGAACATCCATTGAAATTGATCATTCTACCTGATGCCAGAGCTTCCTTCTTCAGCTGGTTTGACGATACAGACATATACAATCGTTTGGCAGCTGACATTGACAAAGAAGACAACTGGCAGAACATTGAAGTTAAGGTGTTAAGCGCGGTTGATTATATAAGAGAGCTAGAAAAGAAAGGACTACGAATGACTAAATTAATTCTATTATTGACGTCACTGGCAGGGCTAGGGTTATTCTTTTACTTTCTTGATATGTTAGTGAAATTTTATTGCCATATTGTCGGTGTTAGAACAGTTCGTTGGTTGGCATCATTGGCCATCAACTATCAAGTCCGTCTGGCTATTGCCGACCAAGACCCATACGTGTTTATTTCTCATTCTGGTGATCAAAACGACCTTGTTCTCCGCTGCCTTCTACCTTTTATTGAGCAATCCTGTCAGAGAAAGGTCATTTCCTCTCATGAAGACTGTGTTCCAGGATCAAGCATCGTTCACTCTCATATCCAGAATATAAAAAAAAGCCGACAAATTATTATAATTTTAAGTGAATCTTACATGAAGGAGCCTGAGTGCTGTAGGCTACAATTGGAACATCTCATTTTGCCACAGTTGTATGAAAATCTAGTTGCGGTTAATAACGTGTTGATAATCAAGTACAACTTACAAAGTCAACTGCCCCAGCCTTTGAGATGGAATCTCGACTTAAGTGTCATGGTTTGGCAGGACATTCGGGACACGGGGGAACAGTTACAGAGAATCCAAAAATGGATAGCTACCGGGTCAGTTTGATGTCTTACTTATTCACATTAGACTAAAATGTTCAGTCGTTCGTCAATACTATTAAATAATGTCTTCGAAAGTGCATGAGTACACAAGAGAAGTACATAAACTAATTGGGTAAATGGTGTGTTGTTGCTCAGACAAGTTTATCTGCTACTAAACGGTGCTCGGAAAAGTGGATAGCTATCGTAGATTTACCAAATGGTGCTCGAAAAAATGGATAACTGTCGTAATTTTACCAACTGTGATCGTACAAGCATATAACCGTGTTAGTTTAACCAAATGATGCTCAAACAAATGGATAACTGTTGTAGTTTTACCAAACTGTGATCGTACAAGCATATAACCGTGTTAGTTTAATCAAATGATGCTCAAACAAATGGATAACTGTTGTAGTTTTACCAAACTGTGATTGAACAAGCAGATAACCGTGTTAGTTTAGCCAAATGATGCTCAAACAAATGGTGCTTTAAATGACATCGTACCACGTGCATGTGATATAGAATATTTTAAAATAGATTATGCAATTAAACTAAAATTTTGCAATGCGAAGTATGTAAAGGTCATATTTGTAAATACGATTGACATTACTACTTACAATTTCTTTGCTACTTGAATTGAGTTGTAGAACCGAATATTTGTGACCGTTTATTTTTGTTTATTTTTGTAAAATTGTTTTGTTGCAATGCATTGTTTATTACATACACCAATAAAAGATGAACTAAGAAATGTGTTTGCTTTTTTGTAATATAAGATAGAAATAATATTAAAGGTAAAGCAACTCAATCAAAATTTACCTGGCAAACAATTATTGATATATTATTATGTTTCTGATATGCAAAAATGATTGAAAATGGTACTGTTAAACTAAAACATTCAAAACAAGACAAGTTTGAACTCACTTTCCACCTTTTCATGAAGAGAAATAGAAGCCTGAATCAATAGATAAAAACAAAAACAACTTATTTACAACTTTATCATTTCGGTAAGCATGGAGTTTATTAATTTAAATTTTAGACTTTTTTGTCATTATTGTTATCAGTAAGTTGACAGTAATATATACTATAGCATACTCTCGGAATAATGCAAACTGTGATGAATTATAAGTTTTGCGTTTTTAAAAGGCTTCCACAAAGAAATATGACACCCTAGTAGCTCTTATAGTCCTAATTTGCCAATCATTATGTGACACACATCGAAAGAAAGGTCTTGTTTTTTTTCCAGTGTTTGTATCCTATGCAAATTTCCACATACTGACTAATAAAACGTGTCTCCAACATCCATGTTCGAAACGTCCATATATAGAGATATCCTCACCTTGAGCATGTTTTTTGGTCCTGAAATTCGTTCCATGTAGTAATGTTGTCTACCTACAATTCTACACTTATACATCTGTTCATAATAATTCAGTGACCGGATTGACAACTCACTTGAAATGATACGTCGACATACATGGCACGAATAAGTAAATAAGAAAAGGTCCTATCAAAACTCTAACATATATTTAAATTTTATCTACACGTAGATAAAGGCAAACAAGGTAAATACAAATGTGAAAAACAAATAAACACAGAGATGAGACATAACATACATAAAGAAAAACCATCAGTTACCGCCTTGGAACGGTCAGTCGGCAAAAGGGCCAACTGGGGTGCTTAAACCTGGTTTGTGGAGCGCTCCAACCTCGCACTTCCTGAAGGTTTTTCTAGCTAACAAACAGTGTAAATAACAACATCCCGTCAAAGTGAAACAACTAACAATAAGCACCTGCATCGGGAGTTAAAACAAATACAATTAACTTATATACATACATTACAAGTAGCAACAAAGTAAACTATAAAAATATGTACAGTATGTACAGTAGATAAAATCCTCGGCAACGTAAAAACAAAAATCCCAAACGAGAGATCAATTTGAAGTGAAACAGCCCATGCGCTGATATATTATAAGATATAGGAATAGATAAAACAGTTCAAGCGCTGATATGTTATAAGATATTATAAGAACAAATAAAACAGCCCAAGCGCTGATATATTATAAGAACAAATAAATAAAACAGCCCAAGCGCTGATATATAACAAGATACATTTAAATATGCTATGACATTATGTTCTAAAAGTGTCAAAAGTGAAATGTAAAAAAAATACGAAAGAAAACAACGAAATTTAGAAAACAACCTACCCACAAAAATAAAATAAAACATAGTATTGTTAAGAGCTAATAAGTTAAAAAAGCCGAGGATTTATCCGCAGTTGGCATATTATATGTAAGAAAGATACTAAAATCCCGATGTTATACCTACTGTGCAATCTCACATAAAGGGTATGGAGACTGCTCAAGTTGTCTCACCTATATAGGGCACGACTGGAGAGATGAAGAGACAAGAATTCCAACAGTAACCGTTCAATAATGGCTTTAAGTCACTGTTTTCATATAGTCTCAACGACCTGTCCGGTCATCGTGTAATTTAAAAGCAATGCAAGTTCTTGACTGTAAAAGTGTCAATTGCAAGCAATGCAGTACAACGTAGAATTCCCGGGTTGTTACCGTCTGCAATAAACTTTCTGATAAGTTTTGTAAAGTGGTCAGAAAAGTTATTGAGACCCTTAATTTTCTTTATCTTGTATAAAACATTTCCATAAAATGCAGGATGGCTTATGCCTTTTTGCATCATTGTTTTCATACTGCTATTATACTTAGAAGCAATAAAACCATTGCGGTGAAAGAATTTTGAAAACGCCTTTCTTAATTTATGAAAACGAAAGCCTTGCTGTAACAGTTTAGAAGAAATAAACAGGTTTCTAGCATTGAAATCTTCTACTTTAGTACAAACTCGTGCAAACCTTGTAAGTTGTGATATGTAAATACCATAAGAGGTAGCACGAGGTGAATCACCGTCAAGGTATGGATAATTCACAATACTAAAGTTGAAATCATCTCTCTTGTCATAGACTTTAGTAGAGACGTTGTCATTGGAAATAGCGATCTCAATATCTAGAAACGCTGCATTTAAATGTCAGTTATTTGCTTTATTAAGGGTAAGTTCTGGAGGGTAAATAAGATGGATCATTTGAGAAAAGAAAGGATTATCTATAGTAAGAATATCGTCAAGATAGCGTGAGGTTAAGTTGAAAGCCTCTATAATGTGGCTTTGGTTAGAAGGAGATAAAGTTAACATGAAATCACGTTCAAAGCAGTATAAAAACAAATCGGCAATCAATGGTGCACAGTTGGTTCCCATAGGGATACCAATAACTTGTCTAAATAAAGTGTCACCGCATTTTATGTAAATATTGTCTAAGAGGAAACGTAGAGCTTCACAAACATCCGAGCAAGTCCACATAGTAAACTTTTCTAAGAAAGTGTTGGTAAAAAATGCATTACTTTCATGACATGCAATATATATACGTTGCTCTCGAGCGAATGTTTTCTCAATAAGAGCAATCAATTTGGTCTTAATTAAATCATGAGGTAAAGAAGTGTACAGCGTAGAGAAATCATAAGTATTAACTGCAGAGCAATGAAAGTTTAAAGTACGAAACTTGTCCAAGACTTCTGACGAATTTTTTATAGACCAAAAAATGTTAATTCCTGAATTTTCATACACTTTTTCACAATATTTAATTACGTGATTGCGAACAGCTGTAAGGCAAGACGTGAGTAGTTTAGATAAGTGAGTGGTGGTGCTAGAGCTGGCATTAGCTATGAATCGTGACTTGTATGGTGTTTTGTGAAGCTTAGGAATCCAGTACAATGAAGGAAGTTTTTCTTGTTTAGATTCTATTTTGATATTAAAATTATGCATCTGTTTGTGTTTGTCAATGACTGTCTGAAAGTCAAGGTTGGAGTTAGAGTAAGAACTGGTGGTGGATAACTCGGCACTCAGTACATTATTGTAATATAGTCGTCAGACAAAAATTATGTTGTTTGAAGCTTTGTCTGCCGGTACAAGTACAAATTTATCGTGAATATTCTGAAAGGACTGTTTTAGATGTTTTAAGTGATGAAAAGGTTTCTTAGGTAAACTAGAAGGATGGGAGCGGTAGAACTTAATGCGATTATTTATTATCTTAAAAATTGCTTTCTTCCAAGTATCGAGTGCTACTGTATCCGTGTTTTCTCTTTTACACCAGCGATCGGCAAACAGATTAATTGCATCAGCTATTTCATTGCAACAAAGGTCAAAATCTATTTCATCAGGCAGGCGATATTTCGGACCCTTAAAGAGTAATTTTCTTAATTTATAGTCATCGACTATGTTTAAATCCCCTGTAATGATATGGCCAGAAGGTAAATAACAGAAAGGTGAAGTTGAACAGTTACAAGAATCTTGAGAAGGATCTTTCAGGTTAAGGTCTGCTACAGTCTGGTTGTAATTAAAAATAAGACCTCTAATGGGTTTTTTGTACTTATAACAAATCATTGGGTTTTCTTTGTTTTCGAAGTAACTTGGGATTTTATTGATGATAGTTTTATCCCGAAAGATACTAGGTAAGTCGAAAAAGTCAATCCCTTTATTAATGTATTTGATTTTCATGAAATGTCGTTTATGTTGAGACTGTTTATCAATATGAGGTCTTAAAACCAACAAAATACTAATATCAAATACTATATCATGTATGTAGCTACTATTTCACATCAACGTTGCGTAGACATGGGAGACAAGCTGGATTGACGACCGGTATGTCGTCGCATCAACCTTAGTCTGGATACAGTATTTTGTTGGACATCACCGGCGAAATTTCGCTGTATTTGTTATCTATTGTCGAAAGGGTACGGTTACAACTTAAACTGAGTATGTGCTTTAAACATTTACATTTGCCATATTTGTCGCCACTACGGGACAAAATCACTGTTTAGTAATTAAGGTCATATATAAATTTATACGAAGGACGTCCTACATGTAAATGTTCTAAGAGTGACATTCTAAATTTACACCTTAACTTTCATAGCCGTTATATTAAAATAAATGTATGACATATCTTTACATGTACAGTTCAATCGACAAATAACAGTCATTTTTTCAAATCAAAGCTTTCACTTCCTACATTTCTCATAACAAGCAGCATTTTGACTATTCTTCAATGTTGTTTACATCTATTTGATGAAGTATCCGCAACCGACCTGCATGCAATATGGGTACATTGGTGAAATGGAAATTGTCTCCCTTGTTAGTTAATATCCGAGGTATTCCAGACAGTAGGTAGGTCCTTGTAGTTGAATTTCTTGGACCTTATCGCCTGTTCTTTTGTAGATAGTGCAATAACTAACAGTGAATTTCTTACGTTTGCATAAATATAAGTTTAAATTTAATTTAAATAGTTCTAGAGATATGTTATTTAAAAAAGAAAATTGACATGTTTATTGATGATGGTTAACCTGGGTATCACAAAAAAGGCAGAAAAGTCAACATACAATCCAAAGAGCAAGCATAAAACCCCAGTAAAACAAATGAAAGGACCCACTTGCATTTAGGCATTATTCAGCGGAGGCTATTCATTAATGTCTCTCATTGTGGCGCCGATGAACCCATTGCTGGTATATGCTCCGAAGAACAGCAGCCCTTACGGCATACATGAACTATTTCAAATCTGCTTGGTCATTTGCTCATATGTCATGGCATGAACATGGAGAACAACGCAAACCAAATGTGGTCCGTCCGCCATCTTCCACACTTTCACAGCCATTGCAGACTTTCTTAAGCCAAGAACTCAGCATGGCCTTTATACGACCGATTCATTCTAATGCTCTTCAATAGGCAATTAATTCTTATGTAAGCATTAATGATTACGCGTTTGTCCGTTTTCTCACTTCGTTTATAATGTCGCCACTACAACCTTCAGAATTTATCGCACCGTTTTTCGTTATAAGTGCGTTTATTGTCCATACGTAAAAAGATCGACCACACACCTACTAATTACATACTATTTAAAATAAATAATTTCGTTTGTTTTGTATACTGTGTTTTCAGTACTTGTAATAACAAATAATCGTATAGAAAGTAATATATTATGAAAAAAAAAACTTAGGTGGTTACAGGTTTTCTTAACATTATATTAACATTACTTATATTACATGACACGTTTAATCTAACAACAAATACCCATATTTTTCAGAATCTGGTATTTGACGTGTGATCTTGCTTTATGGTAATATTCTACCCAAACTACATATCACAAATTGCAATAATTGATAGATTGTACGACTCGTATTTATGTATTAATGTATTTAATTTTTAACAGTGGAACTGATTTGCTTCTGGAGTATATCCATATGATTTAGACAACAAATGCTGAGACTCGAACTTGCTATTTCGCCCCAAAAGATCATCTACTGATAATAAAGTATATATGTGTGTGTGTGTGTTTGTTTGTGTGTGTGTGTGTGTGTAGCAATATTAGTAGAAACTTGTAAAAAATAACTAACTCATGTTAAAAGGAAGATCTGCACGACAAATAAAATCAAACGAACAAAACAAATTAAAACAATACAAATATTCCTTGACTATATTCACGCTACTGTTTAGTTTTTTAAACAGGTGCAATCATTTGATGTCATCACGGAAGGTCCTAATTGGAGTAATCCTAATTCAATTGTCTTTGAACTTACATGTCAAACAATATAATAAATTTAACAAAGTGAAACCCAAACTTTCTAAAGTTCAAGGTCTTTATGAACAGCACATACTTCAAGTACATTCATAGCATAATAAGCATGCCTTTAAGCACATGTAGTAGTAGGTATTGACGGTTCAATATTAGAAGTTGCTTTCTGTATTTACACGCGCGCGCGTGCTGCGTGCGTGCGTGCGTGTGCTTGTGTCTGTGTGCATAGGTGTGCTTCTGTGTCTAAAATGTCGTTTTGGTAACAACTTTTTTTAGAGCATGCACACATGTATGATTCTTTTATATAACTTCTTTTCTTTAATACAGTATTGCATATTTTGCAGAAAGAAGGATGTTCATCACTGTGATTTGCATTTCTAAGGGCTAGACAAATACTCGGTCGTACGTCAAAGTCTATAAGATAAAAATAATTAATAAATAACTCGGAAGAAAAAACAACAACAGTGTGTCTCCAATATAGAAAAAAAAACTATTTAAAAACTTATTCCAATCAAAGTCCAATGTTTGCTAAACTTTTACTACAAAGTCTTATCAAATCAACTCCTTATTGCCATAATCCCATAGCACTTACAGGAATAAACGATAATAAAAATATTACCATTAGTAAAGCAACATAAAAATTAAAGGCAATTTGGCAAAAAAGTAAGATCTTGTGTAATCTGGAATCCTCAATAAACCGAACAATTAATTCGGTCCGAAAGGAGGTCGGACTAGGGAGGTTTCACTGTATTATTATTTTCTTTAAATTTCTTCACATGCATATACAGCATAAGGTTCTGTACCATTTTGGCTCAAATTTTCAGGTCGTGTTGGCGATAATCACGGCAATAAATCGCATCTGTCTACATGCTCATGGCTTGAGTAGTCAGTGCTATTCCATATTTGACTGTTGCTTCTGTGCTCTTTTTCGGACAAATTATAAATGCTAGAAACGTGAAAATTAGTCTCGTTATCAGAAGATTATGTAGTTTGGCATGGCTAAATTCTAAAATAACAAGTCTTCTCAAAGTTGACTGTTGCAATTTTCGGTCAGATACCATGTTGTAAGTCTGACTTATTAAGCAATTTTTAACTGAAAATTCAACAGTGTCTAGTCCTTGGTTAGGTAAATTTTTTTAGGTACTGTGGGGCGTGATGCGGGTTGGTTAGGGGTGGGTGGGGGAGTTACCAACGCAAATGCTATATGCCGTGAAACCTATATGTTTGTTGTTTGTTGAGCCACATCCATCAGTCTGTCACTGTCAGTTACAGTGTACCTTTAACCTACACTGCAGGGTGCATTTACAGCAGGATAAACACACAAAGTCACTGCATGTGTAAACATTATAGCCAAAATGACTGTCATAACTATCATAACTCTGCCATTTTAGGAATTTATTGTTGAAACTACATTAGTGTGCGTGTAGTTCTTGATTAGCCAATCATTACATTCGCTGCTAATCTAGCAATCAGACTAACGGTATAGCTACAGTCTACACATAAAATAAGGTCACGATTAAAATAGGTAAATAAGAAAAGGTCCTATCAAAATTTTCGCAGATATTTAAATTTTATCTACCAGGAGACAAAGGCAAACAAGGTTATGCAAATGTGACAAAAACACAGAGACGAGACATAACAGACATAAAGAAAAACCATCAGTAACCGCCTTGGAACGGTCAATCGACAAAAGGGCCAACTGGGGTGCTTAAACCTGGTTTGTGGAGCGCTCCAACCTCGCACTACCTGAAGGTTTTTCTAGCAAACAAACAGTGTAAATAACAACATTCCGTCAAAGTGAAACAACTAACAGTAAGCACCTGCATCGGGAGTTAAAACAGATACAATGAACTTATATACATACATAACAACTAGCAACAAAATAAACTATAAACATATGTACAGTACGTACAGTAGATAAAAGCCTCGGCAACGTAAAAACAAAAACCCCAAACGAGAGATCAGTTTGAAATAAAACAGCCCAAGCGCTGATATATTATAAGATATTATAGAAACAAATAAAACAGCCCAAGCGCTGATATATTATAAGAACAAATAAAACAGCCCAAGCGCTGATATATAACAAGATCAATTTAAATATGGCATATAATGCCTTGACATCATGTTTCAAAAGTGAAATGTAAAAAATACGAATGAAAACATCGAAAATTAGAAAACAACCTACCAACAAAATAAAACGTAGTATTAATAAGAGCTAATAAGTTAAAAAAAAGTTCATGAAAAGCCGAGGATTTTTCCGCAGTTGGCATATTATATGTAAGAAAGGTACTAAAAATTCCGATGTTATACCTACTGTGCAATCTTCACGTAAAGGGTATGGAGACTGCTCAAGTTGTCTCACCTATATAGGGCACGACTGGAGAGATGAAGAGATGAAGAGACAAGAATTCCGACGGTAACTGTCCAATTATGGCTTTAAGTCACTGTTTTCATATAGTCTCAACGACCTGTCCGGTCATCGTGTAATTTAAAAGCAATGCAAGTTCTTGACTGTAAAAGGGTCAATTGCAAGCAATGCAGTACAACGAAGGATTCCCGGGTTGTAACCGTCTGCAATACATTTTTTGAAAAGTTTTGTAAAGTGGTCATAAAAGTTATTGCGACCCTTAATTTTCTTTAACTTGTATAAAACTTTTCCATAAAATGCAGGATGGCTTATGCCTTTCTGCATCAGTGTTTTCATACTGCTATTATACTTAGAAGCAATAAAACCAATGCGGTGAAAGAATTTTGAAAACGCCTTTCTTAATTTATGAAAACGAATGCCTTGCTGTAACAGTTTAGAAGAAATAAACAGGTTTCTAGCATTGAAATCTTCTAGTTTAGTACACACGCGTGCAAACCTTGTAAGTTGTGATATGTAAATACTATAAGAGGTAGCACGAGGTGAATCACCGTCAAGATATAGATACTTCACAATACTAAAGTTAAAATCATCTCTCTTGTCATAGATTTTAGTAGAGACGTTGTCATTGGAAATAGCGATCTCAGTGTCTAGAAATGCTGCATTTAAATGTCAGTTATTTGCTTTATTAAGGATAAGTTCTAGAGGGTAAATCAGATGGATCATTTGAGAAAAGAAAGGATTATCTGTAGTAAGTATATCGTCAAGATAGCGTGACGTTAAATTGAAAGCCTCTATAATGTGGCTTTGGTTAGAAGGGGATAAAGTAAACATGAAATCACGTTCAAGGCAGTATAAAAAAATTGCAATCAATGGTGCACAGTTGGTTCCCATAGGAATACCAATTACTTGTCTAAATAAAGTGTCACCGCATTTTATGTAAATATTGTCTAATAGGAAACGTAGAGCTTTACAAACTTCCGAGCAAGTCCACATAGTAAACTTCTCTAAGAAAGTGTTGGTAAAAAATGCATTACTTTCATGACATGCAATATATAGACGTTGCTCTCGAGCAAATTTTTTCTCAATAAGAGCAATCAATTTGGTCTTAATTAAATCATGAGGTAAAGAAGTGTACAGCGTAGAGAAATCGTAAGTATTAACTGCAGAGCAATGAAAGTTTAAAGTACGAAACTTGTCTAAGTCTTCTGAAGAATTTTTTATAGACAAAAAAATGTTAATTCCTGAATGTTCATACACTTTTTCACAATATTTAACTACGTGATTGCGAACGGCTGTAAGGCAAGACGTAAGTAGTTTAGATATGTGAGTGGTGGCTTAGGAATCCAGTACAGTGAAGGAAGTTTTTCTTGTTTAGATTCTATTTTGATATTAAAATTATGCAATATCTGTTTGTGCTTGTCAATGACTGTCTGAAAGTCAAGGTTGGAGCTAGAGTAAGAGCTGGAGGTGGATAACTCAGCATTCAGTACATTATTGTAATATAGTCGTCAGACAAAAATTATGTTGTTTGAAGCTTTGTCTGCCGGTACAAGTACACATTTATCGTGCATATTCTGAAAGGACTGTTTTAGATGTTTTAAATGATAAAAAGGTTTCTAAGTTAAACTAGAAGGATGGGAGCGGTAGAATTTAACGCGATTTTTTATTATCTTAAAAATGGCTTTCTTCCAAGTATTGAGTGCTACTGTATCCGTGTTTTCTCTTTTACACCAGCGATCGGCAAACAGATTAATTGCATCAGCTATTTCATTGCAACAAAGGTCAAAATTTATTTCATCAGGCAGGCGATATTTCGGACCCTTAAAGAGTATTTTTCTTAATTTATAGTCATCGACGATGTTTAAATTCCCAGTAATGATATGGCCAGAAGGTAAATAACAGAAAGGTGAAGTTGAACATTTACAAGAATCTTGAGAAGGATCTTTCAGGTTAAGGTCTGCTACAGTCTGGTTGTAAGTAAAAATAAGACCTCTAATGTGTTTTGGTACTTATAACAAATCATTGGGTTTTCTTTGTTTTCGAAGTAACTGGAGATTTTATTGATGATATTTTTGTCCCGAAAGATAGTAGGCAAGTCGATAAAGTCAATGCCTTTATTAATGTATTTGATTTTTCTGAAATATCGTTTGTGTTGAGACTGTTTATCAATATGAGATCTTAAAGCATAGGTAGTATACTTTTGAATGATGGAAGCCACCTCATATAAAGGATGAGTACGTAAATATATTTTATCTGCCTCATTGTCCAAAATAACTAGTGATTTCAAAGGTAGATTTGTAACTGTACAAAGTAAGCCATGAATAACAGATCGAATATAAAGTCTGTTCAGATCTTGAATAGAAACATTTTCCCTAAATCTGCTTTTAAGATTATGATTTTTTTTCTAATTCCATGAGATCGGCGTTTGCGCTTGTGTAAAGAAAGAATACTAAAGATGTCAAGGTTCAGATTTTTAGAAATATTGCCCGCCTGATGAATATTGTCATTAAGACCGAGTGGATATGGAGTCTGAAGTTTTTCAATCCAATCAAGTTCGGCACTGTATCTGGCCTGTAATTTAAATCCTTTAGACACATCGTCATCGAAAACAATTGTTTGTAAAGGTTGAATGTTCACACATTTTAAAGAATGTCCAGTAGTTAGAAAATGATTATAAAGGTTGTTCTTAAAACGACGAGCATTACGGATTTTATATGAATGTTCTCGAAATCTAATTTTGAGCGCCCGCCCCGTTTGCCCAACGTACTGCAGTTTACAGTTAGGATGGTTTCATGTTATAACATAAATTATGTTGTTACTTTGTCAATCAACATCACAAGGTAAGGAAATGTTAAATGTTCGGCCGTTTACAGTAGACTTGACAGTGGAGTTACAGTTAAGGAATCTACATGTACTACATCTTTTATAATTACACTTGTAAAAGTTTTTTT
Source organism: Sinonovacula constricta (assembly GCA_007844125.1). Classification (NCBI taxonomy): domain Eukaryota; kingdom Metazoa; phylum Mollusca; class Bivalvia; order Cardiida; family Solecurtidae; genus Sinonovacula; species Sinonovacula constricta. The sequence goes on from CM017555.1 coordinate 52,533,458, forward strand.
TAAAAGATCTATGCATGCATATGCTGACATATGCTGTTAACAAATGCTGCTGCATGTGTTGATAGGGTCTAAGGATGACAACTCTGTTAAAATTGTTCTTCTGAAGGTTGATGAGTTACATCCCTTGTTGATTAAAGACGTGATCATAACATGTGTGTGGGTCATAGAATGCATATCTAAGGGATTTATGCACATATGTTCAACTGATATTGAATTTGGTATATAAAAGTATGATTTAAAATTTGAATGTGTTTTGTTTTTGTTTTTGAAATACATCGCAGCGACCAATCATGATCAATAAAGTGACGTTCAACAGTTTAGGTGGAGGAGGACCCCAAACAAATTTCTGGGTAGAACCACCGGCGAACCGCAAGTTCGCTGCAAGAACTTCGGACAAGAAGAGATTTGTTTTTCTTGGCCGAACACAAGTTTACTTATCAAAAGCCCTTGGAATGTAGCGCCCTGACTAGCTTCAGAGACAAGCAGTTCCTCCGCAATGCATTTTTAATTGTTTTACTTGCGGTCTTGTTGTGGCAATACTTGGCTTCATATCAAAGCTATTAAACAAAAGGCTGTTTCCATGCATCAACAAAATCTTGCTGCAAGCAGACAATGGGCCACTTTTTGCCATTCAGCAAAAAGCATCGTTCTAGTTCTAATTATAAGTATTTTTTGTAAAGAATGTAGATTCAGAAACACCTATATATTTTGTTTGTTTCAGGATTTTATTGATAAACATGTGAAACTGTTTAACAGAAACTAACGCTGCTGCTGCTGCGTCAAAAACTGTTTATCCATGAATACAAACAATATAAAGAAAACATGCATATAGGTAAAGGTCAGGGCGGGTATTGGCATATATGTCCACAATAGTTAAATACACTCTGTCCAATAGGTAGACTGTGGTTGTGTCTGTCTATTTTGTGGGAGAAGCTGAAGACCGTATTTCCGACTACTAACTATCCTTTGATAATATGTGCAGGGGTACATACCTTCGGGAATATAAAAGTACTTAAAGAAAGAATTACACGCTGATTTTGAAAAGTAAATGGTAATTAAATGGCCAGTTTTAAATATTACCTAGAGATTGAGCAGGACAGATAAGTCCTTGACTATACGATTTCAATGGAAAAATCTATTACACTGATCAATTATTTTGGTCTGATGGAGACTGATCTTTGTTTATGAGGTAATGGACACAGTTCAGATGAAAATCATTTACTTAGAATTAACTGATCTTATATTGAGACCACAACTTTCCGAAGATTTCAAAAGCAGCTGCATTTAAATGTACATATTTTCGTTTTCACGAATTTACAGTTTACTTCATCGATTACCCCGCCAATTGTACAAAACCAAAACTGTATTCTGTAAATCTATACAAAAGGCCACAGATGAATACATATTGTTTATCACTATATAAGCTTTATCTAGCTCATTTGTCTTAATACGAGGTACTATTTGCTTTCAAATTGTATTTCTAATACTACATTACACAATATTAAACTTCATTAATATTGGGACAGCCCTATTCTTTGCGTACTTTTCCAATACTCCACAAAATTTTAATTAATAAAGAATTAAGGAAGTTTGTCTTGGCTATTTGTGCACTTCGCGATGTAAACGAGCACATGCACAAGGTTAATCAAGTACTGGCCCGGGGGTCTATTTCTCGAATAAAGAATTATTATTAGCTTGTTTTGTGTTGAAATTAAAGACATTGAAAAATACATCTTTGATCATTCGGAGTAATAAATGAATATATGATTTTACTTCAATCAAAATAGGAAAAGCTTCATTTTATTGACGCTAGTGAAATATAGAATATTAAGACCATGTTCGACAGAAATACAAAAATAACCCTCGGGATCCGTTAACAATTCAAGATAATTTAATAATATGTTTCATGCATAAATACGACCATTGATAAAATAAATGAACTGTTTTCTTCAGGTACTGTCAACTAAATCACAATAAACTTATATCAATTTATTATATCAATTTATTACCCGAGAAATAATAATATAGACAAAAACTTCTTAACGGATAAAAAAATATTTAAAAAAAAATGATAGAGGAAATATAGTAAAGCTATCATGTGCTAAGAAATTGATAAACATAGTTATACAGTTAAAACATTTTACTCTATGCTGGAAGAAAGAAATATATAGGTAAATATAATAAAGGTAATCTGTATACGTACAGTGGAGTTGTTTCTTTTTGTCTCTCTCCACCCAAACCCTGTTTGATGTTAGTGCACAACAAAACAAATAATCAGATGGTCAGATGGGTTTTTTGACAGACAATGATCAACGTTTATTGGGTTTATCATCCCACCGACAGTATTTCAGTTATCTGGAGACAGTGTCCACTTGAAGCAGATATAGTGCTGCCTTCAGTGTGTATAGCACGCCGTGATTACCTGGCACGAAACCACACCCAGTCACATTATCCTGACACAGGGTCAACCAGTCATGGAACTACCCTTGTATTTGCTTGAGCGTTAGCAAAGGAGCTATATACCACTTCCATTTTTAACGACTTCGGTATGTCGCGGCCCGGGATCGAAATGGGATGGACATACATACATAAATATGGAAGTTACGGCCAAGCCACAGAAATGGGATGGACATACATATATAAATATGGAAGCTACGGCCAAGCCACAGAAATGGGATGGACATACATACATAAATATGGAAGTTACGGCCAAGCCACAGAAATGGGATGGACATACATACATAAGTAGATTCAGTACATACATAAGAGATGCAAGGAGGGACAGTGAGACTGCTATACGGCCTCACTTTGGGGGCATGAAAGGTATCAATGAGTCTATGAACTATTTTCTTTCATAACATGTGTTGACAAGAGTACTGATATGTACTGTAATATGTAAACAAGTTAAGAATACACAAACAACAACTAAACTGACAGTTAATGTTTGCTTCTCTAATGAAAGCAGTATATCTAGAGCCTCTGTTCACTTCTCTTGCTGAAATAAACAAAGGATAACAAATATTTACCATTTAAACAAAACTAAGCAGTGATTTTCTTTGCTTTTTAAAAAAAATGTCCTGAGGCTTTCAAATTGGAGAAAAACGCGCATAAGTCTCATAATTGGAAACATTTTCAAGACAGCTTAATAATGACAATACAAACAGTTTGACTAGTTTTACACAGCACTGCAGCATTCCTGTCATAAACAATGAGAACAGCTAATAAAAATAATTTCGCCTAAAAAGAATAAGCAGATTTTTTTTAAAGTAACACTGTTAAGTACTTTTAACAGTTTTCGCTTTTCATGCTTGTTTTTACAAATCAAGATTTCGGGACTTGCGGCCCTAAAAACCCTATTTTTTACGTAGTATCAATAATCATGCGACATTATGCTTCGTTACCAAAACGCTTGCAGTAGACAAGCTTTCTGATCACACTGATGGCTTTACTAAATCCTGGTATTGGGATATGGTGTTGACATCAGCATTCATTGAATGAAAGATAATGCCATCGATAGCGCAGGGGTCAACAATTTTTGTGTTTAGATCTCGTCCTGTAGCAGAATTTATTTGGTATAAATATCAGAGTAATATTATAATAATAAGATGAGTAAAAATTGCTTATTTTATAAAAGGTCCTAACATAAATAGTAAACATCATTATGTAAAGTGCACTTTACCATTACTCAGACTCTGAATCTCCACTGCCTTTTAGAAATCTTCGTATATCCATTTGCTTTAATACGTGCAGCGAAATAGAAAACAGACGAAACGATGACGCATTAGGCGCTTCAGACTGGTTTATATAACTTTTAATAGATAGCGGACATAGAATCAAACTGATAATTTTTTGTACGCAGACAACCAGTCTTTAGTGTGCAACGTTATTCACTGTATTATCACAATATTCAACAATATTTGACAATTTATGGTATATACTATAGATGTTTGCACTTTTGAGGTAGAGGTTATGACCTGATGAGGCAAAAAATGGGAGTATTTTTTGTAAGCTTTCCAGATGCAATGACCAGTCACCAGTTCGTTCAGCTTGAATAAAGCGTTGTAGTAACGAAACCATATCCATGTACTGGAACCATAAGCATGCTGTGCGATTGTTTGCCATCTTCACTCGTTCAGCTTCACAAAGTAGAACAATGTTTTGTAGGCCATCATTTGCAGTCTGAAGCCCCTTTTCAAGATTGTCATACACTAATGCAAGGCTTTGCAAATATTCGTTCTTCATGTAACTGTCTGAACATTGGTGTTGGTCTGAGGTTTGCTGCAACAGCTCCATGTCTGTAGTGTCTGCGAGGCCACCAGTGTTGTTGTTGCAATCAATTCTGCGAAGATGAGAACCTTCTAGGTGAAGAACTGTAAGGACATTTTCTACTAGCATGTGTCTGCGAACTGCACGTTGAACAGCCTTCCCCGACAGAATGTGGGTCCCAGACCTTCCGGCATATGTGGTTTCCAAAAGCTCCCTCAGCCCTGATCCAGACATAAGTTGACCTATGCATCCCAGGAAACTCATTTCAGTGTAAAATGCTCCTAAACGAAGTACTATGTTCTTCAGTAGACTCTGGAATCAGACTACAGTTATTTGCCCTTGGTTGACCACAACAAGGAAGTGTTTACATGGTAAATAGTGCATGTGTTGAAAGTGTGATATAAATAAGTTGATGAATGAAAGAGATTGCAACCTGGACATTTTTCAACAGAGTGGACCTTAATAAGCTGGTAAATGAAAGCATTGATGAAGACTTTATGTCAATTTGTCTATTTTCAGTGATTGTGTACATGGCCAAATTCACGTGGTTCCGGCGGATTACAGCCGAATGGTGCATGGTTGTACTTTGATTGGAAATTATGGGACCGGAAGCAGCTTGACCCCCAACTTTCTGCAGCTAGAATTTCTTTTCTTGGATGATACTAATGACAGCAAGTGACTCATATTTGATTGGAGAGTTACCAACATGACCAGTGTCCGCAATGTCTATATAGAACATATAGTAAAAATAATTGTGGTCTGAGGCCTGATTCTGCGAGGTCTGTTTTGACACTATATCTGATGCCTTCTGAAATAGTGGCTGGTCAAATGTCAGAACTGGTGTCTTTGCGTATTTCTATACCTTATTGTTGCTGTAATCAATGTGCTTCATGCTAAGATGGTCCTTAATCAGAGTTGAGGGAAGAGGGAAAGGAATCATCTCTGCTATACCCTGTGAACATGGGACATTTAATTAATAAATATATAAATATGTATTGAAAATCATATAAACAGGATTTTGTTTTATACTTCAGATATAGATAAAAAGATAAAATGATGCTTTTAATTTTAATAAAGTTTAAGAACAAAACAAATTGTGTTAAAATAATTATACTATCTCAAAATATATTACCAAAAAATATGCTATAAGTTAACCAGTGTTGTAGTTGCCAGTCAATGTTCATGTGTAAACCAGGTAGGCATTGGAAATCACTGCTCTGAAATGACAAAAAAAAAATAAGTTGATACCTTTTTACCATAAAAACAAAACAAACCCTCACTGTTTTTTTAATGTACGAAAAAAGTTACAAAAAGTATTGAAATTATAAAAAAATAACATGAATGAGCTTCCATGGAAAAAAACCCCAACATAACCGGATGTTGTACAGAGTGAATTTTATTTCCTTTTTTTTCACTAATTTAAAAAACAATAACAAAATACACGAAAAAATAGCTGAACAAATGTGTTTGCATGCTTATTGCATTAGTTTATCGAATTTATTGCTTTATTAATATATTTCATTTGTAATGATGCAAGCGGGAACAGTTTGCCGATTTATTTTTTAGGTTATTCATCAAAATAATCTTAAAATCATGACAACAGTTAACTTCCAGGTAATCATTTTGTAATGTATTGATTAAATTTAAAGGTAAGTAAATGTTATATAAAATGATAAATATAACATACTAATTTAAATAGTAGCTCAGTAAATATTTTCATATAAATTAAAGCTTCGTAAATAGTCTTTCTTTAGTAGTCAAACTTAACTTCTGTGCACTCTTTTGAAGATCGTGAAGACATAATCACCATGGTTTATTTTTCGGAAAAAAGCATTTTCCGTTATTTTTTTCAACCAGTATAAATTCCCTTCTGTGAAGATTGATAATGATGGGATAGTTTAATTTCTGGTCTAGGACATAGGACAAAATCTGATGATAATTGTAAAGATGATGATGTGGTGTTAGTGATAGTTGCGTGGTAATAGTGGCTGTGTGGCGGTGGTGATGATAATAATGATGATGATCCTTATGCAGCCCTTGGTTTTGATGATGATGAGTATTTTAATAATAATATGGTGGTGATGTTGGTTGCGGTGATGATGATGATGATGATGAACTTATATTGTATTATCATCACAGGTTAAATAAACTTTCTGGTAAAAAATGTATTGCTAGTCGACAGAAGTAAAATGACGGAATAGTTCTTTTTCTGGTGTAGGACGTATAATCTGATGATGATGATGATATGGTGTTAATTGTAGTTGTGTGGTAAAAGGGGCGGTTGTGGTTGTGTGATGGTGATGATGATGATGGTGATGGTTGCGGTGATGAAATGATATGATTTAATGAACTTATGTATTATCATCACACTTTAAAGATCCTCAGACAAAAATCTTAACATGAAATTTATTTTATAAGAATATATGACAAAGTCCTATGAGTATTGCAACATATACCAAACTCCGAAAAGGCACAAAACAAAGGTATTTCACATGCAAGCCAAGCGAAAAGTAAGAACAAATTTGTGATGAGTCATTTAAGGAAAAGAGCAAACGAGTTCAAATAAAATAATTAGAATGGTTAAAATAATTCAAAGTTAAAAAATGATTTGTACAAAAAAAAAGAAGATTTTGATGATCGTTCGTTTCCGTCGCGCACTCTGTCGTTTCTGCCGCTATTTTCATCTGTGACGTAGTTTTCTTTCCAGGCATTACAAGCGGAAGCCATTGTGAAAAGTGGGTGCATTGTGTTGCTTTTGGATGCAACGAGAAAAGTGACCGCGGGAACAAAGGACTTTTTCTTTTTCCTAAGGATATCGCTAGGCAGAAAAAGTGGATTGACGCCTTAGGGTCATGTAGGAAAATAGGAGGAAATACTGTACACCGAGACTATGTATGCGATATTTTGTTGACGATGACTTTATTAGATTGCCTGCTGTTATGGAATCAGTAGGAACAAGTATAAAACTGGAGCTTGAGAAAACTGCAGTATTGTCTGTGTTTCCAGAGACTGAGGCATACAAAAAACAGGAGGCCACTGATACCATTAGCTCTTGGACCTGCCAAAGGAAAGAGAGACAGTTATTGAGCATTTGAATAGAGAAAACAGGTTTTGTTTTTCAATTACGAATGTAAATTTAATGTGATTGTTATTATTGATTTTAAAGTTATATGCTTCTAATGGACATAATCTTACATTCAGAGTTAGGGGTTGAGCGTGTTTATGTGCGTGAGAAATTGCTTTTGTTTTTATAACCTAATATTCCTCCATGGCCTCGGATACAGATAGGGTGTTTAACAGTGTTTAAAATGTCTTTAAGAGACATGTTTAATCAATACATTTCCTTAAAATTGCTTGCCTGTTGCTTCCGTTAAAGATTGTAGTACCTAAAGTGCGCTAAGCGAGTCAGCATACAGATCTATTGTCATAATCGTATATGTGTTTTATATATCATTGCAATGTATTCCTTAGTTGCTCTTTGTTCAGAGGTGAATATAAAGTGCCTGTCATTTAATTCGATTTTGTCTTTGTTACTAATCCTATTATTTTCATCTGGTATCCAACTCCTGTTATTAAGAATGTTATTGTGATTGTTCTATTTGTTCTACTGTTATGTGCAAAACAATGACACGCAACTGCTCATAAAATACGCTAACTAATGTCAACCCAGTCTCGCACACAGAGCTGTGATGCATGCCCACTGTGGTTAATGGCGCGAATATGTACAATGTGGCAATATGCCTCAACACTTGAAGTTATGTAACATCCGGATGACGATCTATTATCGGAACATTACTCACGTTCAAGCTACTTTCGTCCACTTAATACTGTTGTATCACAATAACATTATACTTTTTCAAGCGAAGATGATTTAGATAAGCTTTCGAAGACACCACTGCCTTGCATGCTTATGCTCATTATTTAAGCAAGCATAAGAACAAGCAACCTTGAGATGTTTCGACTTTTCAGTTTATTGTTGCTAATAAAAGAAAATGGAGAGACATTTCCAAATCTGGGGAAGAAACTAGGATTTTTTAGCTGTTTCTAACTACTTCCTCTTCTGTTGCTGTTACTACTACTACTGCTTCTGCTACTACTTATATTACTAATACTACTATTAATAGTACTACTACTGCTGCTCTTTCTACTAATACTGCTTCTGCTACTACTACTACTACTACTACTACTACTACTACTACTACTACTACTACTACTACTACTACTACTACTACTTCCTTCTTGGTCAGGTATGGGTATTGTCCGGGTAGGAAAAGTAGTTGTTTTGTCCACCCCTATCAATATAGCGGGAGAGGAAATGTCCAAGAGGTTTCGTATCCAACTTTTACTTTAAATCTCTTCACAACTAAATATAGTTAATGTTAGTCTAACTACACTGACGCGAAGTCACTTCATTTTACTCGCAGAAAAATGCGAAGTCCCGCTAGCATTGCGCCACTCCATTTTTCCGCGAAGTGACTCCATTTCTCTGGAGAAAATGTCTATGTTACGCAAAATCACAATTTTCCCGTTCACTTCCAAACTTTGCGTTTGTAGGACGTTCCTCCTGAGCTGTATTGTATATCCTATGATATCTCGGGTATGACTCATATTGCATTGATACAAATATCGATCAATTCTTTTGTTCGATACTCAGCCCTACGTGTATCTGACATAAGCATGAACCATTTTGTTTAACTGCTCGACGCTGGCAAGCTTACAATCGAAGTGTTTACCACCTGACCTCAAACAACAAGACCGTAGGCCTACTGTTTGTTTATGTGGCACAAAAGGTAGGCTAAAACTTAATAGTTTTACTCTTACAATTATAAATTTACCTAATTACCAACGTATGAGTTAACAAATCATTGTCAATGCTATTTGCTCAACGAAAATAACACAAGCCTGTACACGTTATATGCTATGTTGAAATCGATAGTAGGATTGTGAAACTCAAGCATACATTATTTTGACATTTTTATGCGCTCAAGATGAATGATTAGATGCATTTGAATAAATCTTTATTTAAAATCGTAAATGCTACTATATCCTATGATCTATTAAAACGGTACCTGTCATGATCCGTTTGAGGAGGAAAAATAAGAGCTTTGATTTTATTGATGTCGTTGCTTCATGGTTGCAATACACAAATAACAAACTATTCTCTTGTATTCCTTTAAAGAAAAAAATCAAAACGTTTAATCAGTTAAGCGTCTTATCAATTTAAAAACGGTATGTGTTACGTATTGTTATTGTTTGTTTGTCACGGGATTTTAGTTATTTTTTTCTGCAAGTGACGTATGGTAAAAAACAAACAAAACACCGCCCTTACAGGTATAAAAGCGAACGGGTTATATAACCGGCATGAGCAGCTCTGATATAAGCAGGTAAATCAATATCAGATGTTAACTTGTATAGCCAATATTTTTCGTTCAGAATTATCTACCTGTAATTAAGGTAATGTTTGGTAATTTACCGTGGGTAAAGAGTAAAATAAAACGGCATAACAACTCGACCATGAAACAAAGAAAGATACAAACTAAATAATGAGGAATTGCACTTGTGCAAAACTTAATTAAAATTGCTTAAAGAAGTTTAACGTTATGTACATATAACTTAGACACAATCAAACGAAAAATTACACTGCCTCGTTTCAGCACGAGTTAAAATAAAACTTCAAGTATATTCAATTTCTTAGTTCAATTTCCATACAACTTATTTTAAACATGTTTTATAAAGTTTTATAAATTTAAAAAGGTGTCCGTGTGTCAAACAGCAGAAATTTATATAGCTCTTAATTAAGTTTTAAAAAGTAATTTCAAATTAATTAGTATCGACGATTAGTTCCAATCGGCGTCTTTACGAAACAGAACAAGTACATTATATTCGACAACACAATAAAGACATGATCTGGGCGTATTCAGAATTCCCCCATCAATTGTCCAGTTGAGCCAACTTAATGATTTTTTTCGCATTAAAAACAGTCTTCCTAATAGCCCAACAAACTTAACAAGTTAAAACCATGCCAGGAGATCACAGTGGAAAGAGCCATAAACCAAGTACATGTACTTTGTTTATTGTAGGCTATACAGGGTTGTCACAGCGGGGATTTGGTCACACTTGAAGCTTATGTTCATACTACTCTGTCATTTGTCAACAGGTTTTACATGAAAACTCATCATGACCGCCCCCATTCTCTAAGACTTAATGCAGTATGAGGGTGTGATAAGCCAGGTAGACAACCCACATTACCCTTCATCCAAATTATTAGCATCCCATTGTGATCCCAATATCCATAAGCCTGTTGTGTTGATTATTCTAAAATGGATATCTTTTAAAAGACAACATGATCAATCGCGAATTGTACACCTCAAAGTCAAGTCATTTTCTGGTGTGGCAGGTAAGTTTAGACGTTGGAGCTATATATGGGGTGATGTATTTCTCAGCCATGTAACTTATAAAGGTTCTACTTAGTGTTTGTTTTGTGTGTTTTTGTTACATCGCACAGACACAATTATGGTATATTGGCGACGTCCTGCTAATTTTTGGTAAAGAAATGCCAAAAAATTATATGCTGGCAGAACCACTGGCGCACAGCATGTCAGCAGAAAAATTTCCTTGCTTGAAAGTTCTCGCCCTAACCGGGACCCCAACTCACGCCATGAGGGGCTGAGGAGTTACAAGTCGGTGACTGCTTCAATTTAATAGCAACCCCGAAATACAATTTTTTTTTGTAAATTACATATCCGGAGTCCTCTAAGATGACAGCTAAAATTCTACCATCTGTATGATTGACGTTTTGATTCAGAGTATGTCCCTTCTCCGGGCCGTCATTCTACGGGCATGCGCTCCTTTCCTGTTCATCCTGACTGTTAAATGGATACTGGAGTCGAATCTTGGCGACCATGGAACACTGTTTTGTGCTCTGATAACATTATTTTTCTGCTTCATTTTATCTAAACAAGTTAACGAGCAGACAAACATGGTTTATATAACAGCCATTAGTATCGTATTCTACAGCAACGTATATGCACATATGCGAAATATTACCGAAAAAGATAAACTGTTATTTTACCTCGCATTGGTCTTTATAATCTATCGAGCTGTTTTCCAGACATGCTTGGACACTACAGAAGATGCAGCAACCCTTTTATGGCTGTTGTACTGCAAGCTAGATATACGACCTTATCAAATATTTATGCACATCACATGATTAGTTTCTCATTCAATTATATCGCTTTGGATTCTAGGCAGTGTCATTATTTTTACAGTGAGATCTACAATGAACATTGCTGCAAGTAACTGCATAATCAGTTATAGCAACAACCTGACACAAGACTATCTGAATAGGATATTGACCGAGTGTTAGGTCTAGTCGCTTTGGAAAGACCCGATCACGGGATTCATGAAATAGCCGAAAGCGCGGAGCGCTCGAGGTATTTTAGAATCCCGTGATCGGGTCTTTCTAAAGCGACTAGACCTAACTCGAGGTCAATATCTGACTTACACACCTACTCTTTTGTTTGCATTAGGTCTATTTTTTGTTGACCGACCTGTTTGTACAATAGATTTCTTGTAGACAGGTCTTTCTGTGCACGTGGCCAGGTCTTTCTAGACAGACCGGGTCGATCTGTAGATCGACCGGGTCTATCAGGAAAGACCTGGTCACGTGCACAGGCAGTATGTTCCCTGTAATATATAAACATACACATAATTATGTAAACTTTCTTTGTATTGAATACAATACACATCTATAAAATAGTTATGCAAGTTGTTTTTGGCGCGTATATGTTTCAATGCATTTCGTAAACACCTACGACAAAGTAAAGATATTTTGTATTGGAACGTTTAGCATAGTGAAATTCCATTCTAAAAACCTGCGTTTACATTTGTTCATAAAGTAATTACCCGGTAGACTCAACTCAAACGAAATACGTATTTAAATGTGTATTTCAAAGCTTTATGCTAAAGTTATCCCCAAAAGTAAAACATACTCTAAATTGTGTTTTTTGCACATTGTTTATACAATCAAATCAGACAAAATCAAATTTAGAAGTCATTTCCCTTGCATTGGTAATAGCCCTAGATGAAATATCAATAAATCGCAGGTTCAACGATTGCCTGTCATAACCAATTCTGTAATTTATCATTCTAAATTTGTGTTTTAATAGCACGGGTACTGTCCAGAGAAATGGTCATCTATGCATCGTTAAAATAAGTTTGAAAACAGATGTTCACTCCAACTCTAAAATTTAAAAAAATGTTCGAAATATTGGAATTTTGGTAACATAATCGCACTAACCTGTATGCATTTTGAGTTTCTTTTTCTCGAATAAGTCTAACGCTTGGGACAAAATTTCATCCGAATCATATCATTTAAATCATATGAAAAACAACATACTCTTCAATGCACCGAAATACAAATAACGGAAAGTACTATCCGATTTCCGTTAAACCGAACATATGCACAAATATCATGAGATATTCACAGTTAATTTATTATAGGTGGAAATGTATTGTGGAATTGGTCACATTGAAATTATGCGACTTTTTATCAGTCAGTGATGGGGGTAAATCAGTGGCACTTTGGTTGACTTATTCATCTTTGAAATGCGAAAAAGGCGGTTTAGTGGTCCCTTGCAGAACCGCAGAAACGAGACGCTTTTGCTCATCAGTGGTGCGTTTGTAGTTATTAATAGCATTACTACGGTGACCATTTTGCTCCAAAATAATTTGCTCGGGAATATGTTCCTTAAACAGTCGTGTTGTCGTAGTGGGCCTAAGTGAATGATTTGTGTAGTAACCATGGTAACCGGCCATTTGCATCATTGTTTTCACAATATCTTCCAGTTTATTGTAACTAAAGTGGAGCAAGTGAAAACCACACACTACCAGCGGGCGTTGTTAATGGCTGAAAGTAAAACGTAGAGGACTGTGCACTTGGGTTAAGACGAGAAATGTACGTCCTATACAACTTGACTGGACAACGGTCACTTCCAGAAATGGCATAGGCTCGAGCTCTATGAGGCTCAATTCTCCTGTGTTTGAGCCCCCCCCCCCCTTGTACGTTTTAGAAATACTTTCACAATATTCAAGATATTTTAAACCATCAGTATCCGTAACTACCCTTAAGTCATCTAGTGTCAAATTTCGGTGTTCGTCACCGCCTCTTAGACCAAAATTTACACCTACTGTCCAAAATAGAGTGTAAAAGAGAGTCTTGGGATTGCTAGTTCCCAATATTCCCTTTTCCCACAAGGTGTTTTCCTGCTCTTGTGTAATAACAGATGCCTGACGTTTGACTAACCCAACACCTTTTTGGGTAACTGCTTGCATAACGTTATCAAGGCAGTTCTTGAGTTGTGTAAAGCGTGGATCGTTAAGGAAAAAAACCCGCGGCCATTGACCTCCAAATGTTTTTGAATGGCCATAATTATAGAAAAAAGACTGCCACTGGTGTAGTCTCCCCCGTCACGTTTCTTTAACGACAAAACAAAGCTACTTAAAACAAGGTTAATGTCATGTTCCGACAACGTCAGAAGATCTGACGTGTTTAATAGAGTTTGTTTGACCACGTCGTCATCTCCGTGTTGTAATACATTATCTACCCATTCCTGGTAAAGCTTGACTGCCCACAAAGACGTTCTCAGCGTTTTGTCAGGAATAGAAGGTTTGGACTGTCGCTCCAGCTCATACTTGTCGACCAGTTTAAACCGTGCACTGTCGTTGGCTGAAACAATACAACAATGTTATTGTGATTTTTATCAAGACAGTAAAATACATATAACCTTTGTTGGTCTAAATGAATGAGTACCAGAGACTTTAATCGCGCCAGTCATTTGTTCGGTCCTAAATGCAAAAAAATCCTTCTATTGTTGCAGAAAACATATCTACCCTAACCGATGTGAGGAGAACAATGAAACATTTTTTGATTTCAAAATTATAGCTTTTTTCTTAACGACTCCATATAAGAATTAAATGACTTTGTACGCATTTAGTCGCTCCTTCAATAAAAATTACTGGTGATCACTGAGCTATTGGTAACATGTTACATTAGACATTTTATGAGTATAAACCACCACCGTTGTCTACTGGTTACAACATTTAGCTTGTAAACTACAGCCTTATACCTCTGTGACTGACCACTACATGTAAACAGAAAAGTGCCAATGAACATGATAATTCCAGTTTATGGAACTGATCATACCCTAGGAAAAATGTATTACATAACTTAATTGCTATTATTGTTCTGTATGTACACATGTAGGTAGATTTTGATGTATATGAATCCCTAAAACCGTAGTACATGTATATTATTATATATCGTAACAAGAGCACCGCCTGCGGGTGCCAGCGCTCGGCTGTTTACTTTCAAGAGAATGTATATCTGCTGTAGTTACTTGTGGTGAAGAGGTGGAAATTTTAGAAAGTCAGTCAATGGATTACGTGATGGAAGCAAATTCAATGAAAATTTATGATTATAATGCATAAAGCCATAAGAAAAGTATTTGAAATGTGCATATATAATGAATGTTCTAAGTTACAAAGGTGCATTATTCTGTAAATAAACAATATAGAGTTATGTAACCTGTCATGAATATGCTGGTCATCATTATAAAGAAGTATGCAAAATTGAAAGGGAATACATGAATTTGAAACCATGACAAAAATATTTGAAAATGTGCATATATAATGAATTTTCTAAGTTAAAAGGGGCATAATTCCGTAAATAAACAAGATAGAGTTATGTTACATGTCATGTAATGTGGGTCATCATTTTAAAGAAGTAAGCAAAATTAAAAGGAAAAACATGAAGCCATGACAAAAATATTTGAAAATGTGCATATAATAATGAATTTTCTAAGTTAAAAAGGGGCATAATTCTGTCAATAAGCAAGAAGAGTTATGTAACCTGTCATGAAAATGTGGGTCATCGTAGGAAAGAAGTATGCAATGTTTGAAGGAAATATATGAGGTAATGGTGAAGATATGCAGAAATGTGAAAGTTTTTACACGCAGACGCCGACGACAACGACGACGCCGACGACGACGCCGACGACGACGACAACGCCGACGAGGGAGCTATGACAATACCTCGACGTTTTCTCCGAAAACAGCCGAGCTAAAAATGATAATTTACCCAACGCTGCTGTGATATACACAGGATGTATCTCATATCCACGTAAGTTACCTGGTGTGCCTGGAAAAGTCTATTCCTCCTGGTGTTTCCTTTTATCTGCTCTTTTAGCACCCACCTCTGACGACCCTCCTAGATCAAGCATGTCGCTGATATCGACAGCTTCGTGAAGGATGGATAGAATATTCTCCTTTTTTCTTCTGGTACTTGTCTGAAATAGCATATTTTCATAGTAATATCATGTTTTGCTGATTTTTTAAATGTGTTATTTTGGGGAAAAGCGCCGTTGTCATATACTTCAGTTTTAATACTTTAATGTACAATAAAGGTATGTATAATTGACATTCTGTTTAAAACGGGAGTTAAATCCAACGGACGGACAGACAGACAGACAGACAGACAGACAGACAAAGTAACCTGCACTAACCTGTAAGTGTTCTGTGTTATAAATATACGTTCCCCTTCCATTTCCTCGAACAAATCTAATGCTTGGGATAAAATGTCATCAGAATCGTAACCGTTGGAATCCATGGCGGTGTGTAAAAATGGATATTTACGACCGCGTATTCTAGAAAAGATGGAGATTACGAAATTCCCGATCATCACTGACGAACACATTGCAAGACGGGAACAGACACAGTTTGTAGGAACTTCTCCACATACATTCTTGTCACATCTTCCTCTCCAACACATTTCGATAGAAAGATATTTGGGGGAAGATGTTAAATTCGATTGTTCGCATGGAAACCTATACCCGACTGATAAAAATTAATAAGATGGTTACATAACAATGCTACTTTGCGGACATCAACCCGGCATAAAATATCAAAGAAAACTTATTCGAATGTCCTTGTACAAATCACTTCTGCCTTGTACATAGAACAATTACAATAGGGCGATTTTGGAGAATATGAGTGTGTAAGTGAGCAGCCATCTGAAGGCAGACCGACGTTTTATATTTATAAGTTAATTGTATTTGTTTACAGGCTACATCGTTTAAAGTTTAAGCCACGGATCATGTATATAAGTATTGGAAGCCTTATAGCAAGTCAAACTGTCTTCTTGTATCACACAGATTCTGACCTTTCTGATGTGTCCCTACAATACACCGTCAATAATCAGTTGTTAGAAAACGTATGTCCTTGAATTGATATATATAGTTGCTCAGCAGCTGCCCATTTCTTGTCATCTATTTCCAAGTTTGGCCTTCTGACGAACATTGACTGGGATGATGCTTCACCATTTCCTTATTTAGACGTTAAAGAACGAGAAGAGACCTCGATAAAAAGAGCCGTCATATATTTTTGTATTTATGACAAAGCATTTGGATTCCACAAGGTTTCATTTGTGCGTCGAGTTCTTAACAAGAAAACATTGCCATATCAAATGGAGGAGTACGAACATCCATTGATATTTATCATTCTTCGTGATGGTGGAGTTACCTTCTTTAGGTGGAAAGACGACACCGACACATACAAAAAGTTAGCAGATTACATTGACAAAGAAGACAACTGTCAAAAAAAAAATGAAGAAGAAATATAAAATGTGGTGGATTATATAGGGTTAGGAATATACCTCTCTATTTTTACATACATGTTGACGTGGTATTATAGCTTTGTTTTAAATATAAGAGCAATTCACTTTATTGCATCACAGGCAATCCAATGTCAGCTCCCTCTGGCTATTGCCGACAAAGACCCATGCGTTTTTATTTCACATTCAGACGATCAAAACGACTTTGTTATCGGCTGCCTTCTGCCTTATATTGAGCAATATTGTCACAGGAAGTCTATATCCTCTGACAGAGACTGTATTCTTGAATAAAGCATCTTTCACTCTCATTGCCAGAATATTAAACAAAACAAACAGATCATCATAGTACTAAGTGAATCTTACATGAAACAGCCTGAGTGTTTAAGCTGCAACTGGAAAATCTCAGTTTGTCACTGTTGTATGAGGATAAAATCCCGGTAAAAGACGTATTAATTATAAAGTACAGCTGTCAATATCAACTGCCCCAGCATCTGCGATGGAATCTGGGAATAAGTGTCATGACCTGGATGGACACACGGGACAGAGGTCAACAGTTACAGAGAATTCAAAAATTGATAGCTACAGGGTCAGTTTGATGTGTATTACGAAAATTAATCAGAAGAAAATGTCTTCCATTGTTCACAGATACTGCCAGTCAACGACTTAAAACATGAGTGGACAGAAGTTGGTATAAGTTATTTGGGTGAACGTTGCCTTTTTATATCTAACTAGTTCATATAATACCAACAAATGGTGCTCGAAAATTGGTCTACCGTCGAAAGATATAGTGTAATCTCTAGGTTATTGGTAAATAGTACTTTAAAGTAAAATAATATAAAACAAATTTTCCGATGTAGCTGTCTAACCTCACTTTTGAACTACTTACAGATGCTGACGCAATGTGACGTCGGATAAATATCTAAGCGACTCTCATTGGGAGAAATTCACCAATATAATCCTATACTCACTGAAACAAGGCACGTCTCACGTAATCAACGACTTATACACACATTGTGTGAAATGGTCTGCTTATTGTCAACTGAAATTGTTATATGCCACGTTTTTTCCATAAGTGTAATACTTCATAAGCAGAAAAGCAAGGAAAGAGTTTAATGAGCCACCGTTTGTGGTCAGTACTGTCCCATTTGTCTGAAAACGTTTGGCGTTTCTTTTTAGCTTTATATATATTGTTGGGCTAAAACCATTAATATTTTCAGTAAATGTATTATTTTAACCTTAACTAACTTGAATGAGTTATTAATAATCAATTAATGCATATAGAGTTATTAAAATATTATCGTTTAAGAAGGATGCGCCTTATGTATCGTGTCCCCTATAGTTAAGAGCTATGCCGTAGCCGCAGGTTTACTTGTGCTTTGTGTGCTTGCTTGACTAACCTCATCTTGTTTACAACTGACAAATGACAACATGATTTGCTGTGCGGGTTGTCCGATTACATATATTTATAGCCCAGTATGCTTTTTTCTTCACTGACTTAACAACACCAGTATTTTTCAAATTTTCGTCTGTTTAAGGCCGAAAGAAGTTAAGTTACTTTTGGAAATGTCGGCTTTCTTATTTTCTTGCTAGTACATGATACAATAATGGGGTCAACAAATTTTGACTATTGTGTATTGATTGTTAATACATATACTTAATAACATTCAATATGCTTTAAGAGCAGTTGTCTTTCACTGTATTTTTTCATTTGAGCTAATTTTAGTGTTGTGATATATATATTATTTCTTTAATATGTTAATATGAAATTGTCAGACAACAAAGTTGCACTAATCTATGTCATGCAGATACCTTGTAGAAATCTTAAAAATACACCAATTATATAGAACAAATTGTCAGAAAAATGCCTAATTTGTGCATTTTCTTTTATTTATTGACAAGAAAGACTACAATTTCAGCGCAATTAGTGTGCACCAAATACATAAATCTACTTACACTATACTTATACTGTACATTCCCATAACTGACATTTAAAAATCGACTGTAACATGAAGCGTTAATTTGTTTTAAAACATACATTATGTGTACCGAAATATCATCCGCTTCCTTAACGACAGTCTGGCCTAGAGCTGACCACTAATAACACGTAGGGAAATCCAGTTATCTGATAAGCAAAGAGGATTGTCTGTCAATAAGTTGAGGAAGGGATTAATTAGATGACACTATAGAAATAACACACACCAAGTAATGATATATAACAAGAACTAGATAATGACGCCATTCAATAAAATATAGTGACACCGGACGTCAAAAATAAAAAAAATAAAAATAAACACGAATGAAATTATAATCTTTTTAAGATACATCACAGCGACCAATAATGATCATTATAGCGACATCCAGCTATTGTTGGTGGTGGAAGAAACAGAAACATGTTGGGCAGAACCACCGGCGCACCACATGTCAGCTGGAAGACCATTCCATATTAAGTATTTCGCCCGAACGTTACTCGAACCCGTGCGATGGGAGGCTAAGCAGTCAGAAGAGTTACCAATACGCGACTCTAAAACTACACCACGGGCGCCCCCTGTCATTTTTTAAAGAACTATCCTAACTAACGAAACAAAATGTAGTATGTTAAGCGATTATAGGTATGAGATCCAACAGTAAGAATATTATTTTCCAGGATTTATCAACGCAATCTCAGGTGAAAGGGATAAAGACTGTCCAAGTTGCCGCATCTGTATAGGGCACGACCCTAGAGATCATAGACATAATGTTGACATTTTTTTAATTTCAAATTATCAGTAGCATAATTCATAATGACAAAGTGGTATTAATGAGGCCACATAAAGGCTAATATCGACATATACTATTGCAGTTAATGTTAATTATGAATGCGATTTGCAGTTTATAAAATAAAGAAAAATGTCCTTAATAGGTCTTAAACCAGCGTAGGACATTTTAACATTCAGAAAAGCGTAGTTTTAAAGCTACTTGGTCAACGTTGGTCAATGTTGTTATTTAAATTAAGTTGACACTTTTGGTTTAAGTTTATGAAGATTGATAAATAATAACATAAAATCTGCCATATTTTTTTTGTTTGCAGTTGAGGTGCTTTGTAGGTCATCACAGCACTCCAATTATAATAATAAAAATCCATTTTTCTTGGGGGAGAACACCCATACCTCCCTCAACCGGAGGTAGGGGGAAACTCCCTGTGCCGCCCCACAACTAGCACACCTTCTGGATCCGTGGCTGAATCCTATAAGACTAAGATGGATCTTCCCTAAGATTGCATTCCAATTCTTTTTTTCCCATTGGAGTTGGTGCGGATCTAGAAAGGGGTGGGGGTGGGGGTGGGGGTGGGTGGGGGGGTAGTTGGAAGCACAGCGTGGTAGTTTTCTTAAATTTTCAAATGATCTTATTTTTTGGTGTTTTTTATGAAGCATTTTAGATGGTCGTACAGATAATAGGCAAATTAATATACCCGCCGGACTTGCACTTGAGAGAAAAGATAGGACTAGTATATCTTGCGGTGGTATAGCGACTTATATTTCTCATTTAGTTCAGTATAACCACAGGTTTGATTGCTGTTTTGTTTATCGTCCTCCAGATAAGACACAGGATTGGGGTAAATTGTTTTGTAAATAAATATTTAAACTAGATTGTGGAAATATAGAATACGACATATATGTAGCTGCAGACTTTAATTTTGATTATAATCCAAATACTGACACGTTTTCTGTATGTTGCTTGAATGAAATTATAAGACAATATGACCTTTACTAGCTTGTTAAAGTAGCAACGCTAATAACAAAGAAAAGTAGTATTATAATTGATCACTTACTCTGGAATATGCCGGACCAAATATCGGAGGTAGTCATTACAAATATGAGTCTTAGCGATCATTGTCCTGGTTGTTAACACGCTCCCTTAGTTGTACTAATGCTATGTCCGGTAGATCTCATAAAACAATTGCCTACCGATCATATTACAATATGATTCTGATTAAATACACTCTAATGTGAATATGCTAAAGGTAACGGTCAATAATAGGAAGCAAAAAGTGTTCTCTGCCAATCAAA
This sequence comes from Sinonovacula constricta, assembly GCA_007844125.1. Lineage (NCBI taxonomy): Eukaryota > Metazoa > Mollusca > Bivalvia > Cardiida > Solecurtidae > Sinonovacula > Sinonovacula constricta. The sequence goes on from CM017555.1 coordinate 52,554,437, forward strand.
ACTGATTTATAGTAAGGTTTTAATTTTCTCCATTAATTCGATAGAAATGATTTTATTATCTTCAGACATATTGCATGCAAACATTGTCATGTGGTATTCACCTAAACGTGTTCACATACAGTTTGAAGTGTCATTGTTTTAATTTTTTGATTCGCACTTTAAGAGTTACTGTAGTTTCAATCAAAATACACCTTGACACGGACATGACAATAATACTACGTTCAAAAGGAACCACTCGCAGCAACACAAAGAGTGACGTACATGTTATAGCCCCAAATTCAGTTCTATATATAGCATGTATATATTTCAGTGTTGAAATTGGATCGATAATCGGTTAAAACGCTTGGGTGAACACATTCGAAGTGCTAACTGTAGTTATTCATACATTCATTGTGTAGTTTTGTATTGGTGATTGAAAAGGTAAGAAATAATTTACTACTTCTATTCCAGATTACACATGTAACATTTAACTTCTTACTCATGTTAATGTTATCAATCTATTGTCAATATTTTATTTGTTCGACATTTAAATCGATCGGTTTTCTTTTCATTGCTTGCATTTGAGAAACCCATCAAGAAGTGCGAGGTTAGAGATTTGCAAAACCGGTTTAAACACCCCAGTCGGTCCATATTGCGGACTAACCGCTCCAAGGTGGTAACTGTCGGGTTTACTCTATTTGTTAAATGACTCGTCATAGATTTGTTCTTTTACATTTGGCTTGCATGTGATAACCTTTGTCCTGTGCCTCTTCAAATTTTGTTATATACTGCAATGCTCCTAGGACTTTGTCATATGTTCTTATTATATATTTTATTTGCTCGACATTAATGTAACGTCGTTTAAGCTCTCTCTTCAGCTAATAAAAGTTGCAGTGCTGGCCAGGACAACACCGTACCATGTATAAACAAAAATGAGCTTAAAACGAAAATAACTATGTAAGGTAGTTTAGTATATAGTAATTCGATGATGTGTGTCTAACTTTCTCGCATACATAGGCTATTTGATTGTATTTTCAGAGACAAAATAATTCAACTGTCACTTTGCACGCCGTCATTAGTTAAAGTCGTTGATCCAACTTATGGACAAATGCCCGTATGTTAATATAAACAACTGCAAATGTAGTCTGGTTCCCAGCTCCTACCTTTTCGTGCCAAATTATATCTCGCCAAGTAAAATTCGAAGCAATACTCATTACATATACACACCGTTTTGTTTATGTACTACTGTAGGGACTATACAAGAATATATGACAAAGTCCTATGAGTATTGCAACATATACCAAACTCCGAAAAGGCACAGAACAAAGGTATTTCACATGCAAGCCAAGCGAAAAGTAAGAACAAATTTGTGATGAGCCATTTAAGGAAAAGAGCAAACCCGACAGTTACCGCCTTGGAGCGGTCAGTCGGCAATATGAACCGACTGGGGTGCTTAAGCCGGTTTTACAGAGCTCTAACCTCGCACTTCCTGAAGTCATTCAACTAGACAGCTCAAGAGATATCCTGCTGTATTTAGTGGAATGCTTATTCAAAGAAAAATGTGCAGCACAGGTCAATCAGAGGAATGGTATTATAAACATAGAAATACAAATTGCTTTTAGACAACCAGTAACATTTATGAGTTAATTTCTAAAACTGTTAATTTTGCTTTTTGTTATTTTGCCTATTTTATGTTTAGAAAATACATGTAATTTCGATAACTTATTCGCATACTTCATGCAGTATAATGTACCATTGACTTACCAATCACCTGGTAACAAATATGACAATCAAGTACCGGAGCAGATGCAGCATCATTCAGTGGGGTCCTAATTGTAAGAGCACTATGAGTGCTAACTGTGTTATATTGTTCTGGAAGCATGCTCCCCTGCAAAACCTCTGAAATGTAGCAGCTACATAGAATCCTTGCATTTAAGAAGCTGCAAAAACGTTTTCAATTGTCAATACTGTTTATATTCTCCACGTCAAAGCTAATCTATGATCTTATTGTTTTCATGGGATGAGGGTAGAGGTCAAATTGACAGTTATAGGTAGAGGGTCTGCTCCCACAGGGAGAGTATTGATATCTAGAAGGCAAATAGTGTCATTTCCTGCAATTCAAATAATTAACAGACCAGTGCTTTTTCATGGTTTAATTTCAGTGAGTTTAATTTTATGCATAAACACGTGCATACTTGTCTTATCTGTAGATGTTATTTTTATACCTATCCATTTGAAATTCCATATGCTAAAATCTGTCTATAAACACTGTTTTTGCTGTAATTTACATGCAATTCTCACTATTTCAGCCGCTTGTACCAAGTCTGCTGATTGTCGTTGTAGAGTTTAAAAATAAATCAGGTTGATCAAGACGCAGAAAAAAGTAAGTCTGGTTAAAGAAACATATTATAAAATTACACTGACAATATATCATTACTAATAACTAGCATCATGTATACAAAAGGTATTTTATGGATTCCCTTTATGTGTGAGTCAGGTCTTGCTTGAATATTATCGCAATTCCTCTCAATTATATCACAAAAATAACTAGCCTGCTTAGGCATGATCACGTTGTCGTTATAAGTAATGCACAACGGTCAGTGCAGTACATTTTTGATAATGCTTAGCAATTAGCACTAAGACAATGATGAACACTTTATCCTTATAAGTTTATTTCATAAACTTAAAATGTTCAATAAATAAACGAATTGTAAAGACATTATTGCGGCTCCACACAACGCTCATTTGAGCGTAGACAGTTGATTATTTATCATTTAATTAGAAATGATTGTTAGCTTCATTTTAAGGCATTCTTTTCCTTTATGATCATTAATAAAAGAATGTCAATCTAAACATTCTGTTAGCATGGAATTAAGTGGATACAGAGTAATTTTTCTTCACTTTAGCCATCAACACAAATTTTTACCAGCCAGGCATGCAACATACCCCTCGTTCCCCTCTTCGTGAATAGAGTTCTTATTCCTTTATCATCCCTCAAAGAGATAAGTATATTAATCTTGCATTTACCCAAATTGCTAACTTTGTCCTTCTAAGTTTCCACAATACAGCACATTTAATTAAATATAAAGTTATATACAAACACTAGCACTTACAACTAGAAACCTTTCCTCATAAAACACACATGCGTCTATCTATCATTGGTTCTGCTAAGCTGGAAACTACGACCATTATTGTGGAACGTGTTTTTCACATTATATGTCAAGGATTGGACATGTACAGGATAAACTGTTTTAGACAAAAAATTATTTTACATGAGACTGTTTAGAATGGGACAATCACCCACATATATGAGGCAACCTTTTAATCCGTTTAAATATATGTTCCAAACTGCGGTACCAAAATTTGAACCCATGAAAAAATGGTGTGACAAAATCCCAGTGAGTAAAAGTAAAATAAAATGGCATTACAACTCGACCATGAAACAAAGAAAGATACAAACTAAAATAATGAGGAACTGAACTTGTGCAAAACTTAATTAAAATTCGTTAAAGCCAAGAAGTTTTATAATATATGTCTTAGACATTTCACAACCAAACGAAAAATTACATGTACACTGTCCGTTTCAGCACGTTTTAAAATAAAACTTCAAGAGTATTTAATTTCTTATTTTAATTTCCATACAACTTATTTTGAACATGTGTTATAAAGTTTTCTAAATCAAAAAAGTGTCCCGTGTGTTAAACAGCAGAAATTTAATTAGCTATAAATTAAGTTTTAAAAAATAATTTCAAATTAATAAGTATCGACGATTAGTTCCAATCGGCGTCTTTACGAAACAGAACGACAAGAACATTATATTCGACAACACAATAAAGACATGATCTGGGCGTATTCAGAATTCCGCCACCAATTGTACAGTTGAGCCAACTTTAATGAGTTTTCGCATTAAAAATGGCCTTGCTAATAGCCCCGATCAACTTACATGTAAAACGTTAAAACTATGCTAGGAGATCACAGTGGAAAGAGCCATAAACATGTAGCCGGGTGGTGGGGAGAGAATGTGTAAGCGGTCCGGTTAGCTCAGTCGGAAGAGCATTCGCCCTGTTACCGAAGGGTCCCGGGTTCGAGTCCCGGACTGGCTGCACATTTTTCTTCCTATGTTACAATGACGCCCAACGTAAATGACCCGCAGTCGTTACGTACAAGTACTTTCTTTATTGTTTACAGAAGGGATCTGGTCACACTTGAAGCACAGGGTAATACTACACTGTCATTTGTCAACAGGGTTTACCTGAAAACTCTCATCCCTATGACCGACCCTTCACCCATTCTCTAAGGCTTAATGCAGTATGAGGGTGTGTCCAACCGGCTAGACAACCCCAATTTCCCTTTATATAACTTATTAACATCCTAATTTTGAGATCTGTTGTGTTGATAATTCTAATATGGATATCTCTAAGAGACAACGTGATCAATCTCGAATTGTACACCTCAAAGTCAAATCGTGTTCTAGTGTGGCAAGCAAGATTAGAAGTTGGTGATATATATGAGGTGATGTATAACTCAGCCACGTATCTTAAGATCCTTTTATTTAGTGTTTGTTTGGTGTTTTTTGTTCTGTTACATCGCACCGACAAAATTATGCTAATTTTTAGCGACGTCCTGCTAACTATTGGTGGAGAAATGCAAAAAATAATATCTTGGTAGAACCACTGGCGCACAGCAGGTTAGCTGAAAAAATTCCCTGCATAAAAGTTCTCACCCCAACCGGGACCACAACCCACGCCATGAGGGGCTGAGCAGTTACAAGTCGGTGACTTATCCTACTTAACAACAACCCCAAATAACAAAAAATGAATTACATATCCGGTGTCCTCTAAGATTTCAGTTGAAATTCTACCATCTGTATAATTGACGTTTTGTTTCAGAGCATGTCACTTCTACGGGCCGTCATTCTACAGGCATGCGCTCCATTCATGTTCATCCTGGCTGTTAAATGGATACAGGAGTCGAATCTTGGCGACCATGGGACTCAGTTTTGTGCTGTTATAACATTCTTTTTCTGCTGCATTTTACTTTTATGTAAACAGACATACATGGTTCATACAACTGCCATCATTATTTTATTCTCCAGCAGCGTATATGCACATATGCAAAATATTACCGAAAAGGATAAACTGATATTTTACGACGCATTGGAGTTCATAGACTATCGAGCTATTTTCAAGACATGTATGGACACTACAACAGTAGCAGCAAAGCTTTTATGGTGGTTGTACCGCAAGCTAGATATACGACCTTGTAAAATATTTATGCGCATAGCATGGTCTATTTTTCATTCAATTACATTGTTTTGGGTTGTAGACAGTGTCAGTACTTTTACAGTGAGAATTACATTGAGCATTGCTGCAAGTAACTACATAAACGATTATAACGTCAACCTCACACAAGACTATTCAGCAGGATATTTACAACCGCAAAGGACGGAATTCCCGATCGTCATTGACCATAACTTTCAAGGATTTGAACAGACAAGAATTCCTTTTCCTCTTCAACACTTTTTAATAGAAAGATATTTGGGGGAAGATGTTAAATTCGTTTGTTCGAATGAAAACGTATACTCGGCTGCCAAACAAACAATGAGATGGTTACATAACAAGGCTACTTTGCAGACAACAACCCGGCATAAAATATCAAATCTTACTGATTCGAAAACGGCTGATGTCAAATATAAATACCAAATCACTTCTGTCTTGTACATAGAACGATTAGAAGAGGGCGATTTTGGAGATTATGAGTGTGTAAGTGAGCAGACATTTGAGGGCACACCAGAGCGTAATATTGAAAAGATCATTCTATTAGTTTACAGGCTACATCGTTTAAATTTTAAGCCACGGATCGTGTATATAAGTATTGGAAGCCTTATAGCAAGTCAAGCTGCCTTCTTCTATCAGACAAATGCTGACCTTACGAATGTGTCTCTTAAATACACCGTCAATAATCAGTTGTTAGAAAATGTATGTCCTGGAATTAATATAAATAGCTGCTCAGCAGCTGCCTATTTTTTGTCATTTTTTTACAATTTAGGCCTTCTGACAAACATGGACTGGGATGGTGATTCGCCATTTCCTTATTTAGACGTCAAAGAACTCGAAGAAACCTCGATAAAACAAGCCGTCATATATTTTTGTATTTGTGACAAAGCATTTGGATTGCACAAAGTTTCATTTGTGCGTCGAGTTTTTAACAAGAAGACATTGTCATATCAAATAGAGGAGTACGAACATCCATTGATATTTATCATTCTTCCTGAAGATGGAGCTTCCTTCTATAGGTGGAAAGACGGCTCCCACAAATACAAAAAGTTAGCAGATGACATTGACAAAGAAGACGACTGGCAAAAAATTGAACAAGAAATATTAAAGGTGGTGGATTATATACATATAGCTGAAGGGAATTTACTTCCAAATTTAATACTATATCAATCACTGATCGCTTTATTAGGATTAGGAATATACTTCTCTATTTTTACATATATGTCGACGTGGTATTATCGCTTTGTTTTTAATATAAGAATAATTCACTTTATGGCACCACAGGCAATGCAATATCAACTCCCCTTGGCTGTTGCCGACAAAGACCCATGCGTTTTTATTTCACATTCTGACGATCAAAACGACTTTGTTATTGGCTGCCTTCTGCCTTATATTGAGCAATATTGTCACAGGAAAGCTATATCCTCTGAAAGAGATTGTATTCCTGGATCAAGCATCGTTCACTCTCATAGCCAGAATATTGAACAAAGCAAACAGATCATCATAGTACTAAGTGAATCTTACATGAAACAGCCTTTGTGTTATCAACTGCAACTGGGACATCTCATTATGCCACTGTTGTATGAGGATAAAATCCCGGTAAAAGACGTGTTGATTATAAAGTACAACTGTCAATGTCAACTTCCCCAGCATCTGCGATGGAATCTTGAAATAAATGTCATGACCTGGATGGACACACGGGACAGAGGTCAACAGTTACAGAGAATTCAAAAATGGATAGCTACGGGGTCAGTTTGATGTGTATTACAAAAATGCATAAGAAGAAAATGTCTTCAATTGTTCACAGAGACTGCCAATCAACAACTCTTAAAACATGAGTGGACAGAAGTCGGTAAAAGCTGTTTGGGTGAACGTTGCCTTTTCATATCTAACTAGTTCATATAATACCAACAAATGGTGCTCGAAAATTGGATAACCGTCGAAAGATAAAGTGTAACCTCTACGTTACTGGTAAATAGAACTTTAAAGGAAAGTAATATAAACACATTTCTTTCCGACGTATCTGTCTAACCTCACTTTTAAACAAGGTACAGATACTGACGCAATGTGACGTCAGATAAATATCTAAGCGACCCCCATTGTCATATAATCATATACTTATTGAAACAAGACACGCCTCACTCAATCAACGACTTATACACACAGTGTGTAAATGGTCTGCTTAGTGTCAGCTGAAACTGTTATTGGCCACATTTTTTCCATAAGTGTAATACTTCGGAAGTAGAAAAGCAAGGAAATCATGTTAATCTTAATTAACTTGAATAAGTTAATAATAATTAATAATAAGTTTTACGCGTGCTTTGTATGGGTGCTTGACTAACCTCATCTTGTTCAAACTAACAAATGACAAGGTTATTTGATGTGCGGGTTGTATACTTGACCTGTTGCATATGTTTATAGCCCAGAATTTTTCCTCACTGGCTTAGAACACTCATTTTTGCAAATGTTCATCTGATGAAGACCGAAAGAAGTTACTATTGGGAATGCATGTTATCATCACAGTATGTATTTTTATTTCATCACAAATGGTGTTAAGTATATGACAGTTTATGTCAATTTGTGTACATGATATATGCTGTTGATTTTGTTGTAGAAGGCCACATTGAAATAAGACTCTATTGTAATAAGCTGTTACATGTTGTAACATGTCTTAATATGTTACTTTCTTGACATAAAGCTTTTAATACTGATACTTATACTTATACTAATGCCCACAGCTTAGTATTTGAAATGACATTTAAACTTTCGTAATTTGAGATGCCGAACTTATTTGTCATGCTTTCAACCTAGTTGACATATTATATCGTTATAATAAAAAATTTAAACAAACAATTAGTGACATGTAATAAGAAAAGTAAACAAAGAGATGCTTTTTTATTTAATACACAAACACACGCGTATACACACAGAGAGATATAGTTGTCACTAAATATATATCGATGTGTGTGTGAGCGTGTGTGTGTGCGTGTGTTTTAAATTAAAAAATCTCCTTGTTTATATATACATATATATCGTCACCACACAAACTGAAAGTAAATGTGCTTATAAGAAAATTTAATTAACAAAAGGAATTACATAAAGAAGAAAAGTAACGTGACTGATATAAAATTAGTAAATACAGTATATGGCAATTTATTCATAAATAGAGTAGACAAGTTGCATGTTAATTAATTTTTCTCTTCCTTGAACTCCAGGCTCGCTCGAACTGGATGGTCATCTGCGTGGATGTTCGAGCGACTGGGGTTTGACTGTAGAATTATTCATTACAACGATGGCGTAAAAAGACGAAAAAGAAATTGAACAGGCTCACTATGGTTTTCATAACCGACGGATCATTTGCAAACGTCGTCGTCTTTAACCAGATGTTGTTTGGTCGTTAACCATCTGTACGGATGGATAATCTACTGAGTAGATGTTTATTTATGGCGGTGTTCCAAGTTTTATGGTCGACCTTATATTGCCTTAATTCAAAGTATATCAACTTTAGTTTCACATCATTTTAATGCGCGGATTTGAGGCAAAGTGGCTTTTAGTACTCAAGTGCTTTACCTATATATTTTCTGTTTTCATTGTCTACCAATACTATATAGATCGGTGTAAATTGTTGTTGAAATATTAATGGTAACCATTACACTTGCAGTCAGGTATAATTGATACAGTATAGTAGCATGATTTAAATGCCCTCTAATGTAATTAAGCTAAATTTAACAGTCAATGATAGAAAATGCTTGAAGGTCCGCACTTATGTAAGATTGTGAGCAGTAATTAGAATACATGTATGTTTATTTTAGTATGAACATAATTGTTTCAATGTTGTGCATATCAAAAGCAACACACATTCTCTGGCTATCAAAACTGATTTATAATATGGTTTTAAATGTCTCCATTATTCCGCTAGTAATGCTTTGCTGAACTAAAGACAAATTGCTTGTAAGAATTGCCATCTTTTACAACGTTTACACATGTGGCATTCACCCAACTGTGTTCACATACAATTTGAAGTTTCATTGTTTTAACCTTTTTGATTCGCACTTAAAGAGCTAATGTAGTTTCATTCAAAATACATCGCACATTGACACGAACATGACAATACTGCTGCGTTCAGAAAGAACCTCTCGTACCAACACAAAGGTAAATGTAAAAGTTATATCCCTAAATTCAGACAAATAAGCAGTTCAACACCTAACACTGAAAATCTGAATTATACAAATAATGAAAACTACCTTAAAAGTTCAAATGTAAGTATATATCAAGGTAAAACATATTGTTTTTGTTTGAACGAGATGTCGTATTCATCTCAAAAGAACAGTTTCGTTAACACATTAACGTTCAATACATATAATTCAAATAGCCGTCGTTCATTATAATTGACAACACCCGAAAGGCAATTATAAAGAACTGAAATGTGCACTCATACCAGTATCCATAGGCATTGAAAACCTCTTTATGCTATAGATAGCATGTAGATATTTCAGTGTTGACATTGGATCGATAATCGATTCAAACGCTTGGGTTCACACATTCGAAGTGTTAACTGTAATTATTCATGCATTCATTGTGTGGTTTTGTATCGGTGACTGAAAAGGTAAGATAAAACCTACTACTTCTATTCTAGATAACACATGTAACATTTGACTTCTTACTCATGTTAATGTTTTAAACTATAGGGAATGTTATATTTGTTCGACATTTATATATTATATTTGCTAGACATTTATATTACGTCGCTTAATTAAGATATCTACATATGCTTTTATATACACTTTCTCTCTTAGGACCCGATCAACTTTAATCGCTTGAACCTGTCTTCAGATTTTGCATAACTGAACACTTTTGTAATACCACATCACATTAGAGTACTAGGTCAGTATTTGGGCTGAAGTTTGTTATACTTTATCGCAAGATTGCAATGGCTATCGCCTCAAACTTTGAAATAATAAGGAAACTAACGAGTCCTTGGTGCTCGGGAATGGAGTTTTTAAGTGATTCAATGCATTTCATTTAATTTCCAGTCTTTCACTACTTTCGTCCCAACAGTTCAAAGAAAACGTAAGCGCTTGGACATTTAAAAAAAAAAATCGGGTTTCTCTTTGAATGGTGGCATTTGAGGACCCCCTCAAGAAGTTCGATGTTAGAGCTCTATAAAACCGTTTAGCACCCCAGTATGCCCTTTTTGCCGACTGATCGTTCCAAGGCGGTAACTGTTGGGTTTGCTATGTTTGTTAAATGAAGTATCACAGATTTTGCATTCAGCTTGCATGTTAATACCTTTGCCCTGTGCCTTTGCAGGGTTTGGTATATGTTGCAATGCGAATAAAACTTTGTAATATTACAATTGATTGAGTCTTTGGAATAATAAGTCTTACTAATTAGTCTTACTAATTATGTTCCAGTGTGCATTTAATTTTCTTAAAGTATGTCTTTATATTTAAATTAAAGTATGTTTTTATATTAAAATCAAGACTTACAAATTTTGGAAATAGTTAAATGACTATATCTATTGCAAATCTCTCAAAAGTGATGAAAAATCCACCCATGTTAACAATATCAATAATCAATTACAATAATCTGTAAACATTTGTTAAAAAGTTTAACACTTTACCTTCAACCTTAAAGTATTTTTGTAGCATAGTTATTCAAAACAATTTTCTTTTTAGAACGACAACGAGTGTCAAATTCTTTTGATCACATGTTTTTAATTGCCAATTTACGATTGTACCAAGATGTACTTGTTGAAATTATGGTATGAGACACTAGTATTTATCAGAAAATATATAATGAACGTACTGAATGGAAGACATGGTTTCTTTTGGTTTTCATTTTTTGTTCGCAATGTCCCGTCTCTGTGTTTTTGTTACGTTTAACTTTACCCTTTATGTCTTTGTCTGGATATAGTTCTGATTAAAATATTTGTGGTGATTCTTATAGGACCATTTCATATTTTCCTATTCGTATTTATTTTCTGTTTCTAAGCATTCCATTTCCCTAACTAAATATTTATCTCTTTCTAAATTATTTCTTTAGATCGTTGAACTGTATGAGCCCTCTAATCTTACATAAAATGTAAAACATAGACCATTTACTCGTGCTCTAGTGTAAAAGGTTCAGAAGTGGGTAAGTTATAAATCATATTTTTTTTTTCCGCCTGTAGACAATTTAAAATATTCTACATAATAAGGAGTCGAATCTCGGCGAGGATGGGACTTTGTTCTATGTTTTAATTGCATTACTTGTCGGCTCCATTTTACCCTCAAATCCTGAGAAACACATAACAGCTCTAAATGAGAAGACCTTTATAAGTGGTATACTTATCGGCATCGTCAGTGTACAAATGCAACGCATAGCCGAAAAAGATAAACTGATATTCCGCGACGTCTTGGCATTTATAGACAATAGAACTGTATTCCAGACCTGTTATCAGTCTGTTTATTATGTGGCAACACTCGTGTATTATCTTTATTGCGAACTAGGTTTACGACCATTCCAAATATTAACGCATCTTACGTGGTTACTCTTTCACTCAATACTACTGCTGTGGGTAATAGACAGTGTTTCTTCTTATGCATTGACAAATTCAATTGCCGTCCTCGCAAGAAACTTCGCTCACGACTATCGCACTAACAGTACACACGAATTTCCAGATGGATATCTACACCCGCGAGAACTAGAGAGGACAGAATTAATAAAATCTTTTTATGTCAGGGACAAATACATACATGGTCAGGAACAAACACTGTTTGTGGCATCCTTTCCCCAAAAGGCTACCAATTACCCTCTTGGTGTTATGTCGATAGAAAGGTATTTAGGGGAAGATGTTGAGTTCGATTGTTCGCATCTCTCTTCACACTCGGATTTAAATGTTAACTTGAAATGGTTACACAACAATGTTAAGGTAAGGAACTCGAGTCGACATATGATAAAACTTCGAAAAGTATCAGAAGGGAGTGATTCAACGTACAAATACGAATTCACTGCTTCTTTGCGCATAGAACGATTGCAGGAGGACGACATTGGAGTATATGAGTGCATAAGAGAGGATCTAATAATAAAAAACGAAAACACATTTTATATTTTAAAGAGAACTGTATTTGTTTTTAAGTTATATCGTATGAAATATAAACCACGGATTATATACCGAAGTATTGAAAGCCTTATAGCAAGTAATGCTGTCTTCTTGTATCACACAGATGCTGATCGGATGGATTTGTCACTAGAATACACGGTAAACAACCAATTATTGGAAAACACATGTGATGGGAATAGTTTTGGTGTCTGTTCTTTAGCTGTGAATGTCTTGTCAAGGATATCCTATTTAGGTATTGAAAAAATGTATGGTCCTATATCACTCCCTTTTTTATACGTAGATCAATATGGAACGATGCCTTTTAAAAGAGCTATAATATATTTTTGTTTGTGTGACAAAGCATACGGCATCCATAAAGTTTCATTTATGCGCAATGTTTTTAACAAGAGAACTAAGTCATACCAAACAGAGGAGTATGAACATCCATTGAAATTAATCATTCTACCTGATGCCAGAGCTTCCTTCTTCAGATGGTTTGACGATACAGACACATACAATCCTTTGGCAGCTTGCATTGACAATGAAGACAACTGGCAGAACATTGAAGTTAAGGTGTTAAGTTTGGTTGATTATATAAGTATGACAGAAAAGAAAGAACTATTTATGACTAATTTAATTCAATCATTGACGTCACTGACAGGGTTAGGATTATTCTTTTACTTTCTTGATATGTTAGTGAAATGTTATTGCCACATTGTCGGTGTAAAAACAGTTCGTTTCTTGGCATCATTGGCCAACAAATATCAAGTCCGTCTAGCTATTGCCGACAAAGACCCATACGTGTTTATTTCTCATTCTGGTGATCAAAACGACCTTGTTCTCCGCTGCCTTCTACCTTTTATTGAGCAATCCTGTCATAGAAAGGTCATTTCCTCTCATGAAGACTGTGTTCCAGGATCAAGCATCGTTCACTCTCATATCCAGAATATCAAACAATGCCGACAAATTATTATAATTTTAAGTGAATCTTACATGAAGGAGCCTGAGTGCTGTAGGCTACAATTGGAACATCTCATTTTGCCACTGTTGTATAAAAATCTAGTTGCGGTAAATGAGGTGTTGATAATCAAGTAAAACTTACAAAATCAACTGCCCCAGCCTCTGAGATGGAATCTCGACTTAAGAGTCATGGTTTGGCAGGACAAACGGGACAGGCGAGAACAGTTACAGAGAATCCAAAAATGGATAGCTACGGGGTCAGTTTGATGCGTTACTTATTCACATTAGACTAAAAGTTTCAGTCGTTCATCAATACTGTTAAATAATGTCTTCGAGAGTGTATGAGTACACACGAGAAATACATAAACTAATTGGGTGACTGTTGTGTTGCTCAGACAAGTTAATCTGCTACAAAAACGGTACTCGGAAAAGTGGATAACTATCGTAGTTTTACCAAACGGTGCTCGGAAAAATGTACTATTGTAGTTTTACGAAAATGGATAACTGTCTTAATTTTACCAATGTGTGCTTGAACAAGCAGATAACCGTCCTCATTTTACAAAACCGTACTCAAACGAATGGATAACTGTTGTATTTTTTTTTACCAAACTGTGCTCGAACAAGCAGATTACCGTCTTAGTTTAACCAAATGATGCTCAAACAAATGGATAACTGTCGTTGTTTTATCAAACCGTGATCGAATAAGCGGAATAACTTTCGTAGTTTTAGAATATTTGTAAATAGATTATGCAATTTAACTAAAATTTAGCAATACGAAGTATGTAAAGGTCATATTTGTAAATACGATTGAAATTCCTACTCACAATTTCTTTGCTACTTGAATTGAGTTGTAGAACCGAATTTTTGAGACCGTTTTTATTTTTGTTTATTCTTGTAAAATTGTTTTGTTGCAATGCATTGTTAATTACATACACCAATAAAAGATGAACTAAGAAATGTGTATGCTTTCTGTAATATAAGATAGAAATAATATTAAAGGTAATGCAACTCAATTAAAATTTACCTGGCAAACAATTATTGATATCTTATTATGTTTCTGATATGCAAAATGATTAAAAATGGTACTGTTAAACTAAAATGTTCAAAACAATATATGTTTAAAGCGACTTCCGACTTATTGATGAAGAGAAAGAAATAGAATCCCGAATCAATAAATAAAAAACAAAAACAACTAATTTACAGCTTTATCTTTTCGGCGAGCATGGAGTTTATTAATTTCAGTTTTGACATTTTTTTTGTAATTTATGTTATCAGTTAGTTGACAATAATATATACTGTAGCATACTCTCGGTATAATACAAACTATGCTGAATTGTAAGTTTTGCGTTAAAAAAAGTTTCCACAAAGGACTATGAAACCCATATAGCTCTTATAGTCCTAATTTGCCAATCATTATGTGATACGTATCGCAAGAAAGGTCTTGTAAAAAACTTCAGTGTTTGTATCCTATGCAATCTCCCACATACTGACTAATAAAACGTGTCTCCAAAATCCATGTTCGAAACGTCGATATATAGAGCATCCACACCTTGAGCATGTTATTGTCCCGAAACTGGTTCCATGTAGTAATGTTGTCTACCTACAATTCTACACTTATACATCTGTTCATAGTAATTCAGTGACCGGATTGACAACTTACTTGAGATGAAACGTCGACATACATGTCACGAATAAAACCAATAAAATACTTATATAAATTACTATATTATGTATGTAGCTACCAATTCCCATCAACGTTGCGTAGACATGGGAGAAAAGCTGGCATGACGACCGGCATGTCGTCTCATCAACCATAGTCTGGATACAGTATTTTGTTGGACATCACCGGCGACATTTCGCTGTATTTGTTATCTATTGTCGAAAGGGTACAGTTACATTTTTATTTGAGCATGTGCTTTAAACATTTACATTTGCCATATTTGTCGACACTATGGGACGAAATCACTGTTAAGCAATGCAGGTCATATATAAATTTATACGAGGAACGTCCTTCATGTAATTGTTCTAAAGGTGACGTTCTAAATTTATATCTTAACTCTCATGGCCATAATATTAAAATATTTGTATGACATATCTTAACATGTACACAGTTTAATCGACAAATAACAATCATTTTTTCAATCAACACTTTCAGTACCTACATGTCCCACAATACAAGCAGCCTTTTGACTGTTCTTCAATGTTGTTTACATCTATTTTATGAAGTATCCGCAACCGATCTGCATGCAATGGGGTACATTAGTGAAATGGAAATTGTCTCCCTTGTAAGTTAATATCCGAGGTATTCCAAACAGTAGGTACGTCCTTGCAGTTGAAATTCTTGAACTTTATCGCCTGATCTTTTGTCGATAGTGCAATAACTAACAGTGAATTTCTAACTTTTGCATAAATATAAGTTTAAAATTAATTTAAATACTTATAGAGATATGTTATTTAAAAAAGAAAATGGACATGTTTATTGATGATGGTTAACCTGGGTATCATAAGAAAGGCAGAAAAGTCAACATACAATCCAAAGAGCACAAGCATAAAAACCGAGTAAAACAAATGAAAGAACCTACTTGCATTTAGGCATTATTCAGGGGAGATTATTCATTAATCTCCTTCATTGTGGCGTCGATTAACCCATTGCTGGTATATGCTCCGAAGAATGGCTGCCCTTATGGCATACATAAACTATTTAAAATCCGCTTTGTCATTTACTAATATGTCATAGCATAAACATGGAGAACAAGGCAAACCAAATGTGGTCCGCTCGCCATGTTGCACAATTTAACAACCATTGCAGACTTTCTTAAGCCAATACCTCAGCATGGCCTTTATTCGACCGATTCATTCAAATGCTCTACAATAGGCAATTAATTCTTATGTAAGCATTAATGATTACGCTTTTGTCCGTGTTCTCACTTCGATTATATTGTTGCCACTACAACCGGTCGAAACAACAACAAAACCTTGTAGTTGTTAAAAACACCATTTAAAATGGCGTCAAACTTCATGCGGGATGCCCTATGCAAGTGATACACAATAGTTTATAATAATTTTATCGTCCTTATGCTTTAGTTCGTTTGCACTACTAAATATTAGTATTACAGATTGTAATAACCCCATTTATCAATGCATCTGTACGTATGAACGAATAGTGATGTACATGTAACCGCCTTTATTCATGAGAGTGTTTGCGCGGGAAAACATGCTAGTTTTGCTTACTCATACTAGCCGCTTTAAAAAATGAAGCAAGAAAAGTTGCAAGCATTTATATTCACTGCTTCTGAAAACTTGTCACGTTTGGAGACAATAAAAATTGGTGTTAAACAAAATGTTTAGTAATTTATTGCATAACGCGACAGGTTTTTATAAATAACACCTCTTTAAAATCTTTTGTTTTAGTATTAAATAAACTGTCATTTCAGATCAACTATGTCTCTTTAGTCTAAAACGCCAACCCACAATTACTGTCTGAAAAAGTAAGTGTTACTAACGGCAAATTTCGAAAGTTGATAGGAAAACATATTATCTAATATATTTTTATTAGACCTTGCTTTCCTGTGACAAATACTTTCAAATTTAGCAAATTACAACATTAAGTACATTACATATATTTAAAGTTTTAATATATTTTCACATAATACAGTTTTGCCTGTGATTTTTTTTTTGTATAAAATATTAGTTGAAACCAACATTTAATAAGTGAGCTTAAAGAACTAATAGTATATTTGAAATGCGTTTATTTCAGTTGGCGTAGTCAACCCTGATCCAAGAAATCCTTTGGGCTAAATTAAATGATTATATGATGAATAAAAACGCTAATGTATAATAACGAAAAAGGCTCTTTATGATCGAATCTTTGGTTGTTATTGTTTAAAGAAATGAATTAAACAGGTAATCCCATCATTATAATCTGAAATGACATTGTACTATTAAATATAAACAAAGACGTATCACTGTATTATAAAACGATTGCCTGTTTACCCCTCCTTTAGCCGAATACAATATCAATGTACTTCTATGAATTATAGGAGTTGCATAAATTCAGCTGGCTTCTTCTATTAGAGGCATGTTTGTTAAGCATTCAATAATCAGATAAGTAAGCGTGTACAGACTCTTTACGTACATTTAATTAAAGGTTCGGAAATTTTAATAACAAAACAACAACAAAAAAAAAAAAAAAAAAAAAAAAAAACACACAACATTAACCTATCGTTTTCTGCCATGTTTGCATGAAATTTACAGACTCACACAAAAATATAAAAATATATAATTAAAATTGAGCACCGTTTACAGTATCACGACCCGTATTTTATCCGGTTTAGAAAGTCCGCTAAACAGACTTTCCCCATATGCAAATTTCAGTGAGCATTCCATTTATAGGCGTGGCGCTTCAGCACGTCGCCAATGATGTAAGTGAGAAACAAAAAAAGGATTGCTCGAAAGAGTTACCCGGGAGTTGTATTTGTGGATTTATTTGACCACCAGATAAGGTGGTGTGAATATATTTTTTTACATTTTTAACACAAGTTGCATAAAAAGAATGCAGGATGATAGGCTTGTAGAATGATAGGATGTGTTCTAATGTGCCGATACATTTTCAGGTTCAAGGAAGGTGATTTCAAAAGTTATCGCTATGATGTTTGAACATATGCAACAGGTCTTGTGCCTTCCCGCATTAATGAAAATTCACTTAATAAGATTGACATTTCTCACACCCTCTCTCTCTCTCATCTCTCTATCTCTCTATCTCTGTATATACAAACATTTATATATATATATATATATATATATATATATATATATATATATATATATATATATATATATATATATATATATATATATATATATATAAACCTGTTTGTTATTGTTATTGTTCTCTTCTGGAAAGCTAATTTCAAGGTTATTACAAAATAAATTCTCTGAAAAATGAACACTTGCATGAGGGTTACCTTTATATAAGGTTATATTTACTTTTTAGTGATATGTTTTGCTCGGAGAAGACAACCACTGTAATAACAGAAACTGTACTTTACTTCGACTGTGTTTAAGGCCACAAACATAATAGGACAACGCCATTAGCTGCGACAACACATTCAGAATAGAATCAATTTAATAGATAGTTTTCAGATCATTGAAAATCTCTTATCTTGGCAGCCATCGTTGATGCTAACTTCAAGGGATTTTCAGATGAATTGTATAGAAGTGTAAATTTTATTGTCTTTCTATTTCTTCATTTGTGGAACAAAAATTAAAAGTCACATACCATTGGTAAGCTGTCAAAATTTATGTTTTTAAAATACAATATTTGTAAAATTGATCAATGCACAAAGAATTCATACACATAAATAAATAAAATTCTTGGCTCATCCTTAAACAAAATGAACAGTGTATCTTTTTTGGTTGTATTTTTTTTAACCTTTAAAAATATCAAAATATTGTTTTGATATTTAAAATACTTCATAAAAGTTTTTCAAAAAACTATTAAGTTCAGTAATTTAGACTGAAAAATAAAAACAATGTGGTCAGTTTAATGCAGCACATATTTCCAGATTTTGGCCTGCATGAGCTTCTGCCTTCAAATATGGCTACCTTAAACTGTCTCATCAGTGGCTATGACATCACATGGAAACTACACATGAACACTTGAGGGCTACCTATATATAAGGTTATACTTACTTTTTAGTGATATATTTTACTCGAAGAAGAAAAGCACTGTATTAATAGAAACTGTATTTTACTTCGACTATGTTTAAAATCACAAATATTATACAACAACGCCATTAGCCGCGACAAAACACTTAGAATAGAATCAATTTAATTATGAAAGGATTACGACGGTCAACTCTTTGCGAGGTTGGAGCGCTCCATTAACTGGATAGAAGCATCTCAATCAGTCCATTCCCTAAAATCGAAATGAAAGAAATGTTTCAGTTATCTCCCGTGTGAGTAGACATTTTCATTTAATTTATATAAAAAGTATTATACTATTTTTTAATTTGCTTGTTTTTAAAAGTGCGCTCAGCCTTGTTAATAGATTGTTATCTCAATCTATGAGATTTCATTTTATGTGCATGTTTCAGCCAAAAGTTTTTTCTCCAAAAGTTTAACAAGTGGAAAACGTTTTTTTTTTTTCAGTAACTATATACCAAATACCTACCCACAAGGCAGGCAAGAATGTAGTTTTTTTTAATAATTAGAGAAAAGTCCCTTTGCATACGAAAAGAGGGAATTTGTCGACTGACCGTTGTTTTCCTCTATGTCCGTAATTTCTCGTCTCAGTGTTTTTGTCATTTTGAAATAAACTTAAGTTTGTACCCATGTCGAGTGGTAGTTTAAATTTGAATGCTTATCAGATTTTTAAAATTTTCCTATAATCAAACCCTTTTAGCATTTTGAAGCATGTGAAAAGGATATTCTTTTTATTATATTCTTAATTGTTTCGATGGGTTTGTTTTCAAGCTGGTATATGTCGCAAACCTGGTAGAATTGTTAATTATTACACACGTGTAGTGTGTACATGTACATTTTCCTCCCGCATTTTAAGGCAATTTGTGAAATGGATTTTATAAAAACTATTTTTGTCGTCGGAAAACAACGGTTCTATTTACCATTGAAATAACGTGGTATGGAAAGTGAATGTGATAAGCTATATTGCTGTTGTCGGAATCCCTTTATGTGAATGAGTTTTATTGCTGTTGTCGGCGTCCCTTTATGTGAATGAGTTATATTGCTGTTGTCGGGTCCCTTTATGTGAATGAGTTATATTGCTGTTGTCGGCGTCCCTTTATGTGAATGAGTTATATTGCTGTTGTCGGGTCCCTTTAAGTGAATGAGCTATATTGCTGTTGTCGGGTCCCTTTAAGTGAATGAGCTATATTGCTGTTGTCGGCGTCCCTTTATGTGAATGAGCTATATTGCTGTTGTCGGGTCCCTTTAAGTGAATGAGCTATATTGCTGTTGTCGGGGTCCCTTTATGTGAATGAGCTATATTGCTGTTATCGGGGTTCCTTTATGTGAATGAGCTGTATTGTTGTTGTCGGGTCCCTTAATGTGAATGAGCTGTTTTGCATTTGTCGGGGTCTCTTTGAAAACCGTCAAGGCAATGGCTACCTACAGCTGAACATTAAGACGCATGCACTATGCAATGTTGTTCATAAGCATTCTTAAAAATAGAAACTAGATAACCACTGTAATTGCTTCATGATGTTAACATGTTTTGTTGCAGCAGTGTTTCAAAGCTTATTGGTTTAAAAATTAACAACACTAAAAATTGTGTTGTGCCAATTTAATGGTACACATAGATAAAGTTACACGAACTGCTATTGCTCTTCTCATAATGTTTATAACTGGTATAAACTATTGAATTGTCCCTACATGATTTTCCATAAATGAAACGTAATATTTACAATTTTAGTGTATACCCGACAAGAGTTTATGGCTAGATACGAAAACGACAGTGTAACAGATGAAATTTTCTCTTATATTGACAATTTGTAAATAGAACCTAAATGTTGCCCTTTGTATTTAAAGTATAATTACAAAGCATTAGACATTTGTTTCTGGACCCGATTTAAAATATTTATTATGATAGCCTATATACACTTTCCATGTAATAAGTGAATGGAAAAAAGTAAGTTTATTAAGATAATATACACAGTCCATTAATAACTGTCTAATTATTGAAACAATATGGTGACAGCAAAACAACGAACAGTTGAAACACTGATACATGACAAAGCTTATACAAATACTTTTCATAACACCTGACACACTTTAGAAATATAACAGCCAACAATGACAACTTAGTAGTATTTATTTCAAAAAGTTACTTATAAGGTATGTGTAAAACCAGGTTTAAGTCAAAATAGGACACCAAAATAGTATAACAATTTCAGAAAAAAGAAAAAAAACACACACACTTCACCCATTAAAGTTACCTATTATAATAACTATGTCACACTTGATTTAGTTAATTACGCGCTGCTTAAAGTATATGGAATTATTATGATTTTTATGTAATTCGTAAATCCCGAAAGCCCCCACAACTCATTTGGAATAAGGATTAGTTCTATTAAGAAAATAAAAAAAACACTATCAGAATTTTTTATACTGGATTAATCTCCCTTTTTGAAGACTCATTTTGTTCCTAGCGTACAGCATAATTACTTGATCATCGTTATTTGCATGGATGTCTTACGATTTAGAGAAGTCTTTAAAGATGGTATCAGTTTGCCTATATCTAGAATATCTTACAATATCTGACCTTTGTTTGCGGGCATTTGTGCATAATTTCTGCAGAAATTAAAATCATACTTTAATCTAAGCATTGAGAAATTTTCCACAATTTCTCAATTTTAGGGCAGTAAAACTCGTAAACCAACACTTAAAATGTTCTTTCTTTTCATATCTACAAATAAGAACGATTGGGATTCCTGGTAAAAATAGACATCCACGTCACAACAGATGACGTGCATGAGCTAAAACATAAGTGGTCACGTGGTTTTCTTAGTTTAAAAATAGCTAACTGTGCAGCGTGGCTCAGACAGGAAACACATGTTTAAAATGATGATTGTGACGTTATGGTTCATTTTTCAGATAGGTGGAACAATGGATTATTGTGATCTTTAATGAAAATATTTTTGTCCAAACTGTCGGATACCACCTTTAATACTTACTTAACCAGCATTGTACTTTTACTATTTGGAGTACAATATTGCTAGATACCAGCATTAGCTACGACAATACAATATAATAATAATTAATTTAAAAAATGCACTATAACTGCTTTGTATTTGGATTAAATTTCAAACCGAGCATTTTAAACAAGAAAATCATTTCACAACTATGTTTTACACATTAACAAATAAAAGCAACCATTGCCTTGAACTAGCTGCATACTGATGTTCTTGAAAAAGAATATATGACAAAGTCCTATGAGTATTGCAACATATACCAAACTCCGAAAAGGCACAGAACTAAGGTATTTCACATGCAAGGCAAGCGAAAAGTAAGAACAAATTTGTGATGAGTCATTTAAGGAAAAGAGCAAACCCGACAGTTACCGACTTGGAAGACAACATTGTCTTTCATATAACGATCGTAAGGAAATATTTGCAGAAACATATTACATTAAATACGTTTACTGAAGAAATTATTCCTAAAATTTGATTGGCTAGTGAAGTGACTAGATTGACTTGAACTAATAATACATGTGAATGTGGTATGATTTTTTGTTTATGAAGGTTACGTGACCATTGTTATATTATAACTAACACCATTCTGGTAATTAATATAACACTTGAACTAGTTCCATGTACGGCTGATATCTGCTAAGCTTTTATTGCCCAGACTGCCATACTTCTGTACAGCACAAAGTCTCGAGGCTGTTGCTTCTTTTTAACAAAGTAGTATGTCACATGACTTCTCCGATGTCAGGTATCTCGGTAAACTATTTCCAAATGCACGCAGAACAAGTGTCGGTATACATATCTGTGCACTAAGTAGAGTTTAGGTTGCTTTTAACTACGCGATATAGACTCTAGAGCGATTATTAAACAAATGGCACTTTTCCCAAGCCCGGCAGTTATTCGTGCGACAAGGGGTGTCCAAAATATTACGCATACTATGGGTATGCGGCTTTGTATCACAATGTAATATTGAACAAAGTTTGATTCAACTTTATAGCACCAATACTCAGCTTAAGAACAAGCTGTTGAAGAAAATATGAAACTATCAATATGGAAAAGTTTATTACCAAAGCGTAATGCAGTTGTATCTCTATTATAGTCAACGAAGTCCCAGCACATATTTATTCTTATAACATACACAACACATTAAGTACACTTTCTTCACTGAGTGCACGTGTTTTGTTATATCGATTATTGGCGACGCGCTGGAGCTTATATATGGAATGATCACTGACATTTGCACATGGGGAAAGGTTTTTTTTGCAGACTTTCAAAACCTGATAAAATACGGGTCCTAAATCGATAACCGGCGTTTTATTTTATGTTTTTATTTTCATATTTATTTGTGTGTGTCTGTAACTTTCAAAATAACTTTAAAAATAAACAATAACATACTGAGAAAAAAAAACATACTACCTTCGGTAAAAATACTATCTAATCATTATTTGTGTAATGTGAGGCTGCTGCACATGTGCATTTTTAGCTTGTACCCTTTAGTTTTTATAGTCATTAATTTATAATAATTTTGCATTTTTTCTACATATGTTACATCTTAGAAAACCTATTAAATGGGTCGAGTTTTGCTTTTTATTTTGTTTTAAACCATTCTATGGTCTTATGAAAATAAGTTATATAGATTTTCTCGAGATTTATAATATACTGAAAACTTTCAAATAAAATCCATAACGTTTCAAGTGTCTTCATTACTAAATCCCATATTGCTTTAATCTCTTTACCTCTTAAACGTTTTTGCGTGGCCCTTGATGCTTTGCATCAACGACTTTTCTTGTATACCATTTCTTGATATAGCCAGATAATACTGGCCGTTGATTGGCCAACAATGGTAAAGCGTGATAAAAGTGTTGCGTAACGAGCCCATACTTTATAATGGTACACATCACTAATGACCATATGAAAGTTGAGTTGAAATGTTTTGAGTTTAGTGACATTGGGGACTTCACAAACAACGTGGGACATAGAGAAAACATCACGTGACATCCAAAAATACAGCACCCCTTATTCTTCGTGTTTTTTTTTCTTTCATGAATTTATGTCATATTTTGCTTTTTTGATCTCTATTTCACCCCCTATAGTTTGAAATATTAATTGGTGTCGATATAAACGCTAAATATGTGAACGTTCGGGTTCCCTTAAATAAATAACAGATGAAAGGTTTACACAAACTTTATGTAGAAAATTGAAGGTGCGTCTATTTCCTATAGAAGAAATAAGGAAAGCATTGCTACCAAATACCAACTGCTAAAGTGGACCAGTCTTATTTTAGTTTAAATAAAACTCTCACTCCGTCGATCGTCAAGCACCTTTTTCCAGGCAAACAAAGAGGCTTCCGTTACTTTGAGCAGATTTTTATAAACGAAAGTTTTTCCATTATTAAAGTTAATTATACTTAAAGTTAATATAATTATTATATTAAAGTTTAATGAGAGTGAATGTGGTATGTTCAATATTAAACGTAAGTCTTTGAAGTCGAAGGTTATATAAAGATGGATTTCAGTAGTGAAATAAATTATTTTGTTCTGAGTCTTACGACTTTAATGTTGCTCAAAATGAACGGTCACAGGCTCTTGCTATTAGCGGCGTGTTTGTTTAAATTTAAATTTTTTACCGCTAAGACGTTAATGTCTCTGCTTATATGCCTCGTACACCGTTGTTTTGCATTGTAAGTAAGATTGTTCACACATTTAAAAAAAAGAAGAAAAAAAGATATTTTAACATCTTTCCTACTGCATTCATCATAACTCATTAGCTGTGACTATCAAGTAGTAAGTTGTAGAATGGCGTTAGCTCCTTTCACTATTGGTGTGACTTTGATGTAGATTTGACATCTTCTTCAATGCTGAAATGCTTAACTTTTATTGAAAGGTTATCATGAATATAAACTATTTGATTTTTTTTCAAAGTTTCAGTCCTTTGCAAGTTAGTAAGCATGTCAAAGAAAAACATTGTAACTCTGCAGACTTTACGTCTCAAACATTGGTCTTTATCTAGCTACCTTTTTAATACTAACAACTAC
Source organism: Sinonovacula constricta (assembly GCA_007844125.1). Lineage (NCBI taxonomy): Eukaryota > Metazoa > Mollusca > Bivalvia > Cardiida > Solecurtidae > Sinonovacula > Sinonovacula constricta. The sequence continues at coordinate 52,579,472 of CM017555.1, forward strand.
TGCGCATGTAAAAATAATGATGTCAATTATAGGAAAACAATTACAAAAATGCATATGATATTCGAATTTAGTCAAATGAACAATTTTTATGAATTACAGTCAAACAGAAACTGTCTTTTTAGTCCTGTCGTAACATGCTATGCTCATTAGCAGGCAACTCTGTTCCAAAGTCCATATGCCGCTGTTTATCTTTATTCTATACTTTTGCAAAATATGCTTTTCAACTATTATACAAAAGAACAATTATCTCGAAATTTGAATTTAGAAAATGTTTAGAAAAAGACAGGACCTTTAAAATGCACAAGTAAAATTTAAATTTAACACCATAATGGTTGAAAAATGATATAATTCACAACGACTTTTGGAAAAGTCTTCAAATAATCAAGCATGCCCCAAAATGTTACAGATTGTTCGTGTGAGAGTACATGCACAGAGCATGGAAACTGCTGTTTCCGTCTGAGACCATCAAGAAAGAGAAATACACCTGCATGGCCACACCTGTTGGGTATCTCAAGGACGAGTTCAACTTCACTAATTATTTCCTAGTCATAAATACACCACCTGAACATGGCTGCGTAAATACAGTTTGCGAAATCGATGATCAAAGAAATCTCACCTGTTTGGACAAACCAGTGGCTCAATGGGGATCTCTGTATCCTGTAAGCTCCAAGACGTCAGAGTACATTTATAAGAATTACCGGTATGCATTGTACCATAATGATTCTGAGGTGGTTATGTGGACTGCATACCAAATCTGCTAAACAGTTATTTCTTCAGTGAGAACAAATGATGGTTGTGAGATATTATTTGAATACCCAGAAAAGGAATCAGATATTACTCACCTTCGTTGTGTTTCTGAAACACAAGGTAGATGCCCAGCGTACGTAAATCCAATCACATATCATAGCTTTATGGAAATCTAGGAATTATGCGACAGTGGCCCAATGGCAATGCATTTTACATCTAAAAGGGCGGCGAAAAGCATATTTTGCCATGAGTGTTATTCGCAATCTCAGCTACAAGATTATGATTGTTTTAGACTAGACCAATTTACGAAAGTTTTTCATAAAATTGGTGCATTGACCATGATTATAGATCCGGTTATAGCGACAGAAGTCCAGGCGACTAAAGAGTTAAAGGAAATGGTTGCTTGCCCAGCTGGAATTATAAATTTAGTTAGTATCATTTTGTGTTATGTATTGGTTGTTGCCGTAGTAAAAACGTAGAATACTTTGTATTTGTGTATAGGATAACTAATTTGTATTTGAATTGTTGACAGGAATCCACTCTGTGTCGTGCAGTGGAATGCCCAGTTGGCGAAATTTGGTCTTCGGCAGAAGACCGATGTAAACACAAGGGGAGAAGCCGGTTTGCTAAATTGGCCACAGTCTGGATAAAAGTTAACCTTGACGAACCTATTATGGTTGATGAACACATGATGGTAAACTTGATCAAAGCTGGCTTTGAACGCTTCAGTTTGTCTGGCAATTGGATATTATCAACCATCTGCCTGCCATACAACATGGATTATGTTTGTAGCTACATTGACTGTTTAGGCATCAAGGAAGACATCGCAAGAAACATGTCAGTGTTCGACTAGTTTGAATGGTTTATTGATGCTCTTACAACAACACTGAACTACGTTTCGCCCCCAAAGTCAAGTCGTCAATTCAATCAATATTAGCAGATACATAAATATTATCTTCAAATTCGACCCAGTTAAAAGGTTTACTTACCTTTGCCGATTCAGGTATAGTTTTAGCAGGATATGAACATGGGACAAGCAACGTTGGACTTCCGGCTTTGGCAAATGCTAAAACTAAGAACAATACCTATGTATTCGATATATTTCCTTTGTTAAGTGTATTCAAATTTATGAGTTTAGGTAGCCATCTCTCTATCACAAAGTTATTTTTCTGTCAACAAGTGATTTTAAATCAAGATGATTTTATTACATTTCTTGATGTCGCATTTAAAATAAGGCGAATTGGTCGTCTTTTGAAAAAAAGCTTCAAGCGGGCATACACAAAAGCAGTGACGGGACATCGTCTTTAAATGTGTGCATGGAAGATTCAGGGTTTGTTAAACTGACTTCTCGCAAAAGTACATGTACATGTTTATCAATGAATACTTTTATACTACTTTTTAGCATATCAATGCTTCACTTTGTGGTGACTTTTAATAAAACAAATTTATAAAAAAATATAATTTGAAAATTTATGCAGTTTGCTGAAGTAATTATTGTTCGAACATAGTAAAATTGGAAATTTTTGACAGAAACAGGTTAATCATTATTTCTTCTGACTGTAACAAGAAAATATATAATGTACGTGTTAATGGTAGAATAACATCGAAGGAGAGACTTGTTATGATGTTCTTAAACGAGGCATACTACATGTATGACAGAAAATACATAAGACATCTTTCGATTAACCCGCTAATCGAATAATGTGAAAGGAGCGTTAGAATTGCCAATGCACGTTCTACGTAAGATCAATATCGATTTTGGTAATTAACCGTTTTACGTTAGCGGAGTTCTTGCATTTACATTTTTAATCTAACACCATGTTTTATTTGCGATCATTTATTTATTGGATTAACTATGTTCTATGAAGGTGGATGATAGAAAAACACAGATTTTCACACAGTTCCAGTCTCATTTATTAATTTTTAAATGCATGCACACACGCGCGCGCACACACACACGCATGTACGCACGCAGACACACAACATGGCATTGTTTTCTCTTAAAAATCCCTTTAAATCAGTAACTAGAAACATTGAACACTTTTCTTTATATGTCTTTGACTTTTTCCTTTATCTAAGCTAAACAATTTCTCTATCGGACTATTCTATTAACAGAACCACGCGCAAGGACATTTATATTACATAAGAGATAAAAGCAATGGAAGAATCGTCTTGTGGTGAAACAAGAAACATAGGTGAGATCTTTTGTATGTTGTTACCTTGCACTGTCACAATGAGATGTCAACCTGTAAATACTTAGTAACGACTATTAAAATTATCCCACCTTGCATAAAGTCTGATCTAAAACACTTTATATAAAATATGACAAATAACTACGTACTGTAGTTGCATTATAAAAAAGGCATGGTTTGCTATATCGAAGGAAGGTACGTTTTGTGATTAGTACTGACACATGTAGGTAAGTGTAAATACGTTAACACATTAGGACTATTTGTTTGGACATAGTCGTTTTTCTAACTGTGGAAAATTCTTAATGTCTAATTCAGTGATGGTTCACTTAAGAAGAAACTTTAGGTAAACAGTTCGTCCGTCAGTCAGATTTTTAAAACAAATATAACCATTGATACATTAACGTTGGATAGTGAGTAAAATGCAGGATAAATGAACTTGCAGCATTTCTCCGAAATCAGTGTTAAGCATGATTGCCTTCAAATAGAACAAAACACCGTCAAAATAACTGAACTTGGATATTTGAGACAAAGTATGTCAGTCGCTCGTTTCTCCATTAGTTATATCAAAAGACCTAATGTTGGTTTGTAAAAAATTACTTTAAACGCTCTACTAATATTGATTCTCTTACCATCATAACCTCATTAGAGACAGCAATGTTGCTTCTCCTACCATTACTTTTTAACTGGTATCTTCAAATACAACATATGTTTCAGCGCGTTGAAAGTACAATAATTGATTGACAATTTAGTTTCCGCCCATACGTTTAAAGCCGACATGTCTAATGACTAAAAAAATCACAATTGTTGAGAAAGTTTTCAATGCTTCAAAGTCTTTATTCAATACTCCTCTGTAACTTTGTAAGAGTAAACCCAGATATCAATGTTTCTATCTCCAAATAACTGAATTAATATGAACTTAAAATAAGAATAATTTTACGCTCACAATATTCATGCCACTTGTTGGTATTGAAGAAGACTAAATGAGGTATGCTATACAATACATTGGCAATTACTTCAGCGCTGGGATTTACTTATACAAGTCTCTCCCATTACATTTAAAGGAAGGCATCTTGCTAATCCATATTGTCGTGTTCAGGGTTAGGGTTAAAATCAATAGGTACTAAATAAATTTGTGTTTTCTGTTGATTGATTCTTAATTTTATGCGTCCATAATTTGGTATGGCATTTCGTACAAAACAGATATAAGATTCGTGTCTTCTGTTGATTGTTTTGTGTATCTCCGTTGATAATTTAGTATTACATTAAACGCTCTTGTATGTCTTCTGTTAATTGTTTTGTGTATCTCCGTTGATAATTTAGTATTACCAAAGGAAAGAGAGACAGTTATGGAGCATTTGAATAGAGAAAACATGTTTTGTTTTTCAATTACGAATGTAAATTTAATGTGATTATTATTATTGATTTTAAAGTTATATGCTTCTGTTGGACATAATCTTACATTCAGAGTTAGGGGTTGAGCGTGTTTATGTGCATGAGAAATTGCTCTTGTTTTTATAACCTAATATTCCTCCATGGCCTCGGATACAGATAGGGTGTATAACAGTGTTTAAAATGTCTTTAAGAGACGTGTTTAATCAATACATTTCCTTAAAATTGCTTGCCTGTTGCTACCGTTAAAGATTGTAGTACTTAAAGTGCGCTAAGCGAGTCAGCATACCGATCTATTGTCATAATCGTATATGTGTTTTATATATCATTGCAATGTATTCCTTAGTTGCTCTTTGTTCAGATGTGAATATAAAGTGCCTGTCATCTAATTCGATTTTGTCTTTGTTACTAATCCTATTATTTTTATCTGGTATCCAACTCCTGTTATTAAGAATGTTATGGTGATTGTTCTATTTGTTCTACTGTTATGTGAAAAACAATGACACGCAACTGCTCATAAAAACACGCTAAACTAATCAAACTCCGCACAGGGTTTACGACATCGCTACGCTCGCTTAAAACCACTGCCATCATACAAAATCACGTGACGATAGTAACCAACAGGCAGATTAGCTATGACGTCTTTGCCTGCCAACAGAGACTGCAGACACTCGATTTGTTTGGGTTTCGCTTTTATGGAGGAGTCAAACTCCGTTATTACTTTGTGAATTTCTTCAACAGTACATGTATCCATTGATTGTTTACATTAAACCGGTGTAACACTGAAATTTCGCCCTCGGCGAAAGGACGGAAATGGCCGAGTTGATACGGTTACGATTGTATTGATAAATACAATGTTTGTTTTTTCTTTGTCGTTAGAATTTGTTTTTTTCATCCATTATTAGTCGTTTTTCTAACATACACATTCATTCCGATTGTCATTTTCCTGATCCAAAATTAAAAGTAAAAAAATCAAATCCTTCCAGATCTGGAAGGATTTCTGTGTGGTGGCAGAGATTCTCCTTACTGAAAGGGGGAGATCACTGCGTTGGAGATTGTAAACTAATATCAACCCAGTCTCGTACACAGAGCTGTGATGCATGCCCACTGTGATTAATGGCGCGAATATGTACAATGTGGCAATATGCCTCAACACTTGAAGTTATGTAACATCCGGGTGACGATCTATTATCGGAACATTACTCACGTTCAAGCTACTTTCGTCCATTTAATACTTTTGTATCACAATAACACGATACTTTTTCAAGCGAAGATGATTTAAATAAGCTTTCAAAGACACCACTGCCCTGCATGCTTATGCTCATTATTTTCAAGCATAAGAACAAGCAACCTTGAGATGTTTCGACTTTCCAGTTTATTGTTGCTAATAAAAGAAAATGGAGAGACATTTCCAAATCTGGGGAAGAAACTAGGATTTTTAGCTGTTTCTAACTACTTCCTCTTCTGTTGATGTTACTACTACTACTGCTTCTGCTACTACTTATACTACTAATACTACTATTAGTTGTACTACTACTGCTGCTCTTTCTACTAATACTGCTTCTGCTACTAGTACTACTACTACTACTTCTACTACTACTACTACTTCTACTACTACAACTACTACTACTACTACTACTTCCTTCATGGTCAGAGTATGGGTATTGTCCGGGTAGGAAAAGTAGTAGTTTTGTCGAACCCTATCAATATAGCGGGAGAGGAAATGTCCAAGAGGTTTCGTATCCAACTTTTACTTTAAATCTCTTCACAACTAAATATAATTAATGTAAGTCTAACTACACTGACGCGAAGTCACTTCATTTTACTCGCAGAAAAAATGCGAAGTCCCGCTAGCATTGCGCCACTCCATTTTTCCGCGAAGTGACTCCATTTCTCTGGAGAAAATGTCTATGTTACGCAAAGTCACAATTTTCCCGTTCACTTCCACACTTCGCGTTTGTAGGACGTTCCTCCTGAGCTGTATTGTATATCCGATGATATCTCGGGTATGACTCATATTGCATTGACACGAATATCGATCAATTCTTTTGTTTGATACTCAGCCCTACGTGTATCTGACATATAAGCATGAACCATTTTGTTTAACTGCTCGACGCTGGCAAGCTTAAATCGAAGTGTTTACCACCTGACCTCAAACAACAAGACCGTAGGCCTACTGTTTGTTTACGTGGCACAAAAGGTAGGCTAAAACTTAATAGTTTTACTCTTACAAATTATAAATTTACCTAATTGCCAACGTATGAGAGAACAAATCATTGTCGATGGTATTGCTCAACGAAAATAACACTAGCCTGTACACGTTATATGCTATGTTGAAATCGAAAGTAGGATTGTGAAACTCAAGCATACATTATTTTGACATTTTTTATGCGCTCAAGATTAATGATTAGATGCATTTGAATAAATATTTATTTCAAATTGTAAATGCTACTATATCCTATGATCTATTAAAACTGCACTCGAGATGATCCTTTTGAGGACGAAAAATAAGAGCATATAATTGTGTTGATGTCGTTGCTTCATGGTTGCAATACACAAATAACAAGCTATTCTCTTGTATTCCTTTAAAGAAAAAAATCAACACGTTTAATCAATTATGCGTCTTATCAATTTTAAAAACGGTATGTGTTACGTGTTGTTGTTGTTTCTTTGTCACGGGATTTTAGTTATTTTTTCCTGCAAGTGACGTATGGTAAAAATAAACAAAACACCGCCCTTACAGGTATAAAAGCGAACGGGTTATACAACCGACATGAGGAGCTCTGTTATAAGCAGGTAATTCAATATCAGATGTTAACTTGTATAGCCAATATTTTTCGTTCAGAATTATCTACCTGTAATAAAGGTAATTTTTGGTAATTTAATATTGTACTGAGATGGACGTTTCCTAATTTAAGACTGACAGGCTTGTGACATAGAACGTTCTATCAGTAAGTGACGCACTGCATGCTGCGTTATCTCACCCCAGTTATGGAGAATTTGTGCAGAACCGCTGCATAAACTTATACTATAGGTTAAGTAAAGATTGTTTTTAAAATTGATAACCTCAGGAAATATAACAACGCGTAATAACTTATTACATATACTTGATACTATTACATACCAGATTGTAAAACAGCATACCATAACACACATTTTACCAGCCAGGCATGAAACATACACATCGTTCCCCTTTCATTAATAGAGTTTTTATTCCTTTATCCTCCCTCAAAGAAAAAAATTATCTTAATCTTGCAGTCACCCAAATGGCTATAACTTAGTCCTTCTTAGTTTCCACTATGCAGCACATTCAATTAAATATAAAATAACTATACAAACACCACCACTTACAACTAGGAACCTTTCCTCATAAAACACACATACGTCTATCTATCATTGGTTCTGCTAAGGTGCAAACTACGACCATTATTGTGGGACGTGGTTTCACATTAGGTGTCAAAGATTGGACATGTCCTGCATAAACCAATCATAAATATGAGGTAACCTTTAAATCCGTTTAAATATAGGTTCCAAACTGGGGTACCAAAATTTGAACCCATGAACAAATTGTGGCCGAAGTCGGTATAAGTTATTTGGGTGAACGTTGCCTTTTTATATCTAACTAGCTCATATACTACCAACAAATGTTGCTCGAAAATCGGATTACCGTCGAAAGATAAATTGCAATCTCTAGGTAATTGGTAATTAGTAAATAGTAGAAGTAAAGTAATATAAAACACATTTTCCGATGTAGCAGTCTAACCTCACTTTTGAACTAGTTACAGATACCCACGCAATGTGTCGTCGGATAAATATCTAAGCGACTCTCATTGTCATATAATCATATACTCATTGAAACAAGACACGCATCACTCAATCAATGACTTATACACACGGTGTGTGGAATGGTCTACTTATTGTCAGCTGAAACTGTTATAGGCCACATTTTTTCATAAGCGTAATACTATTGACAACTTTTCAGAAGCAGAAAAGCAAGGAAAGGGTTTAATGAGCCACCATTTGTGGCTCGTACTGTCCCATTGGTCTGAAAACGTTTGGCGTTTCCTTTTAGCTTTATATGTATGTATTTATATATGTATTTTAGCTTTATATGTATTGTTGGGCTAAAACCAATAATATTTTCAGTAAATGTATCATGTTAATCTTGATTAACTTGAATGAGTTAATAATAATTAATAATAAGGTTTACGTGTGATTTGTATGGTTGTTTGACTAACCTCATCTTGTTCACAACTGACAAATGACGACATTATTTGCTGTGCGCGTCGTATACTTGACTGTTGCATATGTTTATAGCCAAGTAGTTTTCTTCACTGGCTTAGAACACACATTTTTTCAAATGTTCACCTGATTAAGACAGAAAGAAGTTACTATTGGGAATGCATGTTATCATCACAGTATGTATTTTATTTCATCATAATGGTGTTCAGTATATGACAGTTTATGTCAATTTGTGTACATGATATATGCTGTTAATTTTGTTGTACAAGGCCACATTGAAATAAGGCTCTGCTGTAACATGTCTTTATGTGTTACTTTCTTGAAATAAAGCATTAAATACTAATACTAATACTAATGCCCACATTCTTTGGGTTTGAAATAACATTTAAACTTTAGTTATTTGAAATACCGAACATATTTGTAATGTTTTAACCTAATTTATTGACATGGATTGAAAAACGTATATATACTGTATATATATATATATATATATATATATATATATATATATATATATATATATATATATATATATATATATATATATATATATATATATATATATATATATATATATAATGTGTTTATAAGAAATTTAAATTAACGTAATAATTTATGTTTTAAGAATAAAAGAAACGTGACTGATATATAATTAGTAAATACAGTATATGGCAATTTATTCATAAAAAGAGGAGACAAGTTGCATGTTAATTAATTGTTCTCTTCCTTGAACTCCCGGCTCGCTCGAACTGGAAAGTCATCGGCGTGGGTGTTCGAGCGACTGGGGTTTGACTGTAGAATTAGTTTTATGGTCGACCTTATATTGCCTAAATTCAAAGTATATCAACTTTAGCTTCACATCACTTTAATGTGCGGATTTGAGTCAAAGTGGCTTTTAATAAGCAACTGCTTTACCTCTATATTTTCTATTTTCATTGTCTACCAATACTATATAGATCGATGTAACTTGTTGTTGAAATGCTAATGGTAACCATTACACTTGCAGTCGGATATAACTGATACAGCACAGTAGCATGATTTAAATGCCCTCTAATGTAATGATGCTAAATTTCAATGATAGAAAATGCTGGAAAGTCCGCACTTATGTAAGATTGTGAGCAGTAATTAGAATACATAAATGTGCATACAGTTAAATATGAACATAATTGTTTCGATGTTGTGTATATCAAAAGCAGCACATATTCTCTGGCAATCAAAACTGATTTATATTTTGGTTTTAAATGTATCCATTATTTCGCAAGAATTGATTTCATGAACTAAAGACATATTGCTTGTAAGAATTGCCATGTTTTACTACGGTTACACATGTGACATTCACCCAACTGGGTTCACATACAATTTGAAGTTTCATTGTTTTTAACTTTTTGATTCGCACTTAAAGAGCTAATGTAGTTTCATTCAAAATACATCGCACATTGACACGAACATGACAATACTGCTGCGTTCAGAAAGAACCTCTTGTACCAACACAAAGGTTAATGTAAAAGTTATATCCCTAAATTAAGACAAATAAGCAGTTCAACACCTAACACTGAAAATCTGAATTATACAAATAATGAAAACTACCTTAAAAGTTCAAATGTAAGTATATATCAAGGTAAAACATATTGTTTTTGTTTGAACGAGATGTCGCATTCATCTCAAAAGAACAGTTTCGTTAACACATTTACGTTCAATACATATAATTCAAATAGCCGTCGTTTATTATAATTGACAACACCTGAAAGGCAATCATAAAGAACTGAATTTTGCACTCGTACCAGTATCAATAGGCATTGAAAACCTGTTTATGCTATATATAGCATGTAGATATTTCAGTGTTGACATTAGATCGATAATCGATTAAAACGTTTGGGTTTACACATTCGAAGTGTTTACTGTGATTATTCAGACATTCATTGTGTAGTTTTGTATCGGTGACTGAAAAGGTAAGATAAAACCTACTACTTCTATGCTAGGTCACACATGTAACATTTAACTTCTTACTCATGTTAATGTTTTCAAACTATTGTCAATATTATATTTGTTCGACATTTATATATTATATTTGCTCGACATTTATATAACGTCGCTTAATTAAGATATCAACATATGCTTTTATATACACTTTATCTCTTAGGACCCGATCAACTTTAATCGTTTGAATCTGTCGTCAGCTAACTGAACACTTTTGTAATACCACAGCACACTAGAGTACTAGGTCAGTATTTGGGCTGAAATTTGTCAATTGCTATTGCCTGAAACTTTAAAATAATAAGGGAACTAACGAATTCTTGATGCAATGCATTTCATTTAATTTCCAGACTCTCACTCTTTCGTCACAACAGATAAAAGGAAACGTCAACACTTGGACATTTTTTAATCAAATAAAGCGTGTTTCTTTTCATTGCTTGCATTTTAGGAATCCGTCAGGAAGTGCGATTTTAGAGCTCTATAAAACCGTTTGAGCACCCCATTCGGCTCTTTTTGCCGACTGACCGTTCTAAGGCGGTAAATGTTGGGTTTGCTAATTTTGTTAAATGAATTTTCACAGATTTTGCATGTAGCTTGCATGTGAATACCTTTGCCCTGTGCCTTTTAAGGGTTTGATATATGTTGCAATGCATATAAAACTTTGTCATATATTCTTGTTACAATTGAATGAGTCTTCGGAATAATAAGTCTTACTAATTAGTCTTACTAAATAAGTTTCAGTGTGCATTTAAGTTTCTTAAAGTATGTCTTTATATTTAAATCAACACCTTCAAAATTCTAAAATGGCTATATTTATTGCAAATCTCTCTAAAGTGATGAAAAATCCACCCATGTAGGCAATATCATAAATAATTTGTAAACATTTGTTAAAAAGTTTAACACTTTACCTCCAACCTTATAGTATTTCGCTGCATAGATATTCAAAACTATTTTCTTTTTAGAAGTTTATATCTGCTGAGCATAGGTATAAGGTGTTATATAGGATCAGTCACAAGTTGTCATTTAATACAGACATTTATTGAACGAGTTGAGGAAAAGTGATAGTAAGCGAGCCTATGACGAAATAACTATCATTTTTCATGGGCGAGTTTTACAAAGGTTTGTATTAAATGGCAACGAGTGTCAAATTCTTTTGATCACATGTTTTTTAATTGCCAACGTACGATTTTACCAAAATGTAACAACAATACTTGTTGAAATTATGGTATGAGACACTAGTGTAATATCAGAAATTATGTAATGGGTGTACTTAATGAAAGTCATGATTTCTGTTGGTTTTCCTTTTTGTTTGTTATATCTCGTCTCTGTGTTTTTGTCACGTTTAACTTTACCCTTTACGTCTTTGTCTGGAGATAGCTCTGATTAAAATGTTTGAGGTGATTCTTATAGGACCTTTTATATTTTCCTATTCGTATTTATTTTCTTTTTCTAAGCATTTTATTTCCCTTACAAAATATTTATCTCTTTCCAAATTATTTCTTTAGATCCTTGAATTGTATGATATGGTCTCCCCTCTAATCTTACATAAAATGTCAAACATAGACCATTTACTCGTGCTCTATTCTGAAAGGTTCAGAAGTGGGTAAGTAATAAATCATAATTATGTTTTTCCGCCTGTAGACAATTGAAAATAATCTACATGATAATATAAATAACAAACTAATGTTTGCTCGTGTCATATCTGTACGCTAGAAATACCTCGTTCCAAAGGGTTAGAGTCTCTAACTTTAAACTCCTCAGTCCATCAACACGTGGATTCGTGTCCTGGTCGAGACAAGCGGGTAGATTTTCATCTAACATTTGGAGTACGTAAGTCAAGTGTCTTCCTACACCAATGGTATGCTGAACATCGCCATTATGATCATAGCTGTGTTGGTTAGGAGCAACAAAAACCAAACACACACACAAGATATTTATCTGTTGTATTATACTTTTTGTTTCAGAACATGGTACTTCTACGAGGCTTTATTATACAGGCGTGCTCCCCATTTCTATTCATCCTGACTGTTAAATGGACACAGGAGTCGAATCTCAGCGAGTATGGGAGTCTATTCTGTGTTTTAATTACATTCCTTGTCTGTTCCATTTTAACCTCAAAACTAACGAAACACATAACAGCTCTAAAAGAGAAGACCTTTATAAGTGCTGTATTTTTCGGCATCGTCAGTGTACATATGCAACGCATAGTCGAAAAAGATAAACTAATATTCTACGACGCCTTGGCATTTATAGACTATCGAACTGTGTTCCAGACCTGTTATCAGACTGTTAACTATGTAGCAACACTCGTGTATTATCTTTATTGCGAACTAGGTTTACGACCACTTCAAATATTAACGCATCTTACGTGGTTACTCTTTAACGCAATATTACTGCTGTGGGTAGTAGACAGTGTTTTTTCTTATGCATGGACATCTTCAGTTGTCGTTCTCGCAAGAAACCTCGCTCACGACTATTGCACCAACTGTACTCCAGAATTTCCAGATGGATATCTAAACCCGCGAGTACTAGAAAGGACAGAATTCATAAAATGTACCTACGTCATGGACGAATACATCCATGGTCAGGAACAAACACAGTTTGTGGCATCTTTATTAGAAAAGGCTACCGATTATCCTCTTAAAGTTATGTCTATAGAAAGGTATTTAGGGGAAGATGTTGAGTTCGATTGTTCGCATCTCTCTTTACACTCGGATTTAAATTTTAACTTGAAATGGTTACACAACAATGTTAATGTAAGGAACTCCAGTCGACATATGATAAAGTTGCCAATAGTATCAGAAGGACATGCTACGCTCAAATACAAATTCACTGCTGCTTTACGCATAGAACGATTGCAGGAGGACGACTTTGGAGTATATGAGTGTATAAGAGAGGAGCTATTAAATAAAATCGAAAATACATTTTATATTTTAAAGAGAACTTTATTTGTTTTTAAGTTATATCGTATGAAATATAAACCACGGATAATTTACCGAAGTATTGGAAGCCTTATAGCAAGTAATGCTTTCTTCTTGTATCACACAGATGCTGATCCGATGGATTTGTCACTAGAATACACTGTAAACAACCAATTGTTGGAAAACACATGTGTTGGGAATAATTTTGGTGTCTGTTCTTTAGCTGCGAATGTCTTGTCATGGATATCCGATTTTGATTTTGATATTGAAAAAATGTATGGTACTATATCAATCCCTTTTTTAGACGTAGGTCAAATTGAAACGGTGCCTTTAAAAAGTGCTATAATATACTTTTGTTTGTGTGACAAAGCATACGGCATTCATAAAGTTTCATTTATGCGCAATGTTTTTAACAAGAGAACCAATTCATACCAAACAGAGGAGTATGAACATCCATTGAAATTGATCATTCTACCTGATGCCAGAGCTTCCTTCTTCAGATGGTTTGACGATACAGACACATACAATCGTTTGGCAGCTGACATTGACAAAGAAGACAACTGGCAGAACATTGAAGTTAAGGTGTTAAGCTTGGTTGATTATATAAGTATGACAGAAAGGAAAGAACTATTAATGACTAGTTTAATTCAATCATTGACGTCACTGGCAGGGCAAGGATTATTCTTTTACTTTCTTGATATTTTAGTGAAATTTTATTGCCATACTGTCGGTGTAAGAACAGCTCGTTTTTTGGCATCATTGGCCATCAAATATCAAGTCCGTCTGGCTATTGTCGACAAAGACCCATACGTGTTTATTTCTCATTCTGGTGATCAAAACGACCTTGTTCTCCGCTGCCTTCTACCTTTTATTGAGCAATCCTGTCATAGAAAGGTCATTTCCTCTCATGAAGACTGTGTTCCAGGATCAAGCATCGTTCACTCTCATATCCAGAATATCAAACAAAGCCGACAAATTATTATAATTTTAAGTGAATCTTACATGAATGAACCTGAGTGCTGTAGGCTACAATTGGAACATCTCATTTTGCCACTGTTGTATGAGGATAAAATCCCGGTAAAAGACGTGTTGATTATAAAGTACAACTTACAAAATCAACTGCCCCAGCCTCTGAGATGGAATCTCGACTTAAGTGTCATGGTTTGGCAGGACATACGGGACACGGAGGAACAGTTACAGAGAATCCAAAAATGGATAGCTACGGGGTCTGTTTGATGTGTTACTTATTCACATTAGATTAAAATTTTCAGTCGTTCATCAATACTGTTAAATAATGTCTTCGAAAGTGCATGAGTAGACAAGAAAAGTACATGAACTTATTGGGTAAATGTCGTGTTGTTGCTCAGACAAGTTCTGCTACCAAAAGTGGATAGCTATCCTTGTTTTACCAAAGGGTGCTTGAGAGAATGGATAACTGTCGTAATTTTACCAAATTGTGCTTGAACAAGCAGATAACCGTTTTAGTTTAACCAATTGATGCTCAAACAAATGGATAACTGTTTTAGTTTTACCAAACTTAGATCGGACAAGCAGATGACCGTGTTAGTAAAACTAAAAGGTTCTCGAACAAATGGAAAACTGCTGTAGTTTTTTCAAACTGTGATCGAGCAAGCAGATAACCGTGTTAGTTCAACCAAATGGTGCTCAAACAAATGGATAACTGTCGTTGTTTTACCAAACTGTGATCGAACAAATGGTGCTTTTAATGATATCGTACCACGTGCATGTGATATAGAATATTTTTAAAGTAGATTATGCAATTTAACTAAAATTAAGCAATGCGAATTATGTAAAGGTCATATTTGTAAATACGATTGAAATTCCTACTCACAATTTCTTTGCTACTTGAATTGAGTTGTAGAACCGAATATTTGTGACCCTTTTTATTTTTGTTTATTCTTGTAAAATTGTTTTGTTGCAATGCATTGTTTATTACATACACCAATAAAGGATAAACTAAGAAATGTGTATTCTTTTTGTAATATAAAATAGAAATCATATTAAAGTTAGAATTTACGAACTAAATCACCAAGGCAACTCTATCAGAATTTACCTGGCAAAAAACATTGATTATCTTATTATGTTTCTGACATGCAAAAATGATTGAAAATGGTACTGTTAAACTAAAACGTTCAAAACAATACATGTTTGAACTCACTTTCGACTTACTGATGAAGAGAAATAGAATCCCGATTCAATAGATAAAAACAAAAACAACTTATTTACAGCTTTATCTTTTCGGCGAGCATGTAGTTTATTAATTTCAGTTTTAGACATTTTTGTCATTATTGTTATCAGTAAGTTAACAGTAAAATATACTATAGCATAATTTCGGTATAATACAAACTTTGCTGAATTGTAAGTTTTGCGTTTTTAAAAGGCTTCCACAAAGGAATATGAAACCCAAGTAGCTCTTATAGTCCTAATTTGCCAATCATTATGTGACACACATCGCAAGAAAGGTCTGGTCAAAATTTTTCATTGTTTGTATCCTATGCAATCTCCCACATAATGACTAATAAAACGTGCCTCCAACATCCATGTTCAAAACGTCGATATATAGAGATATCCTCACCTTGAGCATGTTTTTTTTTTATATTTGAAATTGGTACCATGTAGTAATATTGTCTACTAACAATTCTACACTAATACATCTGTTCTTAATAATTCAGTGACCGGATTGACAACTCACTTGAAATGATACGTCGACATACATGGCACGGATAAAACCAACAAAATACTTATATCAAATACTATATCATGAACGTTGCATAGACATGAGAGAAAAGCTGGATTAACGACCGGCATGTCGTCTCATACGAAGGACGTTCTACATCTAAATGTTCTAAGAGTGACGTTCTAAATTTATACCTTAACTCTCATGGCCGTTATATTAAAATATTTTATTACATATCTTAACATGTTCACAGTTCAATCGACAAATAAATGTCAGTTTGTTTTTTTCAAAAAACGCTTTCATTTCCTACATTTCACATAACAAGCAACCTTTTGACTGTTCTTCAATGTTGTTTACATCTATTTTATGAAGTATCCGCAACAAACCTTCATGCAATTGTGGTGTCGATGAACCCATTGCTGGTATATGCTCCGAAGAACGGCAGCCCTTACGGCATACATGAACTATTTCAAATCTGCTTTGTCATTTGCTTATATGTCATGGTATGAACATGGAAAATAACGCAAACCAAATGTGGTCCGTCTGACATCGTGCACACTTTCACAGCCATTGCAGACTTTCTTAAGCCTAGAACACAGCATGGCCTTTATTCGACCGATTCATTCAAATGTTCTACAATAGGAAATAATTCTTATGTAAGCATTAATGATTACGTGTTGTCCTTGTTCTCACTTTGTTTATAATGTCGCCACTACAACCCTCAGAAGTTATCGCACCGTTTTTCGTTATAAGTGCGTTTATTGTCCATATGTAAAAAGATCGCCCACACACCTTCTAATTACATACTATTTAAAATAAATAATCTCGTTTGTATTGTATACTGTGTTTTCAGTACTTGTAATAACAAATAATCGTATAGAAAGTAATATAATATGAAAAAAGAAACTTAGGTGTTTACAGGTATTCTTGACATTATATTAACATTACTTATATTACATGACACGTTTAATCTAACAACAAATACCCATATTTTTCAGAATCTGTTATTTGAGCTGTGATCTAGTTTTATGGTAATATTCTACACAAACTACATATCACAAATTGCAAAAAATTAATTAATTGATAGATTGTACGACTCGTACAATAATTGCTAGATTGTACGACTCGTATTACTGTATTTATGTATTAATGTATTTAGTTCTAAACAGTGGAACTGATTTGCTTCTGGAGTTTATGCATATGATTTAGACAACAAATGCTGAGACTCGAACTTGCTATGTCGCCCCAAAAGATCAAAAGTATATATATATATATATATATATATATGTGTGTGTGTGTGTGTGTGTGTGTGTGTGTGTGTGTGTGTGTGTGTGTGTGTGTGTGTGTGTGTGTGTGTGTGTGTGTGTGTGTGTAGCAATATTAGTAGAAACTTGTCAAAAAATAACTAACTCATGTTAAAAGGAAGATCTGCACGACAAATAAAATCATACGAACAAAACAAATAAAAAAACAATACAAATATTCCTTGACTATATTAATGCTACTGTTTAGTTTGCAATCATTTGATGTCATCACGGAAGGTCCTAATTGGAGTAATCCTAATTCAATTGTCTTTGAACTTAAATCTCAAGCAATATAATAAATTTAACAAAGTGAAACCCAAACTTTCTAAAGTTCAAGGTCTTTATGAACAGCACATACTTCAAGTACATTTACAGCATAATAAGCATGCCTTTAAGCACAAGTTATAGTAGGTATCGGCGGTTCAATATTAGAAGTTGCTTTCTGTATTTACACGCGCGCGCGTGCTTTGTGCGTGTGCTTTTGTGCAAGGGTGTGCTTCTGTTTGTAAAATGTGGTTTTGGTAGCAACTTTTTAGAGCAAAAACACATGTATGCTTCCTTTATATAACTTCTTTTCTTTAATACAGTATTGCATATTTTGCAGAAATAAGGATGTTCATCAGTGTGATTTGCATTTCTAAGGGCTAGACAAATACTCGGTCGTACGTCAAATTCTGTAAGATAAAAATAATTAATAAAAAAACTCGGAAGATAAAACAACAACAGTGTATCTCCAATATAGAAAAAAAACTTTAAAAAACCTATTCGAATCAAAGTCCAATGTTTGCTAAACTTTTACTACAAAGTCGTATCAAATCAACTCCTTATTGCCATAACCCCATAGCACTTACAGGAATAAACGACAATCAAAATATGACCATGAGTAAAGCAACATAAAAATTAAAGGCAGTACAAAGGCATTCATATGCCAGTCCGTTGTAAAAGTTTCAACAATCTTGTGACGAAACAAAATACAATCAAAAGAGCAAACCCAACAGCTCCAAAATCGCACTTTCTTAGCGGTTTTCTCAAATGAAAGTAGTGAAAACAAAACAGAAAGTCTGAAAACAAAATGACTGAGACTTAAGACGGCGTCGCCAGTCAGCTTCTGTCATCTTTCAAATGGTCAGTCTAATTATTATTATTATTATTATTATTATTATTATTATTATTATTTTCTTTAAAATTCTTCCCGAAATGTAACATTACACGAAAGTAAATGATACAATTCCAAATTCAACACTTTAATATTTATATCACTGTAGAATATAGTAAGTCCAAGTAAGTTCTAACACAGAAAGATTTAATATAGAAGCTGCAAGTATTTATTAACTATATGTCCAAACTCTAAAGCAAACGTTTATTCAAACTTTTTATCCAAACATCCTTAAATCGGCTAACACGCCCTTATATATACCCAAAGAATTTCTAGAACATTCACGAGACCCAGAACATTCTCGAAACCCAGTTAAAAATAAACAAATGAACTTTCTAGCATGCATTTAGTTTTCCCCAAAATATCATTCAAATCCTTTGTTAATGCATTCCAGCCTGTTTTATCATATTTTTACTTTTTTTCTTGGAACTGGACCCAATCAGATGCATGTTGAAGGATAATTGGTTACAGCATGATCACTATTTTCCAATGAGGATTCAATATAAACACCATTTATTCCACTTTGCAGAATATCAAGTCTTTTATAAACGTATTATGATTAACCCACAATATTGTGTAACCGTGAATTAAGTAATTAAGTAATTATCTCTAACTGCCTCTAGAAACTCAACTTCTAGTTTACCTGTGGCCTGTTAGATGCTCTTATTTCTTCACCCAATCCCGAGGAAGTTGAAATCTCCATTCGAAAGTATATGAGTGTAGCCCAAACATGTATTTCTTCTAAATAAGCACTCTTATGTCCAATTGTTAATAATTAAACTTAATTAAAAACATTTATTATATTTTAAATAGAAATTTTATTTCTATTTCAAACATACTGTAATATAAATTTCCATATGCATAAATAATCGTCCCGCTACCATAATTATACTTTATGAATTGTCACGGTATACTATCATAACCATTAAGTAAATTTTCCGACACAATAATTTAAAATCTTAAGTTTTCGGTTTATTTACTTCAAGAGAAATAATCGCAGGTTAATGCTGCATAAGGTTTGTCTCAAACTGAATCTTGTACAATAAAAAAGATTACCATCATTTAAATAAGGAAATATGACAAAGTCCTATGAACATTGCAATATATACCAAAATATGAAAGGGCATAGGACAAAGGTTTTCACATGCAAGCCAAATGTAAAGTTTAGAACAAATCTGTGATGATTCATTAAACAAAATGATCATACCCAAGAGTTACCGCATTGGAACGGTCAGTCGGCCGACTGGGGTGCTTAACTTGAAAACTGTTCGTTAGTGTTTCCCTTTCTACCCTGTCTTTTATGAGAAGCTCTTTTCAGTTACTTTTCAGTTTTTAAAGAGCGTCTTTGGTCAGTTGCTTTGTCCATAAAATATCTCCGTGAGTACTTCTTGTACCAGCAACATTTCACGTTCAGTTTTAACAAAACGTGCTTCAAATAGTGCATGAAATTCAAAGAACCCAGCACATCTATCTTTAATAGATTTTGTCAGCTGCATCTAATGATTTCTCTTGTTATTTGCGACAGAACTCAAGGCAAATATGTTTTCAACTTATGTGGAAAACCATTTGTGATTTTTTATGAATTAAATTAACATATGTTTTAACGAACCTTTGTTACTAGAAGCAGTATATATACTACTGGAAAACTCCAACTACGTAAAAGACGACTTTTTTGCCGAATTTAAATGCGAATTACTAAATAAATACGTTGCCAGTAAACACGTGATATAAATGGCGGATCTGAACAGCAGGACCAATCTTTTACCCAACATGATGTAGGCAACAAATACAGAATACTGTAACAGCTATGTATGTCGCTAAAACGATTATCTTTTGATAATAATGCATGTATATGGGGCAAGACTAATGTAAATTTAATAATAACTCTCTCCTGTTAAATGGACGTTTTTCCCTTGACAAAAATATTGATAAATGCGTTTTTTTCCCGACAAACGATAATCAAATTAACAATACAATACGAACAATTCAAACACTCATTGGTTATACTATTGCACCTGTTGAATCCTTTAAACTGGTAAATTATTTGATGTCATCACGGAAGGTCCTAAGTGGACTAATCATAATCCAATTGTCTTTGAAGTTCCAATTTAAACTTTATACATGTAATAAAAATAACAAAGTGAAACCCAATCTTTTAAAGATTAAAGTCTAAATGAACAGCACACACTTCAAGCACATTCACATCATACAAAATGCATTTAAGTACAACTAATAGTCACGTACTTGTAAAGATACATGACGATTTGCTTTTTTATTTAAATTCACGCGTGTGCGTGCGTGCGTCTCTGTGTGTGGGTTTGTGTGTGAGTAAAGGTAGTTTAAGTAGCATCTTCTTAGAACATGCACAAGAACGCAAATTAACATATGCCAAATTATGCTACTTTTTAAAACTTCTTTGCTTTAATACAAGTATTTTCCATAAATAAGGAAGTTTGTCTTGGCTATTTGTGCATTTCGGGATGTAAACGAGCACATGCACATGGTTAATCAAGTACTTGCCCGAGCGTCTATTTCTCGAACCTAAAAATAATTAATAGATTACTCAGAAAAAAGTAATTGTGTCTCTTATTAAGAGAGAAAATATTCCAGTCAAATTTGCGAAAACTTTTACGACAAAAGTTTCAAATTACTTCATTATTTTCACAATCTCATAGCACTTACAGGAATGAAAAAAGTAAAGCAAAGTCCATGATCACAGCAAGATATTTTAAAAATAAAAACAAACGTGCATGACAAAGGCGTTCACAAGCCAGTCCGTCGTAAAATTTACAACCAACCTGTGACGAGACATACATAGAAGAACAAAGTATCGCATTTGAACGGTCAATAGGCAAATGGGATGATTACACCTAGTTTGCAGAGTTCTAACCTCGGACTTCCTGATGGGTTTCTCAAATGCAAGCACCATCCTGATTATGTGCACGTTGTAATGAATGTATATCATATCATCATAATTATTATTATCATATTATTATTATTATTTCAGTCGTCATCCAACGTAGACTTTTCATCCGTGTCAGTAAGCAGAAAGAGATTATCTACAAGCAGTCCAGGATTGTATCATGTAGTTAGATACATGTCTGTATTTCTGCATGACACTTTAACTTTACTACCTTCAGCTTAAAACGCATTGAAACTTCATAAATAAGCTTATTTATATTGGTATGAAAATTGTCCCTTGGGCTTAAGTCATGACTTATGCTTTAGAATGGTTGGTGAATAAGGGCCTTAATTATTGCTAACACATCAGAGAACATTCGTGGTATTTATGCGACCGTTGAAATCATTCTCTACAGCATTATTTGTAATATTTCCGCAGAGATTGATACACCCCACCTCCACATCAAAATTTTCTGGATCCGCCCCTGCCGGTCCTCTTTTTTGTGACAGAAAATTCCTGTATACCTCCAACTGTGTGAAAATAATTTACTGATCATACCAGCACCTTGTATATCCACGGATATTGATCCCCTTGTAGCAATTTTCATTACATCAACCACAATTTCATGTTATATGAGAATTTAGTTAAAATATATTATTTATAGAATTTCCTTTTCTTTAATACACATATAAATACAACCTCCATTGATGTAAATGTATGAATTTTACGTTCATATCCGTACTCCGTATGTCTTTCGAACGACTTCCACAAAAGAGGTTTAATATACAAAAAAAATATTTATTTTTCACCAAAATTAACATAAATAGAGCAAATAATGTCGCCGATGGGTGTAGTAATGGGTTATTCTTTATGGATTTCCCGCCAGACAATTATAGCTGCTTTACACCAATACACAATAAGCACGAAGAATTAGCGTACCTTTCAAGTTGCTTCAATTTTTAGGGAATCGCTGTTTTGTTGATATGGTAAGAAAATACATCATTTATTAAGACAATAGAAAACAACAGAAGGAATTTATTAAACTAAACGGAGCTGTTTCTTCAGAATAAAGACAACCAATAAGATTAACGAAAAGTGCAGTTTGCTACTCAGTAACATTCGTAAAAATGAATCGTATCATAGAGTTTCGTTCTTTCTTGAAGGTAATACTACAACTTTTGCAGTCATCCTACTTTTTCTGGATTTATATTGCTTACACTAAAATATTGTTTTTCATAATATTTCGAATTAACCTTCATGAATAAAGAATTGTTATTCGTTTGTTTCGTGTTGAAATTTAAGACATTGAAAAATACATGTTTGATCATTCGGAGTAATAAATGTATATATGATTTTACTTTGAACAATAAAAATAGGAAAAGCTTCAGTTTATTGACGGAAGTGAAATATAGAACATTAAGACCATATTCGACAGAAATACAAAAATAACCCTCGCGATCCGATAACAATTCAAAAGAATTTACTAATATGTTTCATGCATAAATACGATCATTGATAAAATAAATGCACTGTTTTCTGTCAGGTACTGTCAACTAAATCACAAAAAAACGTATATCAATTTATTACCCGAGAAATAACAATATAGTCGAAAACTTGATAACGGATAAAACATTTTTTTTAATGATAGAGGAAAGAGAGTAAAAGCTATCATGAGCTAAAAAAACGGGAAAAAATATTATATTTATACAGTTAAAACTTTGCTGGAAGAAAGAAATATATAGGTAAACACAATCAAGTAATCTATATACATACAGTGGAGTTGTTTCTTTTTATCTCTCTCCACCCAAACCCCCGTTTATGTTAGTGCACAACAAAACAATTATAGGATGGTCAGATGTTGTGTTTTTTTACAGACACTGATCAATGTTTTTTGGGGTTTATCGTCTCACCAACAGTATTTCAGTTATCTGGAGACGGTGTCCACTTGAAGCAGTTATAGTGCTGCCTTCACTGTGTATAGCATATCGTGAATACTTGGCATGATACCACACCCAGTCACATTATCCTGACGCAAGGCCAACCAGTCGTGGAACTACCCTTTTATTTGCTTGAGCGTTAGCAAGGTAGCTATACCACTACCATTTTTAATGACTTTGGTATGTCGAGGCCCGGGATCTAACCCGGAGCCTCCCGTACCTAATGATCAATGTACACAAGTTTCCAAATTGCTTTCTTAGAATGAGTCGGTAGCCATTGACAGTACAACTATTATTTACCAAAATTCTTTTACCCCTAATACATGTTTAGTGATGAAGTGCCTAAAATGTTAATTTTCTAATTGTTTTACGTTTATGTAAGGTGTTTGCAGTTTAGAGCTATCATAGTTGTGTATAAGCTGTCCACAACATGACTTGAAAGTGTTTAAGACTAATTTTCCCTAGCCACATAATGGCAATTTTGAATGTTTTGATAAGTGTATTCTCTGTTAATAATGCCAGAAATTCCGATTATGTTTATAATTCTGCTAAATTCAATATATACGGCGTTTTACTATTTTCAAAATCACGTATCAATTTTTTGCGTTGGTGTTGCTTTAAAGTGGTTACTGTTATTCTATTGGCGCGAAAATGGTATGGTCCAATACATGCGCTCCAATTTTTACTTTAAAGTTATATTAGTGATGCGGAATTTCTAAGGTAAATTTGAATAGGAAATAGTTGTGAAGAAGTGCATAACAATTGGGCTATTCATTGAATTTGACTCAATTTGATGTATTTAATGTAGTGCGTGCATATGTTTTCGAGATTTGAATGGTGCTAAGTGAATCGAGCATGCTATGTCCTCTGGAGGAAAGAGCAGAGTGGTTCTGTCCACGTTTGTAAGCCCGACATTTAGAACAAGTTCTTTTTCTAATAGTTTTCGTGGTTTTTGCTTCCCACATAAATACTACTTGGTTAAATGGTTCTATTTTATTGCAACGTGGGCAATTTCTTAGTCTGGCTTTGTTTTCGGCCCCTAAAAACTTACTCCTAATCTCAGTCGTGTGTAAATTATATAGGCTAGGCC
Organism: Sinonovacula constricta; assembly: GCA_007844125.1. Lineage (NCBI taxonomy): Eukaryota > Metazoa > Mollusca > Bivalvia > Cardiida > Solecurtidae > Sinonovacula > Sinonovacula constricta. The sequence goes on from CM017555.1 coordinate 52,604,024, forward strand.
TACTATGTTGTCATGGTAGATTTCAACAACAGAAGAAATGTAAATGACTTTGGCTTTTAAAACAATATGGTATCCGACTGTTTGTCAATACAACACGTAACACTATATTTTTAAATGTTTGGCGGAAATAAGACAGTACAAGTCGTGAAATAAATTACTCTAAATGTTCATCCTTTCCAAATCTATAAATAGGCAGATATGAGAATTCTGCTTATAATAGATGTCGACGTCAGAGCGGATGATGATATATAACATAATTTCAAAACAAAGTGGTCACATGGTTTTTGTTAGTTTAAAGAGAGCTTACTGTGCAGCGTGACTCAGATAGGAAATACATGTTTGTAATAACAAGTCGAGGGTAATTTTTCACTTATTACATGTAGGGTATCAAAGAACAGAATTTATTGGAACTTTTCACGTTACATTAATTTATTTGGCTGTATGAGGGGAAAGAAACTTTGTCCAAACTTTAGGATACCACCTTTAAAGGGACTAAACAGCTTATTAGAACGACCCCATGTCTTATGTATTTAACTAATGTACCCATTCCTGGACTGAAACATTCTGTTATGGTCCGTTCTTGCAGGCGCGTACCTGGGCCGTTTTTGAAGTTACGCAGAAGTTACAAGAGAAATAACCTTTGTAGTAAAACTTTTTATTATATGCAGTTCTTTTCTAATGAATAACAGGTAAAATGCGGACATGCGAGGAAAAATATGAACGACTAAAATCCTGACGTGTATAAGTTTAATCATTTTAAAACCTTTTCAACTTTAATGATGTGGTAATAAGATTTTATAACATAGAAACAACGGAAATAAGATATATCATTCCTAACCCGGTGTAGGCATCGACTTTCATAGTGTTTTTTGGTACTTTCAGATTTTCGATTTTTCAAACGGAAGTTACGCACGTGCGTAAAGTGCGTAATGGCAGAAACGCGCCTGCGTTCTTGTATTTTGTGTCGTCTTGGATGATTTCCGTCTGGCAGCAAACATTCGGGGCATTTTTGTGTTAAACGTGAGGACCGCCGGCATGAGGATTTTTTTTTTTTTTTTTTTTTATTTTATTTTTTTTTTTTTTTGATTTTTTTTTTTTTGATTTTTTTTTTGCCTGCCTGGAATATTCGTTTAATTTCTGGTCTTGCGCCTCTCTGTAAGTTGTGAGAATATGCAGTCGATATAAAATAGGTTGACATGCCTAAGGAAAGTGTAGGCTGGTTTCATAGTCAACCACGCTGATACAGTAATATGATTTTATTATTATTATAACTTTGTGCTGTTGTTTTTCGTTTGAATATTATTGTTGTTGTTGTTTGTTGTTGTTTTGTTGTTTTAATTACAATTTAATAATGGAAAAAACTCTGAGGACGATCACTTGGCCTCAAACAAAGATTTCTTTGTAGTATTAAAACATTATTTGATGCATAAAAAATTTGAGGGGCGTCCGTGTCGTAATCGTAGACTCGTCGATTTGTAACTCCTTTGACTGCTTAGCCTCTCACCGCGAGGGTTCAAGTACCGTTCGGGGCGAAGGACTACATGTGGGAAGATCTTCCAGTTGACTTGAGGTGCGCCTGTGATTCAACCCAGACATTTGTTTGGGGTCTTTCTCCACCCAAAACTGGACGTTGCTATAATGATGGTTATTGGTCGCTGCAATGTATTTAAAAAAAAAATGTGCATGTAAAATACAAAGACGTGCAGTTAATGCAGGCTCAGATACATGTACAATATTTTTATTGTTTTATTGTTATTATTATTATTATTATTATTATTATTATTATTATTATTATTATGGGCATGTTAGTTTTGCTAGTGGCATTGATGAAAATTCGCCATACTATTATGTTGTTACATTTTGTGCCGTTGTTACATATCGTGCCAATTTGTTACATTTCGTTCATCAATTATTTTGTAAAAAGTTATTTTGTTGCGTATAATGTCGATTGTTGCATTAAATGCCACTGTTAAATACAGTAGCATGCCGTGAACACCTGGCGTGATACCACACCCAGTCATATTATCTTGAAACCGGACCAACCAGTCGTTGCTTACATATGCTTCAGCGTTAGCAAGGGAGCTATATCACTACTATTTTTAAAGGCTTTGGTAAGTCTCGGCTATTAGGCTGAACGTTTTCACATATATCAATGAAAAAATAGATTTTTTCGATAATTTAATCATACCAATTCTAAGATAGGCCCCTAATATCTATTTATGGTGATTGGGCTTTTCGTGGTTGTCAAGGAATATAGAGTGTTGGTTTTTCTTCTGCTCATGGAAAACGTTTGTTTCTAGATCCTTTTGTTTATTTCCTTATAATGTTTATTTCAATTTCATATTTATAATTTAAAACAACAACAACACAAAACAACTGAAACATAAACTTATGAAAATGATCATGGCAAATATGACAATAGCTCATACTAAAACGTTAATACTTTATTATGTTAGTGTTAGTTTACAACCCTTACCTTACTAGGCATAGTAAAAAAACTTTTTTATTGTTAGAGGCAAGTATTTTTAACCTGCCTGTCAAACAACTGTAAGCACAGAAATAGAAATATATATTGTACTCTGCAGAGGATGGTTACCTATTCGGGAAGTGGGGGTGGGGGGGGGGGGGGGGCAATTACAGTATGGCATAGCAACACTGATCAATCTGGCATTCAGAAGTCTTCGGCAATGTAAGCGCAAAACCTCTGATATTATTCGGTCTTGCAAAAACACGTACATGCATGGAAATCGTGGTCCCTTAAACCGTTGTAAACAGTTTATGGAATCCAGCAAATATGCACGTGTGCCAGTTTATTGTGATTGATGAATAACAGGCATTTTATTCATTTTTGGATAATTTGCCTCCCCATGCGCTAGCATTGACATTTCTAGGCCATATCTAGCGTAGTAAACATGTGCAAGGTACAGCCGCGCTAATTCTATCCACAAAAATCGATATGATAAAATGCACTTACCTTTACGCTTAACTTTTGACGAAAAATGTCCAGCTTGAATTTTCCCCTAGAAAAAGTTTACACAATGGCGGATTTGACGTCATATATTACGTCAATATAATAGTGTTAATATTTTGTGTTAACGGCCTAGGCCACGATACTAAGGGGTGTCGATACTTGGCAAGTGTCGGAATTAGGGCACTTTACAAACTTAATATATAGCATGCATATTTTAGCTAACCCAGTGACCCAAACTGTCACGCCAGTGTAGGTTTCACGACTCACCGTAAAGATGTCAGGCGACTCTTGGTAATTTTACTCTAGATTTATCAAATAAATGACAGTGCCTCGGTTGTTATTTAATATTCACATCTGTTAAAAGTCTGTTTCAGAAGAAAATGTGTCATTTTTCTGCATTTTTTTTTAAATGAAGATACTAACTAAATGCTTTACATTATCCGATTCAATTAACCGAATCGTCCTTATAATTTACGTACTTAAGACTCTTCCTGTCTTATTATGATACTTAAATTTATCCTTATATTTTTATTTCATGGAAATTTGCTGAATGTTTTTAAGCTTTTCAATGATGGCTATCTTTATGTGAATACCATAGGTCTCCATTGGTAAATTAAAAGTTTGCTAAAGTGAATAAATAAAAAGGGGGGCGCCCGTGGCGTAGTGGAAGAATGGCCGATTTGTAACTACTTAGACTGCTTAGCCTCCCATTGTGTGGGTTCGAGCCCCATTCTGGGTGAAGGTCATGATGTAGGAAGGTCTTCCAGTTTACATTTGTCTTGGGTATAGATAGTTTCCACGTGATGTCATCGACACTGATAAGACAGTTTAAGGCAGCCATCTTAGTGGGTAGAAGCTAATGCAGGCCGAAATCGGGAAATATGTGCTGTATTAAACTCACCACTGTGTTTTTATTTTTCAATAGTTTTATTTATTTCTGTGTATTAATTCTGTGTGCATTTATCGATTGTAAAATATTGTATTCTAAAAATATGAATTTCAAGAGCTTTCCAATGGTGTATAGCTTTTAATTTTCGGACCCCAAATGAAGAAATTAAAAGAAAAGAAATTTACCCTTCTATACAATTCATATGAAAATCCCTTGAAGTTACCATCAAAGATGGCTTCCAAAATGAGGGATTTTCACTGACGTGGAAACTATCTATTCTTCCAAATATTTGTCTGGGGTATTCCTCCACCAAAACAGCTGGACATATGTAGAAAGGTACATCTAATCACAGGTGGCTGTTATGTTGTCCTCAACCAACCTCAGTAGCTTTATTAACTGTAATGGGGGAGGGGAGTTAACATTACGGCCACCTGTGTCTACTCTTTACATTTGTGTTTCATCATTTTATATGATTTATATGATATTCCGTATTTACTGTTTATTAGATTATGGAATATGCGTGTCATCCTTCAGGCAAAATGATAAATGTGAAAAACACACATACACAAATAAATCTTAGGTAAAAAAAGATAAGCTAGGTCTTATTTATAATTCTAGGCTTTGCAACAAATATGTCTTATTTTATTCACAAAACATTAAACTGTATAGGAATATCTATATTTTAGCTGTTATATACAGTGTAATGACATGAAACTCAAACATTATGCTACATTCTGCTAGCTTGGTAAAATCAATGCCAAATAATTTGTCAGCAAATTTAAAAATTAAAGAGTTCATCACATTTGCATGCAAATAACAATTAGAAAAAAAAGAGCAATCACTTGCCAATTCAACCCATATACAATTTATCAACTACCAGCTATTAAAACACTTCAAATAGTTGCCTGCTGACCAATAATCTTGAGTAAAAACATTTCCATGACCCTAAAATGCCATGCAGCAGTGGTTTTAGATGAAATACTTGCACCATGCATGTTAAATGATGCAGGTAAAAAAAATTTAAAAATTTGGTCAATAAATGTTTACATTTTATTCAAAGTATCGAGTGTTAAAAGTTGGCAGACAATAGACCAAACATTTTGAACAATATGGATTTTATGCATTATAAAATGATTTATGTCTGGGTTCGGACTGCATCCTCTTTTCAGTGCTTTGATTCTATTATATGAATGCATTGTGTTAATGCTTTGGCCAATCAAAACACACCTAAGGCATCACGTGGTCTAATTATCCAATCGGAGTGAAATAACAAAGACGTTGTTCCATTTAGCGCTAAAAACCACCTCCTCCAATTCCTCCGCCTCTTTGTTTTGCTTGGCCGACTCATCTATACATATTTATCAATCTATTATGGGCGGTTTTTTCTCAGCCCAGATAAGCTAAAAATAACAATATGTTTGTTTAATCATACTTTATGGTATTTTAAATAAATGCCCATTTATCAATCACATGTGCCTTCTGTTATTTTTACTTACAAGTGTTACCAACCTTACAGTCATATATAAAGAACTCACGACATAAAAACAATTATTTCTTCCTTAATGGAGCTAAATTATTCATGAAACAAATGATTACAAATGTTCGATTGTCAGATATAAACAAGTAACCCATGTACAAGATTAGTGCCCTTTGATTGGTTGGATGATGTAGTGCTCTAGAATATTAATTTCAGAGTCAAGGCATTGATCTTTCAATTGGGCCAATGTCATTTAATTTTTTGTAATTTGAAAAAGGTATTTGTTTTAAACAGAGCACTTCATTGAAGATCAAGTTGCATATTAAAGATATTTTGCAATTTCAAGTTACAAAATAACAATGTCAGATGGATCATAGTTTTTAAGCTGGGAGAATCATAGTGGAATGTGTAGGTGTCAGACAAAAGCAACACATTTAATTTTATACTGATTTGCTCAATAGTGATGCACTAGTTTGAATAAATATGGAGAGTATGACAGGCACTGTTGTTTTCTGTTTTACTGTTGTATATGCATTAAACTGTCACCAGGTCACGTTAAATTACATGTTTTACAAATTGTATGTTAGTTTTCAAGGAATAAGGCCTGTTAGTAGGTTGTTAACAATAAAAGGTCAACTGTAAAAACCCACTGACAATCAACATTTAAATAGAGAATTTAAAAATGAAAAAAAAATCAGTAAAATTAGTATGACCACTTTATTTACCCACAGGTTGTCAGAGTATGAAAGATGTGCCCAGCTGGGGCAGGACATAATGGAAAAGATCAACGAAAGGAACAAGCATAACCGGACCAGTACTCCGTATACAAAGGTAACAACTTTTTTCGATTAAGCAGCAGGGGATGCAAGGGCACCTGTGGTCAAGAGATTTAAGTCTCAAATCCATTGTCACTTGCTGCGTGGATTCTAGTCAATGTCAGAGAGAAATCTTGTGGGAATGTCTTCTAGCTGATATGCATTGTACCAGTGGTTCTACCCACACATATATCTGGAGTCTTCCGCCACTAATAATAAACTGGTTGTCACTACTATGACCATAATTTTGTCAGTGCGATGTAACAAAAAATGAAAGTAACATACTGTTTGGTGCTTTAGCTGAAGTGCCGCTGAGTTTGTCTAGTTTTGAATACATCACAGTAGTCTGATTCTTAAAACTTGAGTCTGACTTGGGCTCAAAGTGTAATATCCTTTTGCCATGATCCATCTTTTTTTAAGCATTTTAACCTTGAGTTAATTTTCGACTTTTAATATGACTCCTGCATACATAAACACAAAATAGAATACCCAGGTAGAAGTTTATGCTAGAGGGTTTGTGTCAATATTATTGAAGCAAGACATTTTTGTTGTTTTTTATCTTCATTTTCTTATAACAAGACAATTTTATCATAATTTAAGTAAGTCAGATATTTAAAAAAAAAATCAACTTTGTTTGATTTGTTTTTAATCTTCCTTTTTTTCATATCAAGATAGAGTATAATTTGTGTTCGGATTTCTTGAAACAAGTCAGATTCTGGCTTCTTATAATCAACATTTATCTCGACATTTATGGCTTTTTATAATCTACATTTATGTATTAAATTAACATCATGTTTAATAAGTTTTGTCTTCTCTAAAAAAACTCTCTCACTTTATATCTGATAGTTGATAGTTTGAGGAATTGTAATTCCCCTTCACAGGTTCATCCCTTTGGTTAACTCATCCTTTAAGGGCATTTAATGGGTTGTTTACCTTGAATATTGTGGCCATGGCGCCTTTTCATACACCAGAATTGGCATGTTATCATTTAATTAAAAGTGCAAAATGTATGGAAAGATATCAGTAAAAAAAAGCAATGATAGTAATTCCAGGTAACTGTTTCTTTCTTGGCAAAAGCAAGGTAAAAACTCATTTGTTGAAGTATTAACCAAGAACAGATGTCTCTTGGTTCATGGTTTTATTTTATGTCTCCATAAATTTATTGCTAAAATCGACAAACAAGAAGAAACAGATCTCTGCTGACATTGTGAGTTAGCTTTCATACACATGGCTGGGATTTAGGGATACTAAACCAACCTTCAGGGTAAGAGAGCTTACAATTCACAAGTTGCATTATATTTTAATGTAATTTAAATTAAATCATCTCTGCCTCTCTGTATAAAAACATTAGACCCAATAGAGTAAACCTGACTTTGAATGGCAATATTTATTCTGTAAACCTCAACTATATTCTAATTTGTAGATACTCACTGAGACAAACTTTGACTGTTTCAAAGAGTAGCAGCACTATAGTGTTTGGAGAAGCAGGGCATGACTGACCTTAAAAATCTTTTAACCTTTTCAAAATTTCATTCATAGTACATACTTATGATACTTATGAATGACCTATCAAGTGTCAGTGTGCCATAAAATCCAAAATACAAATTGTGAAAATTCACTATTTTTGTTGATTTTTTCTATGAAACATGTTAAAATAGTCTTTAAATACTTGTACATGTATGGTAAGCATAAACTTATAGATTCAAGGCTAAATTAATCTACAAACAAAGGCTAGGTTATGCACATTCTACCAAAGATGAGAGTAATAATTGTGTTATGCTTTGCAAATCTTTAAATGACATATGCATGATTGAAAGGGTTTAAGTCTTTTTATCTGGACTTAAGTTAGACTTTCTTTACTTTCCTTATTGTTAATCAGGTTCATTTCTTCCTTTTCTGTCAGCAGTTTCTTTACTCTATAATATTTATTTGGTTGTTTATTTGTTGTTGATTTTTTGTCTTTTGTTTTGCTTTTAACAATTTCTTTACTATTTGCTTGGTTTTGTTTTTCAGTTGTCAGCACAGGTTCGTTCGTCAATGAAGCAGTTTTCTGGAGATGTGCAGAAATTAAAGGATGGTCTCATTCGAGCCACTTCATCATACCACATGTATCCTTGTCATAGGGTGTCTTAACACTTAATCTATTTAATAATTATTTTTGAACTCACCTTGTCAGGGAAATGATTAAATGGGATGAAACCATTTCCCTAAAAGCAAATAGCAAATTCATGTAGTAAAAGTCAAGTAACTTATGTAAAAAGGGTCATTTTTAAAACAAGCCTTGGCGTAGTGGTAGAGTCGTGAATTTGTAACTCCTCTGACTGTTGAGCCTCTTGCCGTATGGGTTTGAGTCCCGTAAAGCTTTCCAGTAGATTTGTGGTGCACTGGTTGTTCTACCTGGACTTTTGTGTGGGGTCTTCCTCCACCAAAATATCTGGACATTGCTATAATGGTCATAATTGGTCGCTGTGATGTATCAAAGCAGCAAAGGATTATGGGATATTTATTGTGTTTTTTTACGTCTAGACTTGTAACACTCTTCAGCCCCACCATATGTGTTTGTATTGAGATTAGGGGCATAAACTTTCATGAGGGTTGCTCTTACATTTGGCTTGCAGTGTAAATGTGATTCTGCTCAGAATTGCCTTGAAACTTTCTCAAAGAATAATAGCTATACATTGCAAATATGCTTATAACTGTGTCAGTGTGATGTATTAAAAACAACTCGGGTCCAGTCTTACCAATGTGTCCCTAATCTGGAGCTAGGATGACAGATAGGGTATAGGTTATACATGGTTTTAGCCTACTTTTAAGCTATAGCTCGTCAGCCAGTTTTATATTATACCCCATGCCACCCCCCTCATAATCATCAACCCTGACCTATACCGGACCTGGTAGAGAATCAACTCCAGGTACAGGAAGCCCGGGTTCAAACCCGGGCCGCAACATATCAAAGTCATGAAAAAAGATAGTGGTATAGCTCCCTTGCTAATGCTCAAGCAATTATAAAGGTAGTTCCATGACTGGTTGGCCCGTTATCAGGATGTCAGGTGTTCACAGCATGCTATACATAGTGAAGGCAGCACTGTATCTGCTTCAAGTGAACAACGTCTCCAGATATCTGAAATACTGTTGGTGGGATGATAAACCCAATAAACAAACAATAAACAAACAACCCTGAACTGTGGCATCAGACAGTTGCACTGAAAAGTTATATTAATAACCTGAAATATTAATGACCCTTGCAGGATCAATTGGAGCAGTTGGAGGTAAATATAATACTCAAGACAAATAGTAGCAACCTGACCCAGGTTCAAATCAGGGACCCCATAGTACAGGGACTTTATTCCTACCTCTGGACCCACCTGTTGCTGCAACATTAAGGTTAGCTTGGCTTTATTATTGTTTATTCCTTGACCAATTGAGAACCCAGAGGGAAGTTGAGCGTCGACAGTTGATGATGGACAAGATTCTCTCCAAGGAGAAACAGTTGGAGCAAGCTTTCAGAAATGAGGGCAATGAAACTAGGTAAATTAGGCTGCTTGACTTGCTAGATTTGTTAGTAATGCATGTTTATTTTTTAAATTATGTACTTACACCTACATGCAATAGTAACGAACATATACCTTTGCACTCAGCTTTAAATACCGGTAGTGCAGATCCTTAAAGGACAACTCCCAGGAATACTGATATGGATCTACACTTTGGCGAAGCCTAAGTAGAAATCGCTTAGAAGGTTTAGATTTAACTTCTATCATACTACAATTGTTTAATATACATACTAAATTGTTTGATATTTATTTATATCTTGATGCATATAACAAGACATATTGATAGAGACTAGAAACCAATTGTGTGTAGTAAAAACATATTAAACAAACTATATAACTATGTTTTGAGTACTTTATGATCGGGGGTGCCAGTGGCCAAGGGGTTAGAGTTGCTGACTTGAAACTCCTCAGGCCCTTTCCGTCTGGGTTCATATAGGGGAGTTTTCCAGCTTACCAGCGGTTCACCAGTGGTGCTACCCAGACATAAGTCAGGGGTCTTCCTCCACCAATAAATAGCTGGATCTCTCTAATATGACCGTAAAAGTCCTAGCTTGTCTTATCTTTAACATCTGTCATTGTATCTGAAATCAAGAAAATATTGTTTGATATTGTCCAATTTCCACATATTTAAAATTAAACATTAACCACAACAATCTAATAGGACCAATGCAAGATGGGGACCAGCATGGTGTTTCAGCTGATCTGAAGTGTGCCAGTGGTTCTACCCAGACATTTTTCTGCATTGCTTCATCGATCAGTGATTACAGGGTGTCAGCAATATGACCCTCATTGTGTTATTATGACTTATAAAACCCCTTGTACATAATACCCCCCCCCCCCCCATCAAACTGCCAATTTGTTCCTGTAACAATTATCTGCTGCTGCTACAGGTACACTCTGATGGCTGGCGGCTCCAACGACCCCTGGGGTGTCCATGATGAACCAGAACAGTTCCAGGGACTCAACAACATGGATATACGGCAACACCAGGAGCATGTTATACAAGGTAGAAACGAAGCATACGTAGTAGACATTTCACATATTATGCACCAATAACGTCTACTATTAACCGGATCATCACTTATATATATATATATATATATATATATATATATATATATAAAATCCATTAAAATTAAATTATTTTCTTCATCCAGATGTTACAGGTTATGTAAGAAGCCCAAGTAATAATTTCATATTATTATATAGGAGATGTTGTGTATTTCTGTATAAAGTCACGACTGAGTTAATGTTGTTAAACAAATTTCAAGCTACACCAGACCTTGTAGCGCAATCGGTACAGCCATACCTCCCGGTTAGGAGGAAGTTCCATCCTGAACCGTGACTTACTAAAGGTGTTAAAAATTGATCCTGGTATAGCTTACTTGCTAGTGCCACAACTGGTTTGCCTGGTGTCAGAATAATGTGACTGGGTGTGGTATCATGTATCAAGTCTAGGTCAACACAATTTTGAACACAACCGCAATGCACTCATCTTTCCAAATCTCTAAATGAGCATAATATGGATTTCTGCTAAATATAGGTAGCGATGTCATAGTGGATTTCCCAGATGGTGATATACCGGTAATGCAGTTTCACTAGAAAGTGGTCACATGGTTTTTCTAAGTGTAAAAATAGCTAACTGTGCAGTTTTTCCCAGATAGGAAATACATGTTCATAATGATGAGTGGGGCATTGTGCTTTGCTTTCCACATATATATATATGTTGGGCATCAATAATTAGCATTTTACAGTATCTTTTCAGGTAACAGTAATTAAATTAATTGTTTTAGGTTTTTTTTAGTCTAAGCTGTTGTTTACTGCTTTTCAGGCACAAACTAAATTGAATCCATGAATTACCAGGCTATGGTTTAAAGATACACATAAATCTTTAATCCTTGGAGCTGCCTATTTGCATTCAGTCCAGGTTTGAATTTTGAAAAAAAAATTAGTTGGGATAGTGTCCAGCACAGTGCCGGCACACGGATTTTTTATGCTGACATTAATTAGGGATCTTTCGCAACCAATTACAGCTAGACTTTGACTTAGTGGGCATAATTGTGTTGGTGAAATACATACATCCAAATTCAATTAAACAGAAAACAATGCTGTAATACTTACCTAAAGACTCTCAGGAGCATTGATCACCTAGAAGAAAATACAGTGCACTATATGTTAGTTAGCCCGATGTCAGAATGATTTGTCATGCTTTTTTGTTTCCTGCTGATGTCATTACATTGAAGGCAACACTGTATCTGCATTTATTAGAATCATTAAGAAACCTTTTTCAGTTCCAAAATGTTTACAACCAACATGATTGCCAGAAATATACTAGTGAATGTGGAATTAGGAAATACAACTGATAAGTCTCTGGTCTTCCTCCACCAATAATCAGCTGCCACCAGTATGATCAACATTGTGTGTGTGCCAAAAAATGAATAAATAAATTTACAAAATTGAAAAGTGTCTTTCATGATTTAATTAAAAATAAATGTCATTTTTGTTACAGAGCAGGATCGAGGTTTGGAAGCACTTTCTCATGTGATCGCCAGACAGAAAAACATGGCCATTGACATTGGAAATGAAGTTGACTCTCAAAATGGTGGGTACCTGTCACTATTAGTTGCCAGCATGTATACACGTTGTGGATTTCAGCGAATGTCATGCATTTTCCTATGGTATTTATTGACATTTCTTTCCATGTTGAAATAAGGCACAGTGTCTGGTAGCACAGACGAACTAGTCCCGGCTCCAGATACGGGAGGCCCTGCATTTAAACCCAGGTCACGTCATATCATAGTTCTTAAGACAGGCAGTGGTATAGTTCCCTTGCTAATGCTGAAGCAAGTATATGGATTATTCCTTAAGTGGCCATCCAGACGGTCAAGATAATGTAACTGGGTGTGGTATCATACATGTGTTCATGGCATGCTTTATTACAATGGTGGATTCAGATTTGGTAGTGTAATCAATAGAGTGTTGGCTCCAGATACTTGAGGCCCCAGATTAGATCTCTTGCCTTGGCATACGAAAGTCAGTACAGACGGTAATGATATAGCTCCCTTGCTAACATTCAAGGACATATAGGGGTAGTTCCTCATCTGGTTGGCCAAAAATCTGTGTAATGTGACTGGGTGGGGTTTAGTATCTTTGCCAGGTGTTTATGGCATGCTATACACAGTTAAGGCAGCACTATATCTGTTTCAAGAGGACATCAGAACTGAAATATTATAGCTTCCATGTGATGTCATAGGCACAGATAAGACAGTTTAAGGCAGCCATCTTTGAAGGCAGAAGCTAATGCTGGCCGAAATCTAGAAAAAGTATTAAACTCACCACTGTGGTGTTGTTTTTTTCTGTCTATTTTACTGATTTTTTTATCAAAATTAACAGATTTTATGAAGTATTTTAATATATCAAAACTACATTTTAATTGTTTAAAAAGGTAAAAAAAATACAACCAAAAAAGATACACTGTTCATTTTGTTTACTGATGAGCAAGTAATTTTATTTATTTCTGTGTATTAATTCTTTAAATATTGCAATCTAAAAATATGAATTTCAAGAGCATGAAAATAAAATTTATGCTTCTATACAATTCATCTGAAAATCCATCGAAGTTGCCATCAAAGATGGCTGCCACGATAAGGGATCTTCGCTGATGTGGAAACTATCTATTGGTAGGACAATAGGCCCAACATTTCAAAACAAAGTGTTTGTTGCTCTTAGCCTTCTTACCATGGCTAGAAGATGTTGTGTTTGTTTCTGCAGAGATTCTGGATGATATCACGGACCATACAGACAGGACCAACCAAAGGTTGCTGCAGGAGACCAGACACATCCGCATTATTGACAGGAAGTCTGCCACATGCTGTAAGATATCTCCATTTACTGCTACTTCAGTTCACCATGTGTTCAATAAGTATAGGAAACTTAATCTAAACCATTCATTTTAATCATAAAGGCAGCCGATTGTTCACCAGACCTGGTAGCACAATTGTTAGATTGCCTTTTCCAGATTAATTTCCTGGTCATGTCATACCAAATTCAGAAAAGAAATGGTAGAAGTGAAGAAAGTTTGTTTACTCTCAAGTTTCAGGACTAGTCTAAATCATGTGACTGGTTCATGCTAGGTGCTCAGGTCAGGCTATAGACAGTGAAACTATATCCACTGTGAACATAGTCTTAAAGTAACTGGGAGATTGTAGGTGGGATTATAAATTAATCACCAATCAAATCAATCAAAGAACCAATCAAAGAACAACAAAAAGATTTGTAATTTATAATTGAAAACACAAAAAATAAATACAGAAATACAACTTTTGGGGGGTTGGGGGGGGGGCACCCATGGCTGAGCGGCTGGAGTCTCTGACTTGTAACTCCTCAGCCCCTCACTGCCTGGGTTCGAGTTGGGAGATTTTCCAGTTAACCTGAGGTGCACCTGTGGCTCTACCAGGCATAAGTCTTGTGTCTTCCTCTACCAATAATTAGCTGGACAACGCAAATATGACCATAATTGTGTCCGTACAATGTAACAAAAACCAAACATCTTTTGTATCGGATCAACGACTTTTGACAGGTTCAGTGAAGTTAATCTATTTGTTTAATCAACACATATGTATAATGTTAATAATAATGAATTATGATTCACTTGGTATTAGCGAGGTTATGTCCCTTTCATGATAATTTTTGGACCAGAAAGCAGGCATTCCTATTTTTTGTCACATTTCCATGTGACCTGAATGGAGAATAAGGTTCTTTGCAACTGTGTACAAGATGTTGTTTTTCCAGGTTACTGGGTGTTCATTGTCCTTCTGTTTGTGGCCATCATTGTTGTGATTGCTGTCCCATACCATGGCAAAAGCATCTAGAACTGGATGGTGAAAGCATCAAAGACTGGATAGTGAAAGCGTCAAGAACTGGATGGCGAAGGCATCTAGAACTGGACAACAAACAGCATCTAGAACTGGACAGCAAACAGCATCTAGAAATGGATGGCAAACAGCATCTAGAACTGGACAACAAACAGCATCTAGAAATGGATGGCAAACAGCATCTAGAACTGGAAGGAAAAGAAAAACGGTCTAGAACTACCATGTATAATATCCCTCACTAAGAAAAGGAAGAGCCTCTTTCCTTATGGCTTTTTTTGTGATATTGATATTTTGTATATATATTTTAATATTAAATACCATTGTTTTGTTATTAAGCTGTTGCTATTATACTAAAATGAAATGGAAAATGCAAGATAGCAAAATATTAAGGAAAAAAATATTATGAAAAAATAAATTGCTGAATAATTTTAGTTAAACTGTAGTATTTTTTTGCTTACAATTGGAAAAAATGTATTTCATAGATTTGTTTAAAAAAATAATAACATTTCAATATATAACCTTCAATCACCTTTACTTATATGCCCTTGAGGGGCAGAATTCAGCAGTCACATATTTGTCCGCCTGTCTGTATGTCTGTTTGTCTGTCCCATTTCCAAGTATCATCCTTAAGTTTTATAGTAAAAAATACTTTAATGATAATAAAACTTCATCTTCTTAATGGCAAACATGTAAAAGGGCTGTCTCACACATTATTGTATGTGCAACCCTAAAGGTCAAGGTCATATTTAAGGTCATTCATTATTCAAGGGCATATGTCAAGTGCCTTGTCTTGTTTATCTTTTCTGCATTTCTTTCTCATTTTAGTATATAATTATGCTGTATATTGATTTGTTAAATTATGAAGTACATGTTGTTAATTTTTTTAATTGTTATTTCATTTGAAAACATCTCTACCTATTTATTAAAATAATGAGAAAAATCACTTTTAGTTAAAAAAATATAATTATTTTTCAACAAATGAAGTTATTAATTATTTACTTTTTTAACTTAGGTGGTATCTGACAGTTTGGACCAAATTTATTTTCATTAAACATCATAATAAACCATTGTTATCTGAACAGATCTCGCTAAAATGCTGTTTATTGATGTCCAACACCTGTGTGAAAATTGAACCATAACTTTACAATCCTCTTTTTAAATATGTATTTCCTATCTGGGCCAGGCTGCACAATTAGCTATTTTTAAACTAAGAAAACCACGTGACCATTTATGTTTCATTCTTCCACGTCATCCTCCGTGAAGTGGATGTCTTTTTTTAGCTGGAATCCCAATCGTTCTTATTTATAGATTTGAAAAGAATAAACATTACGTGTTTTGTGATTTAAGTGATTAACCAGTTTACTACCCTAAAATTGAGATACTGTTAAAAAATCATCAAAGCTTAGACTAAGGTTTGTTTTTTCTCAAGCAGACATATGTGTACAAATACCCATAAACAGAGGTCACATATTGTTACATATATTAGATATAGGCAAACTGTCGGATACCACCTTAAATGGCCGATATTGAATTATGAACTTGTTTATCATTTAATGAAGAAGTAAAATTGTCTTGGTTTACTTGACATTGTGGCCTGAAAAATAGCTGTAGCTGTGAATATTAAGTAGCCAAAACTGAATGACAATGTGCGTATGTGCAATATTTTTATTAACATATATAAAATGCACTTCATTTTTTTAAATGTCCTTCATCGTGATCATATACTGTAATTGTTTAGGCATGCAAAACTTTACTTGTACATGTTTTAACATATCTTCAATGACTTTCATGTGCTGATTTCTTTCTAACTCTTGCGTGTAAAAGAAATACTTTATTAAATATGATGACATTTGTAAATACTTTCTGGACCATTATGCATGTGATCAGAGAAATAAAGAAATATTTATTCTAAGATCTGTTTTAAATTAAACCTTAACAGCCCCGGATCCATACCAGTTCACACAGTTTCACATAAAACGGTCAAAATTCCTGAAGCTAATTTTTCAAAGGCCTCAAGTAATTGGTTTCACGCCCTGACCACAACCACTGCTAAGCATATTAGCTAGGCACATATATATATATATATTATACCTCATTTGCATACGCCCTTCTATATTTAATATGACGTCATCCAGTCCATAAATCGCATATTGACCGGCTACCCGGTCCATAATTCTTATATTGACTGTTTATGACGTCATCCAGTTTGTTTGACTGTTTAAACGCGACTTTCACGACGTGCGAATTTTACGACAACACAAACAGACGATATTGTCAAACTGTCAAAATGTCTAAGTGATTCGCCTCTTTATCGGAGACAGATTTAGTTAAATTCAGCGAATCTAAGGATTCAAAAACACCAAAACCGCAACAAAACTGAAGCTCTTCCGAACATATTTAGCAGGGAAAAAAGCCACGATTCTTCTTTGAAACCTACACGAACGAAATTCTAAAAGTCCGGGTCTTTTGTCTGGTAGCATTTACTATTTAATTTTATCAACAAAAAGGGAATATTAAAAGAAGAGCATGATTTTTTTGCTGCATCGCTTGAAAATAAAAAAAAAACGACTAGGATTTGAGATATTTCACACACTGAACAAATACAATTATTATTTAAAAGCAAATCATACTAAAATGAAAGTAACAAGGGATAAAAGGATTAAGATTCGGTATAATATAACAAATAAAACATGGCCTTGCGGGCAATATGCAAGTTTACGGACTGGTTGGTCAGACCTCGGAGGTTATATGGCCCTCAGCTGCGCTTCGGGCCATATTCCTTCCTTGGTCTGACCAACCAGTCCGTAAACTTGCATATTGCCCTCAAGGCCATGTATTATTTGTTAAATAATGTTGTTTCATCAAATGTGGTTGTGTGTGCATATGTTTCTGGTGTATTTTGCTACATTTGGAAACAAAGTATGTCATTTGAACAGTAGTTGTTCTCTTTAACAATGAAACATTTTTTATACTTGAATGGGACCTAGGACTGTCTACATGATTCCCCCCCTGTAACTGTTGAAAGGTCAAATTTAGGGTCTGGATCCGCCCTTGTTAAACTGACCGTCATAAAGAGTAGTCAGTTGTGTTCGCAGTAGCAAAAGGTCATAGGGGAGCCTTTTACCAAATGGTTAGCTAGGGAGACTTGTAACCTATATCTGGTCCCTGTCCTGGCAAGAACTTTCATGGTTAGGTGGAGCTGAGAGTGTGTGTGTGTGTGTGTTGGGGGGGGGGGGGGTGCTGCTGCCCCAGAGAGTTGTCAGTGAGCCATTTCCGCCAATTACAGATGGACGTTCATATAGCCATTATAACAATATAACCAATAGATGTGTAAATTATTTGTATCTAAGCAAAACATAACTTCATAAAAGGTTGTGTTTTGATTGAAATTTTGTGAGCTAATTAAATTATTTAAGGGATCCCTTAAATGGTAGTTAGAGGACTGACTGTTAGAAATATAAATCTGGAATAATGAAAGGAAAGATTGGTGGTTTTCTGAAAAACTGTTTATGGAAAATTCCGGAAAGTACCGATCTCAGTTTTCGGTGATAGCCATACAAGCAGGAATGGATCCAGGGGATGGGATATGACGGATGCATCCTCCCCGACCAACCAGTTAAAAGAGTAGAGTTGTGAGAACACATACATGTAAGCTTGAAAATAAATACGTGTAAGAGAAATATTTAGCCTTTCAAGTAAATATTGTCTATTGACTGCTTAGGTCGAAGTTTTGGTCCTTTACTCTCTTTCTCTCTCTCTCTCTCTCTCTCTCACACACTCTCTCACACTCTCTCACACTCTCTCTCTCAGTCTCTGTGTGAATATATATATATATATATATATATATATATATATATATATATATAGAGAGAGAGAGAGAGAGAGAGAGAGAGAGAGAGAGAGAGTATTTATTGTGATAAAGTTGAAATGATCGTGATTCATACTCAACCCACCCCCACCCCTCCCAAAAATTATGCGTCCGCCCCTGCATACAAGTGCATGCATTTTGGCAATGCTTAATATCATAATGGGTTGAATGCGGAAATGAATGTGTGCGCCATTTACATACTTTTATTTCGGCTATTTCAAATCTTCTCATATCTGTATACTACTAACACAATAGGACAACAAAAATACAGAGAGCAAACTTTCTATAATCAAATAATCAGGTGGAATACTCTAGCTGATATCCGAATTTTTCACACTTATTTCCCGATAGCTGAGATGTTAGTGGGTCGCAAATTTTTTGGGCAGCTGACCATCGGGTCGTTACGCATCACCCATCTGTTACGGCAGCCAACCTTCACCACGATGCACTCCGAGTCTTCTGGCACGAAAATCGTTTCCGAGATCCTGAAAGCATACACAT
Organism: Sinonovacula constricta; assembly: GCA_007844125.1. NCBI lineage: Eukaryota > Metazoa > Mollusca > Bivalvia > Cardiida > Solecurtidae > Sinonovacula > Sinonovacula constricta. The sequence continues at coordinate 52,622,970 of CM017555.1, forward strand.
CGAATAATTGTTAAACTAGTCCACGATCAATGGTTGTCCTACTATTCCGCCCAAGCAAGATTTTGGAATAAACCCGTTGCTTATGTTGTAATAAGAGTCCAGAATTTGTGCTATTCCTCAAATAACCAAATAAATCATTGTTACCTGAAAAGATGGTGCAAATTGCTGCTTATTGATGCCTTACATCAATGTGAACAGCAAAATATAAATCTCCATTCCTTATTTTAAACAGGCATTTCCTATCTGAGCCACGCTTCAGAGATAACTATTTTTAACTGGAAAACCACGTGACAACTCACTTTTGAGATTACGTTATATGACGTCGGTATCTATAATTAGCGGAGATCACCATCATGCTTTTTATTTATAGATTTGGAATGATTAAACGTTTACAGTGTTTTCTTGCCATTTGTACTGTCTAACAGTGTAGGCAGTGTTCAAACACGTCTTTACTAATACTTAAGTATGAGTTTATTCAGAAAGTTTGCCCTTTATTCCCCAAAGCGGTAAGTTATTGTTACATGAAGTTTATATAGGCAAACTGTTAGATACCACCTTTAAATGTAAAACACAAAATCATGATACAAATATTTTTTATTTAAATATTTCGCTTCTTTCGTGCATAAAGGACACAAAAGCCAGCTTTGCATCCCCTCTCCTGGCACACATGTTCGTCGCAAAAATACGTCAGGAATTGAGTGTATAATAACCAAGACGTTATGTTGCGGTTATTTCCCATTTTCGAAATGAAAGAGTTAGTTCTCTCCCTTGTGGGAAGGTATTTTCATATTGCATGTACTTATATAAAAATATGATAAATTTTATTTTTAATAAGCTTTTTTTTAAGCGCACAAGCAAATTCTCAATCAACAAAATTCCATCTCATGAGCATGTTTCAGTCTTAGTGTTTTTCAAAGGTTAAAAAAAAGTGGAAAAATCTGTTTTTCTGCAGTAACTTTATCAATCTCCAACGCAGTGATCTCCCCCTTTCAGTAAGGAGAATCTCTGCCACCCTACCACACAGAAATCCTTCCGGATCTGGAAGGATTTGATTTTTTTACTTTTAATTTTTGTTCAGTAAAATGACAATCGGAATTAATGTGTATGTTAGAAAAACGACTAATAATGGATGAAAAAACAAATTCTAACGATAAAAGGAGAATGTATTTATCACTACAATCGTAACAACTCGGCCATTTCCGTAAAATTCGAACGAAGAGTACACGCTGCACAGTTAAGTTGTTAAATACATTCACATTTTACCTGTTACCACAACACAGTAAGTTCAAAAATATGTAGACAATATGTAAAAGGTATCAGTTTAACAGCGACGTAAAATCACGCCAGCAACACAGCCGCCATATTGCTTCTGTCACATGATCTGACTATCGTCACGTGATTTTGTATGATGGCAGTGGTTTTAAGCGAGCGTAACGATGTCGTAAACCCTGTGCGGAGTTTGTAACTTGATACCAAATAATACCCACAAGGGAGGTAACAAATGTAGGAGTTTTTTATACTTAGAGTAAACTCCCTTTACGTACGAAATGCGGGGGGGGGGGGGGGGGGGGGGGGGAAACTAGACGTCACCAAAATGACCATACTTGTGTCGGTGCGATATAACCAAAAAATGGGGGAGTGAGAAGAAAAGAGAAAAAAGGGTGGGGGTTTTAAAAAAAGGAGAAAAACAACACCTGTCATTTTCCACCACCGACCACAACAATACCATATTCCACCACCGACCACAACAATGCAGTTTAATGGACGTGCTTTTTTAATTAATCATTTATTGTGGTTTAAATGTGGTACCCGACAGTTTGGACCAATTTTCTTTTCTTTAATGACCAAATAAGTCATTGTAACCTGAAAAAGTCCTAAAGATGCTGCTCATTGATGCATTTGATCTGTGTAAATAGTAAAGGAATGTGTATTTCCTATCAGAGCCACGCTAAAGATAAACGTGACAATTTACTTTTGAGATCACGTTATATATCGTCATGTGGATAATCCGCCCTGACGTCGATAGCTACTTTTTAAGCAGAGATCACTGTGATCGAGTTTATTTAAAGATTTGGAACGAAGGAACTTGTTGTTTGTTGTTGTTGTTATTGTTTGTTTTAGTTTTTTTTTCAAGATTTCGTATTGGCTAACAAAATAGGAAGTGTTCAAAACCGTCTTAACTTAAAGTATGAGTTTATGCAGAAATTATGCCTTTAAGTACGCACGTGACCTTGTCGCCTTTAACCCAAGTACTGACGAACTCTCTTAGTAGCGTACTTACGATGCACACGAGAGGCCGTCATTGGTACAATAGCACTTGACACAGTCATCATAGTCCTTCCAGCGAACCCGGCGACCAGGGAGAACTCTTATAGACTTGTACTCGCAAAACCGCACCGTCCGTCCGTATACTGGCACAGAAATACAGAAACAGTCCACATTTTAGCTACTGCGAGTGCTTGCATGTATTTTGAAATACGACGAGCAATAAATAAGTTTTATCCTGAAAATAAGAATTTAAATTAGAAAACTGAGACCATTTCTTAAAATATGTAAGTACGTGTAACTACTTAGCAATTTAAGGGAGATAACTAGCGCGATTGTTTGTTTTGTCATTTTGAAAATAGAATCTAAATTCTTGAAAGCATTTCAAGGACATGATAAGTGGAATGCAGGAATTCATTGCAAAATGTTAAACCGGTCACGAAAAATCGTAAAATTGTATCAGTGAATTGTTTTATCTATGTTCAAAAATGTCATGTTTATGAATGAACGTAATTGGATATCCCTCACGTTTCTTATAAAATACAAAAAATGTTTTTACATTAGAACGCCAATTGTTATTTTGCTTTCAGAACTTAAAAACAAGTGGAGAGTCCTCCGTAACTTAGGCACGAACACGGAAGTAGGTGACAATAAAAAGGAAATTGATAAGGAAGATAAACTTATACAAATACTGTTTCGTCAGACGAAAAGTAGCAAGAACAGCAAACAAATTAAACCACGTTAAAAGTGCTATACGACAGTTCTGATAAAGATATATTTTCTCAAACAACAAGTTAAATTATTGTTATCTAAACTGATCCTGAGAAACGCTGTTTATTGATGTCCTAGCGCTGTGTGAAAAGTGAGTATTAACAACCAGATTTTCATTACTAACATGTAGTTTCTGTCTGAGCCACGCTTCACGGTTAGCAAAACCACGTGACCACTTAGTTTTAAGATCCCGCTGTATCCAGTTAATCCGCCCTGACGTGATATCTATTTGAGCAGTAGTGCTTACATACAGAATTGGAAAGAATGAACATTTAGATTTTCCAACCAGTTGTACTGCTGTACAATTGATGCAGTTTTTGTTATCTCCTTTGCTTAGAAAAAAGCAGGGGCGTAGCTAGGCATGGTATGATGTGTACGCATGGGTCGCTAGGGGGCGCGGGTGGGGGTGGGGGTGGGGGTGGGGGTCAGGTGGCGGATTTGAAATATAAGAGTAGCAAATTTGTCACATGCCAGAGTAGCTACAGAAAAGTCACTAAATCGATTTAGCAATGTATGCAATTAATTTACACATCGCCATCCTAGCGTAAGATTTCTGTTACATATTTAATTGTTTTTGTTGTTTTTTCATTCATTGTTGACAAACTGTACGCAACTGCGTATTCTGCGTACAGGCAGCTACTCGCCTGAAAAGAATAAGTTTCTGCAGAAGCTATACACAAGTTCTACCCAAACTACGGTCAGATTATCAAAATTACAAGTACGTGTATCTAATATAGGCAGTTGTCGAATACCACCTTTAAATTATTAATGACTCTATTTTTTCTTGCGAGCGTGTTTGCTTGTTCATGCGTATTTATGTGTTTGTATTAATGTAGGCATGCGTGTGTGACATGCGTTTCTAAAAATGGGCGTTTAATATTCTCTGCGCGGGCGAGCTTCGAGTATAGCATGCCTATGAGAAACAACAATCGTCCTGTCGTGAATGTCGTATTTCAAAGATTGTTTGTGCCGTACTATCACCTCCACGTTTTTGTCTAATTGTAAATTAGGCGATGTACTCGGGATCTAAGGGTCCCAGGTTCAATCCCGTTCTTGAGCAAGACTATTTATCAAGCTTTGTCTGCTTTTATTTGATGCATAAGTATTTGTTCTACACAGAAAGAAAACTATACGTACAACAATAGAAATAATGGCTTACATGCTATGTCTTTTATCATCCTTGAAATAATATAATCTAAAGAGATTTTATTCAAATGTCATAAAGAGTGTGTATACTCTACCTTCCTCGGTCTTAATCTCATCACGGAAAACCGCAGCGAGCGACCCGTGGGCACAAAACAACAGCAAAACGACAAACACCTCACACCTCATCGTGGCGAGTCTTTGCCAGGGTGGGCCACCGGCGCTTATATATCAACGTCACGATTCTTGGATCGAAGATACTTTACATGCAAATGAGAAAACACAATGTATCATAAATATGTTGCATTGAATGGACGAATAAGAATCGCATTAAACATCACCAACATATTGTCGTTGACCCCTTTACTTGTTTATTGTTCATACTAGGTACTTATACAAATAAACGTACGTTGTTTTTTTCTGAGTCAGTTAATTTCTTAAACGTATCCACATATTTTTACTAGAGAACCGACATCAAATGGTGCATATTCTGATTTGACAGCCAGGGGTGGATCCGAGCGGGGGGGGGGGGGGGGGGGGGGTCGAGGGTATGCAATCAAAGAGTAGAGTTGTGAAAAACACATACATGCAAGCTTACAAAATAATAAGTTTTTAAAGTAAATTTTGTCTGTTAAATACTTAGGTCGAAGAATATCCCTTACTTTGTATATATATCTAGTATTTTCTGCCATAAAGTTAAATGTATCTTGATTCATACCCAATCACGCCCCCACTCCAAAATTTTCTGGATCAGCCCCTGGTGTGGGTTGCCACCATTCCATCCTCCGCAGTATCACGTGACCAGTTCTGTGAGCATAGTGGCAGCTGGGACCGACAAGACTAGCTTGACACTAATCTTTAGAACAGAAGTACACAATTACTTAAACATATAAGAAAGTGTAATATAGCGTACTGTCTAGGCAACAGAGTGGAAAGCTAATTTCACATAACAAAAACGAGGGGTACCAAAGCAAGAAATGATTAAAGTTATAAAAGTGAAAAGCATCGCAAGAGCTACCGCGATATATTATAAGATCATGCGATAGAATTTTAGGTGTAAGAAAAATATTAATTTCAGTATACATATTATAATGTTAATATTTAGTATAGTATAAATAAATAATTGGCGTTATAGGATATGTATCCGATTTATGACGTTCATTTTTTTAACATTGTCCGTAACTATCTACCATTACGTTAAATTTGAAAAGAATGTAAAATAATTAACAATACCTTGCATACTAAATGTCGCTTGAGCATGGTTAAGGTACAATGACATTTTATTGGTCCATGTCAGGGCATTTTATTTAATAAAGAGATAGTTCGAACCTTGAATTGCACGCTTGCACATTGAAATTACACGTGGAAACCAGTAAGTTAAGTTGTACATGTTGTTTGCTAAAACTTCTATCCGGAATATCTTCAAATTGCATGCTATAAATAGTGTGTATACATGCATGTACATATATCTGCATTGTCATGCAGTACGAGTTTTATTTTGATGTTTTTCTGTACGACTGGTGTTCAATGCGTATTTAAAGGTGGTATTCGATAGTTTGGGCCATTGTTTTCTATAATGAAGTCAAATAAATAGTCATTACCTGAAAATATCCCGCGAAAGTCTGTTTATTGGTGCCCTCTTTCCATGCGAAAAGTACAGCATAACACCCCCTGTAATTACAAAAGGCATTTCCTATCAGAGCCACGTTTCACAGTTGCTATTTTTAATGGCATTTCCTATCAGAGCCACGTTTCACAGTTGCTATTTTTAAACTAAGAAGGTCTTTTTAGTTGAAATTCTTGGACATTATCGCCTGTTCTTTTGTAGATATTGCAATAACAAACAGTGAAATTTCTTACTTTTGTAAGCTTAAAATCCATTTACATACTTATAGAGATTTGTTATTTAAAAAGGAAATGGAAGTGTTTGTTGATTATTGGTAACCTGCGTATCATAAGAGAGGCAAACAAGTCATCATGCACTCCAAATAGCACAAGCATAAAAACCGAGTAAAACAAATGAAATGACCTACTTGCATTGAGGATTCATTCTAGGGAGACTATTCACTAATGTCTCTCATAATGTACAAATTCCATAGAACAGGGGTATGTTGTTGTTATGTACAAGATATTTGCAAACTGTCGGATATCACATTAAAGATAGAAGTATAGTTAATAGTATTAATGTTTATGTTATGGTATGGTCACACTACACAGGTAAGCGCAAACGGGCGGCAGATGGTTCAATGGAATGCTGGTCAACCCGGCACCTGGTAAACCTGGCACTTGGTGAACTCGGCACCGAGAATAGTGAATTCGGCATCCGGTAAACTCGGCACCTGGTAAACTCGGCACCTGGTGAATTCGGCATCTAGTTAACTCGGCATTTATATTAATCTTTTATCTCTTTGCTTCTAGACGCATATACAATTTGGCAATATTTATTGTTGCACAATGTATGACATATACTGTTATCATGGAAAGGTCTGTTTGTGAAGAAAGGTGTAACTTATTACGACCACATTTACCAACAGATACAAAATAATTCATTGGCTACTGGCTTAACATTTATTTTTGAATTAAATTAGTTGATATAATTTTTGTAAGAATTTATCTTTCTATGAAAATTTTATGAACATTTGCACATTTGGTTGTTAGTTATCCATTCCAGATTCATCTTGGCTGGCGATGATCTTCACATTCATCAATGAGAAAATCAGAGGCTCTCCCCAGCAAATTACGGAGAAAATAGTTAAAAGATAAATTGAGAAAATTAATCAAAATAACCATTTTATTGGTAAATGTAAAAATGCTTACAATAATTACTATATTAGGCAAAAATAATGTAAGGAGACGAATTGAATACCAATAATGATTATTTTGTGGTTTTTAAATCATTTTCTTATCATGTCCTTAATATTTTTTTTTATTTCTATTTTTTTTTTATATATATTATTTGCATAATGGTTTATATCTTTAAAAAACGAGGTGCCGAATTCACCAGATTCGTAATGCCGAATTTACCAGGTGCCGAGTTGACTATTTACGCAGGTGCCGAATTCACTAGATGCCGAGTTCACTTGATACCGTTCAATGTCTGTCTCTTATTCGTCCGTCAAATATATGGTGAAATATATCAGTATTGGTACGTTTTAAGACTGTTTAGGAATGCATACAACAATATTTCATGGATTAATTTAAAATTTTAAATATAATTTATTTTTCACTTAATTTCAATATCAGTAATGTCAATATGTCGATATTGTCAATAACAATATATTTGGGTCGCATTTATAATATGGGATGTCGTTAGCACGTAATATAATGTGGTTTATTTTTATTATTATTATTTTTTTTATATTCTTATGTAAAACTTTTTGCTTGCTCGTGTGATATATTTTCTTAAAGAATCAAAATGCACTGAAAATTCTGATGTCGCCCCTCTGTTTTATTAAATGATAACATCAGACAGTTTGGATTAATTGTTGTTGTGGTTGTTGTTGTTGTTTTGCGTGTGTGTGTTGGGGGGGGGGGGGTGTTTACAAAAAAAAATTATTGTAACTAAAACGGATTCCGCGAAAAGCAAAACACCCCAATTATCATTACAAACATGTATTTCTTATTTGAGCCACGCTGCACAGTTAGCTCTTTTAAACCATAAAAAAACATGTGACCAATTACTTTTGTGATCACGCGATATAATCATCCGGGGAGTTCGCATTGACGTCGCTGTCTCTTTATCGCAGATATATCAACCGAGCTTATTTATTCTAAATTATAGATTTGAAAAGAATGAACATTCACAGTGGTTTTTGAAGCGTTAATGGTCTCTTACAATTGCGGTAGTGTTCCAACTCGTCTATCTAAGTATGAGTTTCTGAGGAAATTATGCACAAATACCACACACAGATGTTAGATAGTGTTACATGTAGGCCTATTTGATATACCGACCGCAATAGCTCAAGCGGTAAAGCGTCGGCTTGCGGATCGGGAGGTCGCCGGTTCAAACCCAGGCCACGTCAAACTAAAGACTTTAAAGTTGGTAATAGTGGCTTCCCTCCTTCCCTCCTAACGCTCGGGGCTAATGGGACGGCAATACGCAAGACTCGTAGGTGTCAGTATTCCGTCCCTGCGTGGGCACCATTGCTATCATGATAGAAATATCGCTGCACAGTATCGGCAAAAATGCTGAAAAATCCCCCCTCCTATTTGATATAGGCAAACTGTCTGAAACCATCTTCAATCTTTATACATATTACTATTGCCAAGTAAATGGTAGTGCCGTCTTCTGCATAAATGTACATGTTTCTGTTTTCTTTTGTCAAGTCGCACCGACAAAACTATGGCCAATTTGGCGATGAGGAGAAAGACCACAATACATATGTCTGGGTAGAACCACCGACACACCGCATGTCAGCTGGGAAAACTCTCCACATGAAAGTGATCGAACCCAAGCGGTGAGAGGGGCTGAGGAGTTACAATTCTGTAATTCTAACCGCTCGGACACAGTCTCCTATAAAAGTTTTTACTGTTCAATATATTCGCGGTTACCTTACGTTTAAAAATAATGCATTGTGTGTAATTACGTTATAACGTTGTTAACGATTGTTACATTACCACTAATTTTGATGTACATGCGACGGCGTGACTCAATGGTGACGTGATCTTAAAAACGGCAGTGGTTACTTGTTCCGAAGCGCAGCGAGACGCTATGACAAACTACGAGAGTGTAGTGCATGACAAGTACTAGACATTTGCAGTGTAGTATTTGAGAAAAAAGACATGAAAGTGAAAGCGAACCAAACGACCACTAGAGTCGACATTGTACGTTACGGTCCAATGAAATTTGCTGGTCTTGGTAGTTACATTAGGTCGACCTATAATGTGTCATTATGTAAACATTTGCTATGAGTGGTCGCTACGCGTGATACATTACGTCCTGTTTAAAATGTCTTGCTGCATACGTAATTGTGCAAAACGGAAGTTTGTTCTTTGTTCTTTTTTCATGGACTTATAGAAGTTAGTAAAGCCGGACAACATACACATCTACACCAATTTTGATCAAAGGTGGACCGAAATGATGATTTTAAACCAGCCAATCAACGATTAAAGGTATTGTGCTACTTTTAATTTCTAACACGTACAATACATGGCAGCCTGACAGATTAGTGTTACTATAGCGACGTCCATGTCTGGGAAGAACCACAGACGCGCCGTAGACCATCAGGAAACCTTTTTTCACATGAAAGTTTTACGCTCTGACCGGGCATTGAACCCATGCCGGAAGGGACTGATGAGTTGGAGACATTATCCCCAGGGTCCAAGCGCGTATCTAATTGAATTTAGAGATCGTTGGTAAAGATTGATTTAAAGTGTGAGTTCACTTTGATTTAAATGTGTTATCCGAAAGTTTAAACCACTCTTTCCTCTCATGTAACCAAAAAACTATTATATTATTGGTACCTGAAAATATCCAGCAAAATGATATTATTGGTGGCCTACATCCATGCGAAAAGTAACAACAACCCCATTTTGTCATTACAAAAATGTATTTCCTATCCGAGCCACTTTGCAGAGTTAGCTATATTTAAACTAGGAAAATCACGTGACAGCTTACATTTGCGGTAGCGATACATGATCAATCCCTGACATCGATATATTTTTAAGCTCGTGCTTATTTATAGACTTGGAAATAATGGACATTTATTTCATGATTTATACTGTCTAATAATTGAGGTAATTAACAGCATTTACTTAAACTAAAGTATACGTTTATGCAGAAGTAAAAGAAACAATCCAAAACAGGCGGAAGATGTTGTCACGTGTATTAGATATAGGCAAACTATCGAATGCAACCTTTAAATCCTGCTAAAATGTTCTCTCCGGCTAATATACATGTATTATACTGGTGCGTGAAAGACAAATATAGACATGGTGTTTGCACAAGGTAGTCGTCGTTAAATCAACCGTTCAGATACCGATTGTATTGATAAATAGTTTGATAAGTGTACAGCTGTACAGGTTTGTGTTTAAAAAGTCTACACGGAAGATATGCAAGCCACATCGGCGATTAGACTTCCTGTCTTGCAATAGCTGACATCAGTTAAACATTAAGCTGAACTTCCTTAAGGTATACTGATGTAAAAACGAAACGCGTCCAACAACTACCCAATATAGATCTATTGCTTACCATGTATTTGATTTAGAGACTTTACAGTCCTTATCATGCAATCTCAATGAAACCAAGCCTTGGAATGTATTGATTTTATTTTAACTGTTTACAATCAAAAGCTCTTCTCTTGGTATTGGATTAGGTCGACCTATAAATGTGTCATATTGTAAATAAATATCTCAGCACACTCTCCATGTGCGCCCACCAATTCCCCTTCGCGATTCACGACCTCTACTTGTGTATTATATTCTTCCATTAAAACAAAATTAGCTTAGTGATTTTTTTTAAAATTAAAAATTACCCCCCCCCCCCACCCCCTGATTCTGCTACGTGAACGGTTATTGTTGTTTACATGTGTGGGAGATGTTAAACGGCCCCTAAAACCGGAATAGGTAAAGTTTTGGATAAGTGCACCCAAATAGGCCGACTCCCACTGCGAGCCCTTTACTGTAGTTGTACTATTTGATACTGTCTCTAGCAACGTCATTGCATGTTGTTAGATATTAAAATCCAAGATCTCAATACTTTTACAAGATCATCACCACATTTTTATGTACATTTTGAATTTCAGGAAAACATTAAGGTCGAACCTATTGTATAATGTAGGATACCGAAGTAACCATCCGATTTATCAACTGTATTGTTTCGTGTTAGCAGATAACCTACATTGTTAAACATTGAGTTGATTATTTACACAGCAGCGGATTGTGACTTAAACTTCCTTCGTCGAAGATTGGGACATTTTCCCACAAAGCGGGATTGTATACATACCAGCGAACTTATTCTGAACATCTAAGGATCACGGATTTAACGCTTCAATAGTGCGTGTAATCAAACACTGTTTGGGATAATATTTACGCTCAACCTCCGACAAGCGACGCTCTCAATGTGCGACCAACGATCCCGGACCTCGATTCACGACCTCCAGCTTATGTCTTAGGTTCGGCGACCAGTGACATCTTACACAAGTCTTGTGATCAAGATACGGTCTTCTGCGTTCATCGGTCTCCATTGAAAGGCCATTGTTCACAAACTGTAGACCTGTGTTCAGCGACCCGCGACGTGTCACGCGCCTGGTTACCAGAGTTTCTATGTCGACCTCAACTTAGCGATTATTGGCCACAACCAGGTGACCTGTGTTCAGCGACCAGCTGTTAAAGCAAGTTCTGGGTACACGACCTGCCAGTAAAGTATGGAGGGTTTGGACATTTGTTATCAAGGGACGCTGGACAAAATATCATCAGGGGTAAGTGTTGACAGCACGCGAGAAACGAGACAATCAGTCACGTCAATAATAGCCCCTCACTGCGTGGGTTCGAGTCCCGGTCGGGGCGAGAACTTTCATGTGGGGAGGTTTTCCAGCTAACCTGCGGTGCGCCGGTCGTTCTACTCAGATGTAAGTCTGGGGTCTTCCTCCATCAATAATTAGCTGGACGTCGCCATTATAATTATGACCATAATTATGTCATAGGCTGCAGATTTAGATGTTTTTAAACAAAGAAAACCACGTGACAACTGACTTTTGAGATATCTTTATATCGTCAACCGGGTAGTCAGCTCTGACGTCGATATCTATTTTTAGCAGAGGTCACTATCATGCTTATTTATAAATTTGAAAAAAAGGACTATTTAGAGTGATTTTTGCGCAATATTTACAGTCGAACAATAAAGGTAGTGTTAAAATCGGCTTTAATTAGACTAAAGAATAAGTTTGTTTGTTGATTTTAAAGAAATTTCGCCTAAATTATCTATTACAGTGGAATATTGTTATTATATGCGTTTGCTAAAAAACAAACTCTCGGATACCACCTTTCAACTGAAGCCATATCGTAAGTTTTGTTGAAATTTAAATGAATATGTAAACGTTATTCCGATATCACTATACATATATAATAAATCAACATAAAACAAACATTTAACAAGACTTAGTGCAGCAGTAGAGTTGTGATATGTCGTATAAGAGGCATCGCGTTTGAGTCCTTTTAAGGTCAATCGTGTTTTTTTTTAAATATCTCAATGTATCGACACACAATGTTTCCGGTATGGATTTAAAACGACGGACCATTTTAAACTGGTTGATGGTAAAGCAATATGCCTGTCACAGTTTCTATATACATGGTTGGTATATTTTCTCTATCCACTGTAAAGTAACAATCTTCCTTATTTATTGTATCTCCTATTTGGGAGGAAATAAAGAGAAAGGAATATTAAACATATGAAAGGCTAAAAGAGTGTCTCGCCATGAACCCGCATTTCTTTAACTAAGCAGGAAATATGTGGCAAAGTCCTGTCTTTAACGTTATGGTAATACGATACCTATTGCTATGTATGTAACAATACAGACACAGTTTGTGGGGCGGATCCATGATTTTCTGAGGGAGGTCGGGATTCTAAATGAGCGAGCACCAGAGGTGCTAGCCGTGGTAGCGGTTTCTGGGGTGGGGGATGGGTGGGGGTGGAAACATGCTCCCCCAGAAAAGTTTTCAGATGTAGCAGCCAAATATTGCCATTTACTGCATTTTAGAAGCTGCTAGAAAAATGTTTCCACGAGTCTAAACTGTTTGTATTCTCGACGATAAAAATAATCTATAATCATAGGTTGTTGTTTTTTTCATGGGATGATGGGGGAGGTCAAATTGAGCGAGAACCATAGGTACGGGTAGTGTTATGGGACTAGAGGCATGCTTCCACAGGAACCAAATACTGAAATAGTGTCATTTCCTGTATTCCAGATGCTTGACAGACTTTCATGGAAAAATATTTCACACAAATAACTTAATTTCAATGCATTTATTTCACGACATTCTACGCAAATATGTACTTACTCGTCTTATCCGTAGCACTGGACCCCGTGAAATGTTAAAACAATACCTTAATGGAAGATATTTTTGACAATTCAGTCAGGGAGGGGGCTGATCCCCAACCCCCACCCCCGACCCCGCTAGATACGCCCATGAGTTCATAATAGGCTTAGCCAAGGCATTCTAAGCTTCATATTCGGTGTTATGGTTTGTCCAATAGTACGACTTGATACCATAAATCTCACAGCTTACTTTGTATGCATTTGTTTTATCGTGGATTGGTTAGTCTGTCATGCGTCATAGTTATACAAATATATAAGGCCTTATACTAAATGTCCAATGTTAAATGTATATCTAATACATGTAACAATAACTTATCTAGTGGATGGAATCCGACAGTTTGTCTATATCTAACTCATGTAACAATAACTTATCGAGTGGGTGGTATCCAACAGTTTGCCTATATCTAACACATGTAACAATAACTTATCGAGTGGGTGGTATCCGACAGTTTGCCTATATCTAACACATGTAACAATAACTTATCGAGTGGGTGGTATCCAACAGTTTGCCTATATCTAACACATGTAACAATAACTTATCGAGTGGGTGGTATCCAACAGTTTGCCTATATCTAACACATGTAACAATAACTTATCGAGTGGGTGGTATCCAACAGTTTGCCTATATCTAACACATGTAACAATAACTATCTAGTGGGTGGTATCCGACAGTTTGTCTATATCTAACACATGTAACAATAACTTATCGAGTGGATGGTATCCGACAGTTTGCCTATATCTAATACATGTACAAAACATCTGACCTCTGTTTGTGGTATTTGTGCATAATTTCTGTAGAAAAAAACATCATACTTTAGTAAAAGCTTTGACGATTTTCATCAGTATCTCAATTTAGGGGCTGTAACTTCTTAATCAACACTTTAAATGTTTTTTTTTTTTTAAATCTATTACAAGAATGATAAAACTTAAGTGGCCACGTGCTTGTCTTAGTTTTAAAATAGCCGTGCAGCGTGGCTCAGATAGGAAATATGTGCTTGTAATGACGACTGTGGCGTTATGATACACTTTTCAGACAAGTGTAGGGCATCAATAAACAGTATTTTGCGTTATTTGTTCAGATAACAATAGTTTATAAAGATGTTTAATGAAAATATTTTGGTCAAAATTGTAGGATACTACCTTAAATGATAAATTCTCCAGTACAATGTTTAATTTCCTGAATCACCGAAACAATGCAATTTGAATAAATAAAACAGCATACGTAAATGGCTTGGTGTTTTTTTCAAGTTTGTTAAATTATTTTAAATAATTTCATCGATTGGAACTGGCCTTAGTTTTTGTTTAATTCTAATGCGTTAACTTCAATGACTGTCTGTAGTACGATTTGATTAGAAAATTGTGCCTAAATGTCTGAAATGAGATATTCATAATGGCAAATAACTTCCTTTTTCTCTATGCCTTATACAGGATATATAAACCTGACCTGGTAGCACAATCGGTAGAGCGTCGGCTTCAGGTACGGGAGGCTCCGGGTTCTATCCCGGGCCGCGACATACCAAAGTCGTTAAAATGGTAGTGATATAGCTCCCTTGCTAACACTCAAACAAATACAAGGGTAGTTCTACGACTGATTGGCCCGGTGTCAGGTAAATGTGACAGCACTATATCTGCTTCAAGTGGACACCGTCTCCAGAGCAACATTCTGGCTTGTTCATTGGCGCAAAAGTGAGTTGTCACGTGGTTTTTCTTAGTTAAAATAGCTATCTCTGCAGCGTGGCTCAGATAGGAAATACTTGTTTGCAATGAGGAATGGTGATATATGTGTTCACTGTTCACTCTAATCTAAGGCATCAATTAGCAGCCTATGCAGGTTCTTTTCAGTTAACAATGACTTATTTTTTATTTGAGAAATAATATTTTGGTCAAAACTGTCGCATATCACCTTTAATATTATAAATTGACGCCCACGTAAACCATTCAGCTAATGGCACTTGTTTTATTGGATTATCGAAAATAAGCTATGCGAGGGATTATACAAAATGCCAAATGCGGTGGTTTGTGGGCTTTAAAGGTGGTATTCGTCAATTTGGACCATTTTTCGCCTCTAAAAGCAACCCCCCCCCCACACACACACACACAAACACACACATACTGTTAGCTGAATTCCCCGAAATGCTTTTTTTTTATTCAACGTTCTACACCTTGTGAAAAGTGAAGCATAACACCACAGTCGTCATTACAAACATGTATTTTCTATATGTGGTAGTTTAAACTAAGAAAACCATGTGACCACTTATATTTGAGCTCACGTTATGTCATCATCCGGCTTTGACTTTGATGGCCATTTTAAGCAAAAATCCTAACCTAGCTTATTTTTAGATTTGAAAAAGAATGAAAAATTTGAGGTTGTTTTTTTTACACAGGTTATACTGTCTTAAATTTTAGATAGTTTTAGATCGTCTTTGCTTCGACTTAAAGGCATCTCAAAACCCTTATATAAGTGACACAACTCTACTCTTTTGCCTTGTTGGTGCGGGATGCATCCCCCACCGCCCGGATCCGGCCCACCCTCTTTATCTATTCCCTCGCCCCTTTGATCAATCCCCCAACCCCTGAATCCATCCCATCCTTGGATCCATCCGGTGTGTTTGTGTAGGTGGGGGTGGGGGTATTATTAAGGTCTTCAGACCCCTGCAGCAATACGGAAGGCCCCGTCATCGATTCCGGGCTGCACCCCCCCCCCCCCCCCCCCCCCCACACACACACACCTCAGGATCCATCTCTGTTGTTCTCCTAAATTAAGATGCGTGAAGTTAGCATTGACACGACATTCAAACTTAGTTACTTTCGAGCGGAATGTCGGGCCGAATGGTGTGAATTGTGAATGTTGTGCCAATGTCGAAAGTCGGACGCTTTGTTAACCTCCTAAATTAACATTTTGTTCACTTTTATTTCTTGTCCAGATTTTGAAGAACAAAGCCAAAGTATGGGTTATACTGACGAAGGATGCTCTGAGTCTGTTTCGACATGAAAAGGTAGGGAAATAATCTTCATTTACGATGTAATACAAATGTGGGGTAACAGGATCAATCTACATCTAACGTACATATAATTAAACTTATCACATGACCCCAGCCTCCTCCTGTTTTTCATTCAATACACCCATTGGATCAACATATTTTCTTTAATTACACTATTGTAATACAGCTTTTTGATTGATGACGTCAAAACGACGTCATCATACTGCAGATCGTCTCATCCCACTATTTGTTTACATTTCGTATTTAATCGTATATTGGCGACTAAAATCATGTAATTAAAATTAGCTGACACTCGTTGTCATTTGATACAAACATTTATAAACTTCCATGAAAATTGTAGTAAACTCGCCATATGCTCGCTTACTATTACTTTACCTGAACTCGTTTAATTTTTATGTTTGTATTAAATGAAAACTCGTGGCAAATTCTTTTTGTATAGTAGATATGTATGCCAAATTAAATTTTTATGAAAATTCTTCATCAAGTTCTAAATGTATAGATATTTTATTCTTACTTAAGGTGTATCTTTTTTTTTTGAAATCATAAAACTCCAAATATTATGTTGTATTCTCTTTAGGATAAGTGTTTTGCTATTTATAGGTATCGTTTGAACACAAAATATAGCATTAGACAAACCAACCAAACATGTCACGTGATTATCCCAATTATGGAAATAATTGTTAACAAACCCAACACGTTTAGGACTGATTTTCCATTTGTTCTGTTTACTGTGCGTTATTAAATAACCACCGAGCTTTTGGTAGCAAATTTATTTCAGAGTTGCCCAAAATGTTTTATAAAGTACTTAAGTTGATGCGGAAAAATATAAAATAACTTCAACACGTGGTTTTGATTTATTTAGACTTTTAAATATACCAGGTAAGAATTTGTAATCAAATTTAGCAAAAACCATAAATAAAAATTCTTTTATAAAAAAAATTAACACCTTTACATGTTTCCTTCTTAATCTGGTAGAGTGATGCAGAAATAACTGTCAAAGTGAAAAAGAAGGACGAAAAAGTTGACTATGCCTGCTAATACCGGGAGTCGACACTCAACACTAAATTTTGAAGCATTTTACCCCTAATTTTGATACTCTTGATTTGGAAGTGCAGCATTACATTTGATATACCTTAAAAATATTCGTGTAACAATTAACAAACATATGAAGATTATTTTACTTTCAAAAACATCCCCCAAAATATTCCCTGCAAAAAACGTCTTCTCGCGTTTCATGTAGCCGGATAACAGACGATATCATGTAGTCTGCTGACGATAAATTGAGCAAACTTTTGCAAAGAGTGTAAATTTAGATCAGTCAACTTTTGTTGGGAGCTGTCAGAACAGGATCTGAACTATTTGCTGCCCTGTCACAATCAATATGTCTTGTTATCTATGCGTGGAATTGTTAGCAAATTACTAAAATATTGGTTAAAATGACGTTAGAATAGTGCAATCTGTAGAGTAAAGAGCGTCGTCTCCAGGTACGGGAGGCACCGGGTTCGATCCCGGACCGCAACATACCAAAGTCGTTAAAATGGTAGTGGTTTAGCTCCCTTGCTGACGCTCAAGCAAATATAAGGGTAGTTCCACGACTGGTTGGCCCGGTGTCAGGATAATGTGACTGGGTGTGATAGCATGCAAGATGTTCACGGCATGCTATATACATTGAAGGCAGCACTATATCTGCATCAAGTGGACACCGTCTCCAGATAACTAAATGACTGTTGGTGAGACGATCAACTCAATAAACAATAACATGAAGATAGCAAGTAAGGAGTAAAGAACAACATAACTTGATGCTATGATTGATTTTAATTGTAAAATGTAACAAAATTGATATATCTGCTGTTTAAGAAGAGCATTAAAAATTGTTAAACATTACATTAAAACTAACATAACAAAAATTAAAATATGAACAAGCACCTCGTAACACCTGTGGTTGTATGCGGAAACGAAATATAATTCACCTAGTAGTTAAAATTGTGTAAACAAAACCAAGTAGATATGTAAAGTTAACATGCAGTCAATATATCCTTTACCCTACATTATTTTAAGTAAAAGTCCCAGGTGTAAATTTCACATGCACACTTACACATATCATATGGCAGTGTACATTATAGTCATACCGATCGTTATATAGATGACTCATACATTTTATTTCCTTTCTTGGATTTTCTGGTCATTTCTTACAGTTTATAGAAAAAGTATGCTGACTTTAAATATGGACAGAAAGGGGTTGGAGGGTGGTGGTTAGGGTGGAGGGTGGGGTTGTTGGGTTGGGTGGGGAGGAGCTTTACAGGCTCGTTTTATGTCATAATCATTATCCTGACAATAGAATCACATACTTTTTCTATATATTTTTCAAACACTTTTCCATGTTAACACAGTATTTAAATACATAATAAAAGTTTTCTTTCAAAAATCTTTTTTAATGTGTTACATAAATCGATTTAACAATAAACATTTATGCGATTTCCAATAAAGTATGATAATTGACCACAATTTATAATGCAAATAAAATCTGTTGTTTTTCTCAGGTTTATCTTTTATTTTTAAATTGTTTCTTCTTTTTTTCACTTTGTCATATTTTGTAGTTCTATTTATGCTAAAATTATCAAAATAAAAAAAATGGTATGGTTTATGTTTTGGTTTGTATTTCTTTATTTTTGTGTTGTAAAATTGGTGCAACTGAAAGATATGCTCGCAAAGAATTTGGCAAATATAATCAATAAGGAAATAAAAAAAAACTTCACATTTTTCCTCCTCAATCCGGTAGAGAAATGCAGAAATAATTGGCATAGTGAAAAGGCAGGAAGAAAGAACGTTGACCAGGCGTGTCCATATAGGTATTCGAACCTTCAACCTCCAGTTTTGAGGCATGTTAACACTAATTTAACTACTCAACTGATGGCCGGACCTGGCAGCGCAGTCGGTAGAGCGTCGGCTCCAGGTACGGGAGGTCCAGGGTTCGATCCCGGGCCGCGACATACCAAAGTGGCAAATTTCCCGTGCTAACGCTCAAACAAATATCACTGTAGTTCCACGACTGGTTGGCCCGGTGTAAGGATAATGTGACTGAGTTTGGTATCATGCACACAGTATACACAGTGAAGGCAGCACTATATACCGTCTCCAGATACTGAAATACTGTTATTGGGACGATAAACCCAACAAACAAACTAAACGGTTGATAGGTATTTAAAGAATGCGATATGACATTTTTACCTTTAAAGAAATGAAGCGACATCTCTATAAGGATAAACACGTTTTTAGAAATCTCTCCAATATAACATGCTGGGAAATCACAGTGGGAATGGTCGTAAACCAATAAATGTGTTTTCTGAACACAGGGATATCACAGTTGGGGAGGTCATAAAACAATAAGTCAACTTTGTTGCATTTAGTATACTGCTGTGTAAATTGGTGAGCCGACGACAAAAATCCCCCCGACCCCCTCCCTAAGACCACAGCAGCCTGAAGTTGTCTCCAGCCAGTTAGACCCATTCACTTCAACTACCATTCACCCCACCCATTTACCTCCTACTATGCTGGCTAGATAAGCCCATGGTGTTGACATTTTCAAATATTCAATGCCTTTCATGTGGCAAAGTTTAACCATCTATTATCTACCTAATTATTGACAACTTGCTGTGCGCCAGTGGTTCTACTACCACGCATAGGTCTGGGGTTTTCCTCGACCAGTAACTTGCTGAACGTTGCCAATATGACCATAACTTTGTCAATGTAACAAAAACAAAACAAAAAGGTCAATGCCTTCAATATATCCAAGTCACTTTGTTCTCTGTTCACAGAGAAGCTCGTGTATCGGTTCGGTGGAACTGGCTGACATACAGGCCATACATGGATCGTCCTCTGATCCTGCCAAGTTTGAAATCATCGCTTCCATCAAATCGTACAAGTTTGTAAGTATTCTACTTTGTGAATAAATGCGCCGGTAGTCGGTTGGTCGGAGTGGTCGACATGTAACTCCGTAGCCTTTTACTGCGTGGGTTCGAGTCCTGTTCGGGGCAAGACGTTTCATCTGGGGAGGTATTCCAGCTGACATGAATTGGGCCGGTTTCACTACCCAGACATTGTTTGTCTGGTCCATTTCTCCGCCAGTTATAGCGGGACATCGTCAATATGACACTAAATGTGTTTTTAATGCACCCCCACAAAACAACAACAACAACAACAACAACAACAAAACAACAACAACACAGTATTACTTGTCGTTAATATTGGCGGTATAAACGAAAAATGACGGATTTATTTAAATTTTTGATATCATTATTTTTTCTACTTAAGATTTTTTTAGCTATATGTGAATTTTCAGACCACATGCTCTATATTAATTTTGTAATTTTACGAAACAATAAGTTTATGCTCGATATTTTAACTTTGTTATTTGTTTTAGGTTACAAGCAAAAGTAACTTATAGATAAATTGCTGTCCTCGACAAGACTAAGCCATTTTCGTTTTTATTTTTAGGTTGCGGAATCCGCGGAGGTGGCCAACGTATGGCGATCAAAGATAGAACAATGTATCAAAGATTGTTCAGGGTAAGCAACTCTTATAGGATTGTAGGATTATAATTATCTGGTTATCTTTCTTCGTTCATTTAACGATTACGGCAGCGGAAAGGAAAGTATTTTACTAAATTTTCTAGCTATTTGTCTTCCTTAAATTCATTTAGAAGAATATAATTTTGGGAGTCTTTGTCCATTCCTTTTTTCCGTCCGTCCTTCTATCAGTCTTTTCATCCGTCGTTATCTCTAGAAACATTTCACAAAAATGGATATGCACGAAATCTCGCACAAACAAGGTCACATACATAGTATAGCAAAAAACGCACGTGTACTGGGTCTGTTGCGGAGCCAAAATCAAATGTCAAACTATTATAGAAGAATACTTCTATACGACTGTATTGGAGAGGACTACAGTGGAAGTGACCTGTCACGTTCAGGGGCAGATCTAGAAAATAATGGTTGATTGGGTGTCAGATCCATTCAACAATATCGTAAACACTATATATATATATTGCGCGTGTGTGTTTTCACAACTCTACTAGTTTACCTGTTGGTCGGCGGTGGGGTTGGGGGGATGGTGTGCATCCCCTCTGGATCAATCCCTGGTCATGTTGTAGATCAATTGTCAAGTTCAAACTTGAGAATCAAGTAATATTATCATCTGGCAAGGAATGTCCATTCAGCGAACACGTATAACAATTAAAGAATTCTTCGTACTTAATATTCCTTGTTGTAGTTCATTACAGTCAGTACATAACATATACTTCTTTACCTATATCTAATCTATATCATTATTTAAATATTAGCGCGAATTAAATTAACGTATAAATCTGAAGCCTAAGCGGGAAATGGTTTTCAGTTTCCGGATCGTCCAGCTGAATCCTTTCCCCTCTGACCGGCCGCAATAGCGGATCAGGAGGTCGGGGGTTCAACCCCGGCCGGGTCAAACCAAAGACTTTAAAGTTGGTAGTAGTGGCTTCCCTCCTAACGCTCGGGGCTAAGGAGACAGCATCACGCCTGACTCGTCGGTGACAGTATGATGGACCGGCCGGGTTCAGTCCCTAGGCACCTCATAAGTGCCCCTGTGCTATAATGACAGAAATGTCGCTGCACAGTATCGGCAATAATGCCGGCAAATCCCATCCCTTTCCCCTGTTTTTATTCTTTAATATTTTATACTTGTATAATTTAAGGAAATCCGATTGCAAGTTGGAGAAAACTTTGAAGGTCGATCAGACAGATATACCAGCCAAAGTCACCAGAGGAAGCAGCTTGTTTGGCGTGAAGCTTAAGAGCGCTCGGAATGTCGCAAACTCATTGACCAAGCGGGTCTCTGACAATACAGGTCTGCGGTCACATGGATCCGATTCTAGCCCAGGAAAGGCGCCCGCCCAACAAGTTACGATCACAAGGTCATCACTTCCTGCATGTACCAAACAGCAAATGAGCAACGATAACGCCAATCTGTGGCAAAGAAACAACTCTATGGGTAAAGAGCAGGATGATGTGCTTGGTCGTGACATTGTCGAGACGAATCAAGAAAAAAGCACGACTCCAAAAGAGAGTCAAGTGCATATACACCTACCATCTTTGGAGGACTCGGCTATATCGTGTAACGTCAAAGAAAATGTGCCCCGCGATTCTCAAAACACAGGTGCTGTCGTTGAAAAAGAAACACGTGACACCAGTAACCATAGCAACAAGGCAGATTGTCAGAATGCGTCTGTAACTATGAATAAAAACGCAGCTACATCCGAGAATGACAATAGCACACACACAGTACTTAAAGATGTAGGTCCAGAAAGCACGGAGACTGTCGACATGTCAGATGTGGTGCTAAGAAGATCTCGCATTAGCAGGAGCGCCGTCGTAGATGAGGAGGACCAAGATAGCGTAGAAATACCGGAAGTGCAACTACGTAACACTTCTCGGTCAAGGTCAGGCAGAAGCATTCAGGCTGGTTCCCGGGGCGTAGAGGTTCAGACTGAATCAGACAATGGCACCAGCAAATCGACTGTAGCAATATTTAAACCACCGGCTGTACAATCGGACGTCATTAAAGATGACAAGAATATTAAGTTGACTCTAGAAACAAATGGGAACGACACCAACGGCGAGACTATCAATGCCGCATGCATAGATGTTGACGTGGACGTTGATGAATCAGCTTTTGACGTTTCAAAAACAACTAACCTCTTTGGAACGGTTGACGTTGTCTGTGAAGATGAAATGGCCGGCGTAAAGGTAAACGGATTCGAGAAATCGCAGGCTTTTGAAAACCTAAAAGTGTATCTCCAAAATAACTCTGAAGGAGGATTCCGCATCGAAGAATACAAAATAAAGGAGAAAAACTCTGTTCAGATTTTGCGAAGTTTACTCGGGGTGTAATTAAATATAGTGGGTTCGGGGAGCTTTGCTAATATGTGATTAGACAACCATGATAAATACACAATATCAGTGCTTTTTCCTTCTCTCCCGATTGGTTGTATTATAAAACTTTGTTCATTGACATGTTTTATATATGTTAACAGGGGAATTATTGATTTGTTAGTATTTAATTTTGTGTGTGAAATATCTTAAATTGATAAATAGGTCACTTTATCTTTTTTTTGATTTTTGATAGGATTTAAATTTGATTTCACATTGCTTAAATCATTGACTTTATAGGACTATGAATTCAATATTAATTTAATATTAATTAATTAATTTTTAAGTAAAACTGACACATTGTAACAGCCATATTATTGCTATAGTTTAAAATGTTTTGGATGTCTTTTTTAACTTTACTTTACAGCCATTCATTCATTTTATACCAGGTAAATGCACTGTTAGTTTTATTGCTGTTACACGTTGTTCAAAACTAAATGAAATTGCTGTTCTCAGTCTATGTCTATGCTGGAAGTATTATTTTAATATATGTATATATATATATATATATATCATCGGCTAATACATTGTTAATGTGATATTGCTATTAGCTCAAAGTTAAATATAATCTGATTATTTTATCCGAATAGCTTTTATGCAATGTTAGCATTTTGATACTAGGTAAATTGTCAATTGATTATTTTATTCGAATAGCTTTAATGCAATGTTAGCATTTTGATACTAGGTAAATTGTCAAATTGCTAATTGTTTAAAGTTTAAAATGCTGGTCTTATTGTAAATTCCGATTGTACTGCAATAAGATCTTTTTTAAACACTGTTGAAGTCCTATGGCTCATGACTCGGAGTTAAAATGCGCTTCTTTTTGTGTATTCTTAATGTGTTTTATTCAATTATTGCCGTGTCATTACAAGGTAATTCGTATTGTTTTAGTTTAAAGGTGGTATTCAACAGTCCGAATCATTTTTGTCTCCCTTGTGCAACCAAATAACTTATTGTTAACTAAATAGATCCAGCGAACTGCTGTTTATTGATGCCCTACATCTATGTGCAAAGTAAAACATAACGCACCATTTGTCATTACACAAAATGTATTTCCTAGCCATGCTGCACAGTAAGCTATTTTTAAACTAAGAAAATCACGTGACCACATACGAGTAATAATCTCTGACGTCGATATCTATTTTTAGCTGAAATCCCCATGCTGCTTATTGGTAGCTTTGAAAACTGCAAATTTAAAATCAACTCTACTCAATTCAAATAATTTGTTAAGGCATGTCGGCAAATAAAAATACCATTGGCCCTATAACAAATATTGTGAAACAAGTATGGCCACACAACAAGTATATACGCACACATTCATTAAATACACATTCAGTCCATACAACAACAAGTATATACGCACACATTAATAAAATACACATTCAGTCCATACAACAACAAGTATATACGCACACATTAATAAAATACACATTCAGTCCATACAACAACAAGTATATACGCACACATTAATAAAATACACATTCAGTCCATACAACAACAAGTATATACGCACACATTAATAAAATACACATTCAGTCCATACAACAACAAGTATATACGCACACATTCATTAAATACACATTCAGTCTATACAACAACAAGTATATACGCACACATTAATAAAATACACATTCAGTCCATACAACAACAAGTATATACGCACACATTCATTAAATACACATTCAGTCCATACAACAACAAGTATATACGCACACATTAATAAAATACACAATCAGTCCATATAACAACAAGTATATACGCACACATTCGTAAAATACACAATCAGTCCATATAACAACAAGTATATACGCACACATTCGTAAAATACACAATCAGTCCATATAACAACAAGTATATACGCACACATTAATAAAATACACATTAAGTCCATACAGCAACAAGTTTATACGCACACATTCATTAAATACACATTCAGTCCATACAACAACAAGTATATACGCACACATTCTTAAAATACACAATCAGTCCATATAACAACAAGTATATACGCACACATTCAATAAATAAACATTCAGTCCATACAATAAAGACATAAAATAAAATGCATAATTTATGTACAGGAAAATAGTACTGATAAAAACACATATAAATAGATCTATTTAAAGCGATTTATTTTACAATTTGTACTGTCCGATAAGAAAGACAATGTAATTAACAGCTTTTACTTGAACTGAAGTATGTGCTTATGCCTTAATAGATTATTTCCATGTGATGTCATCGACACTGATAAAACTTTTTAAGGCAGCCATCTTTGTGGGCAGAAGCTAATGCAGGCCGAAATCGGGAAATATGTGCTGTATAAAACTCACCACTGTGTTTTTATTTTTCAGTCTATTTTACTGAATTTTATTTCAAATTTAACAGCTTTTATAAAGTATTTTAAATATCAAAACTATATTTTGATAGTTTAAAAGGTTAAAGAAATATAACCGAAAATGGTACACTGTTCATTTTGTTTTAAATATGAGCCAATAGTTTTATTTATTTCTGTGTATTTATTTTGTGTGCATTTATCAATTGTAAAAATATTGTATTCTGAAAATATGAATTTCAAGGGCTTTCCAATAGTGTATAGCTTTTAATTTTCGGACCACAAATAAAGAAATTACAAGAAAATAACGTTTACCCTTCTATACAATTCATATGAAAATCCATTGAAGATGGCTGCCAAGATAAGGGATTTTCACTGCTGTGGAAACTATCTATTATGCCCATTAATACCAAAAGAACAGGCAAACTGTCTGGTACCACCTTTAAAGTTGAAAAAAATCTTTAAATTGTATAATGTAGCTGCATTTATTACAGTATAATATGATGTTTCTTTATTTGCTATTTATCATTGAAATTATGGTCATATTGAGTACGTTCAGCTAATTATTGATGGATGAAGACCTCAGTCATGTGTCTAAGTAGAACCACCGGTGCATCGCAGGTAATTGACTTATGTGTAATTACATTTTTAACGATTCTTACATTTTTACATTGACACCGATTTCAATGTATACAAGCACGCGTCAATGGTCACGTGACATTCGAAAACAGTATTTCCGCACATGAAAAATTTCGCCCAGATGGGGACTTGAACTCACTCAGTTATAAGTCGGCAACAGTAGCCGCGAGGCCCTTGGTGTCCAAAAATTATCTTTTTTATACGAAAATATACGAATATTAATTAATATAACATAGCTTATAATATTATTATAGATAATTATATAATATATACACTTATACGAAAATTGCATTTTTTATTTTTGCTTACTGGGAATATATTAAAACCACAGTGAACAATGGACTGTAGCAACTTTTTTAAGCCATTTCATGCTCAACAACTAAGTGATAAGCTTTGACCTACGCATCAGAACCAAAAAAAAAAAAAAAAAAGAATTTATCACATGCTACCGAAGTTACATTTTTTGTTGTTTTCTTGGTTACATTTTCACTAAATATTACCAAATCTTTACGGACACTCTGAAAAACTGTTCTTTTATCAGACGCCATGCTGTTTTATCAATAGGTTAAACGCCATTAAATAAGTTTGTTCTATATTCTATAGTGAATCGCGAAAAGCTGGAAACAAGTTGCGCCCAATCGGAACTCCTCGGATAATTCCGTCCTCGGGACAATAATCCCTCGGATGTATCTGGTGCAATAATACTAAATAAAATAACGATCATCTTGTTCGCCGGAAGTCAGAAGAAGAATATGCCTAAGTAGTTCGCACAAAACATAACACTGCCATTGTTTGACAGCTGCGTGTCTGCTGCGCTGGGTAAATTAAAATCGGATGATTTAATTTTGATGCCGCCACAAATTGAAGTTTAACTGGCATCGTACTATAGTGAGCTGTCATCCGAGCTGCCATCTTTGTTTTGACGTCTGTCACAAAAAAAGTCCCACTTAGGGTAATGGCCAAGGTGATCCGAATACCTTCAAGACATCCGAGAGATGATTCGTGAAATATCAGAGGTGTTCCGATTGGCCTGCTGTAAGAGCGAACGGACGAGCGTCGTACGAGACTGTACATATATAGTTATCGGAAAAGCTGGCTTCTATATGAGCGTTTTACACCACAGTGTCTCAAATCTAGTATATCGGCCAAGTGCGTCTCTTATCCTGGATGGATTAGATTGCTTTAAAAAAATCCCCGGCACATTTATAGTCATATTTGGTTAGAAGTGCACTGCACTTCCTTTTTATTTGAATGTGGTATCTATCAGTTTGGTTATTTTTTTCACTCCAAATATATGTATGTCATTGTTACATAACATGGTCCATTCGTTACTACTCGATTATTTCCAGAGTCTCGGAAATGGCAGAGGTGTTCCGAGTGAAGGTCCTGCAAAATGTTGTACATTGATACCTACGATCTGTGTGAACCGCTAGTAGGCAATTATTCTTATTCATCATTGCAAAAAGATATTTCCTGTCTGAACCACGCTGCAGCGTTAGCTAATTTTAAAATAAGAAAACCATAAAAAGGACAATGTATGTATGTCGGAATTTTTACAATATATATATATATACTATTACAAATATAAAGTTATCATATATATATTGTAAAAATTCAGACAAACTTACATTGAATATATCTATATCTATATCTATATATATATAGTCACTTTGAAACAAAACAAAACAACAACAAAACAACAACTAAACAACAAACAAAAAACGCTGTGCAACTTGTGCTATGTATTTAATGCACATTCAACATTCTTTTGTAACTCGAACTGTTTATCTGAAAACCTCAGGAGAATGGCGGAAACACATATTATCTCACGGTCCAGAATCTGGTTAGGTATTCTGTCCTCTGCTGGTCCGGAGGTTATGATAAGAAAAGGATCTGAAAATTACCACAAATATAAAAATTTGGACTACCGCTAGACAAAGGCATACACAGAAAATGTAAACGTGACAAAAACACTTGGATTACACATTACACACACAAAGAAAAAACAACAACAACAAAACAAATAACAACAGCAAAAGCCCTGGAACGGTCAATGGGCCAGAGAACTGACTGGATGGGGGGGGGGGGGGGGGGGGGGGGGGAGGATAATCGTATAAGAGTTTTGGACCGTTTGTCAAATTCTTTTAGCTTTGAATCGTTCAAAGGTAATACTCGATAACTTGAGCGTTGCATTCCAACACTGGTCTGATAATCAATTTGCAAACAAAGTAAAGGTTTTGCCACGCAACACATGGGTAGTTTTAACAATTATAAAAGCATTGCAATTGCATCAGTTATTAAAACCTCTATAGTCTTGTTCTTGAAATAATTCTGGGTTCAAATCTCAACACAAATTATGTTGTTTTTTTTTTTTTTTCATTTTTCATTTTTAAGGAGCTTAAGTTCAAGACGAACTTATCTTTAGTTTATCTGTATATCGACATCACCTTTCACCACACAGTGAGGTCCTTAGTAGTTACTTTGTGTGTGATGACAGTTTTTGAAATCTTAATTGTTATTATAACGTTCAAACTTGTGATCTTCGTCATTTTTTGTATCAAAAATCTTTACCGCAACTATGAATGGCGATTGAAACAACCACGTACTATTAAACAAATTAACAATTTTTATAATTTATGGTGATGATAAAGAATCTCTGATGGGTAGGTATAAATATTAATAACTTTTGATACATAACGTCCACGTATTTCTATCAAACAACGAAACTGACTAATTTTATAATTTTATTGTGTTGTATTATGATATGCATGCTATCCGGATAATACACTGTATTGGATAAATTTATTTAAAACGTGGACACTCAACATTAGAATAACACTATTTGACAGAAGTTAGTACATAAAGCAACAACAATGTCAGTCCTATATTTTAAAGTGGTACATTTATGTATCCGACAGTTTAGTCCAATTATTTTTCTCAAATAACCAAGTAAGTAACTGGTAACAGAAAAGGTCTTGCAAAATGTTGTTCATTGATGCCAAAGATCTTTGTGAACAGTCAAGGATAATTCTTCTCTCGTCGTTACAAACAGGTGTATCCTATCCGAGCCACGCTGCAGAGATAGCTATTTTTAAACTTAGCAAACCACGTGACCACTTACTTTTATATTGCCATCCGTGTAATCCGCTCTGACGTCGATATCTATTTTTAGCAGTGACCAGCAGTGACCACTATCGCGCTGTTTATAGAGGGGGAAAGACTGGACATTTAGAGTAACCTTTTTTGAGATAAGTACAGTCTAATATTAGAGTTAATAATTAAAATCGTCGTTATAACGACTATAGTGTGGTTTTATGCAAAAATTATGACCGAATTTCCCAAAGCAGTGGTTACGTGTATTTAACCACCTTTAATTAACTTGTTTATTATTATATTATATTATATTATATTAATATATTATATTTATTATATATTGTATTATATTATATATTATATATTGTATTATACTATATTATATTAATATGTATTTTATTGTATATAATATTATTTTATATTAAAATGTATTATTATATTATATTATATTATATTATATTATATTATATTATATTAAAATGTATTTGATTATATCTATTGTATAGTATCGTATCATATAATACTATATTAATATAATATTATATTAAACATGCATAAGTAAAACTATTTACTGTATCGTACTATGGTGCTTTTGCACTGTATCGCAGATTACGAACACGTGCTGAACGCGTGTATTTGATAGTAGGCTGTAAGTTAAGAACAATTTCATAAATAGAAGTACGCACGCGCGAATGATCTTGTCGAGCATACGACCTTAACCTGATTACGTAGAGAAGATCGCACTAAAATATTTTTGTAGCTAGTATCTGAATTATTTACCGCACATATATAAAGGCCGGTGTAGGAATTGTCTCACACTAACCCGGTCATAGAATCTGCTGGAAGGACATCAGCAGACGAACAACTGCTACAGGTAAGTATGTTTTATATAAAACAATACTTTATATGCTTAAAATTTAGAAATGTAATAATATTATTGCAACAATGAGAATCAAGCATACAAGCATTCAAGAAAAAAAACACATAAATGGGTGAAGTTTGTTTTTTATATAATAACCGACAAGCTCATAGCTACATGTAAGTATATTGTACATTACGCATAGAACCATACAGAGTCTGCAATTCATATGAAAATAAATTACTGCGTCGTTGTTATATATATATATATTCTTTCTTGCATACAAAGTACATACATGTACACAATACAAAAGATAGAACCTTTATTGTTTAATTGTTCTATTTGTTTGGGTTAATTTATTCAAAGACACTTATATGTTAATTGAAGGTATGCACTTTGAGTAAAAATAAATCCATTTTTTTAAGTTAGGTTAACTGATGGTGTTGTTAAATAAACAACAACAGAAAACAGGCTTGAGAAAAAAGACTAAAAAAATAGCAGATGTGGTGGGTGGGTACGTGTTGGTTAATTAATTCTGGTTTTAGGGTATACATTAATAATTGTGATAGTTATAATGGTTGCTAAGACTCTAGAAAGGTTTCCAGAGCTCACGGTGTTGTTCTAATAACATGCTGTCATTTGCCCTAACAATTTCATATTTGAGGTAGATGCATAACAACTTTATAAAGGAAGTGATTTCTGGGTGTATTTTTCTGACTCTACCCTAGAACATATAATAATTGGCTTTTATAAGAATACACTTTATTATTTTTGTAAAGTAACAGTTTCCAAAAATAAAATCTATTGTTGTTAGTTTGAAATTTGCATTCTCTTCTAATTTGTGTTTCTAATTGTTTCCAAAAACATTTAATGCATATACAGATGTCAAATAGGCGTAAAATTGTTTCCTTCTCTACCTTGCAATAGGAACATAAACTGTTACTGACTAAATTGTCCAATTAGCAATTAGTACCTAAAATATGTGACATATTCTTGATTGAAACCACTATAAGCGAGGATCTTTGAAACATATGAAATGTATCTTTTACAGTTTGACTATTTCTTTGTTTTTTTTTTCTCATTTCTTATTTCTTGTATCCATCTTTCTGTGGAAATAAGCCAATGGGCATCAGGGGCGGATCCAGAAAAGTTTGAAGGGTGGGTTGGGAATGGGGACATGAATCAAGATCCATTCAGCTTTATCGCAAAATACTAGATATAAATACAGGGCTTTAAAAAGATACGGTAGCCCGACGTCCAATCCCTGAAACAGCATTAGGCTGTACAAGTCGATTTTAAATATTTCTGGGTCATTTTTTGTTTGTTTAATTGCAAGAAATGTACAATTAATGATCGACGTTTAACCGTCTTACTTCTGTACTTCTGTTCTCGTATTCGTAGCTTGGAGGTATACGCAATTGACTGTTGACCTTTATAAGGAGGAAAAAGCAACAACTTTTTATTCTGTACATTTTGTAAACATATAAGAAAGGCGGTGAATATTTTGCCAATATTCTAAATTTTGTTTAAAACTGACAAATTGACACTTTTTCGTGTCGAAAAAGTGTGATACCCCAGGTAATCAATGTGTTGTTATGATAAATAACAAACTGCATTTATAAAATGTATTGCCAAAATGTTATACACGTTGTTTTTTTCTTATTCATTTTAAGAACTAACCACAATGGCGCTCAGCTGGATTTTGCTGATTGCTATGGCAACAGGGGCGATGTCTGCGGCCGTTCAGCCGACCTTGACATTGCTGCATCCCCAGGGAATTCGGTTCAGTGTTCCAGGTAGGTGTTAACTATTTATTATGTTACATTTTTA
The DNA here is from genome assembly GCA_007844125.1 of Sinonovacula constricta. Lineage (NCBI taxonomy): Eukaryota > Metazoa > Mollusca > Bivalvia > Cardiida > Solecurtidae > Sinonovacula > Sinonovacula constricta. The sequence goes on from CM017555.1 coordinate 52,654,898, forward strand.
CGATAAGTAATGTTAAATTATTAGTTTTTTGCCAACCATATCCGACAGTTTCCTTATATCAAATACACTGAAATAGACAGTCGTGAAAAATCCACTCTGAATATTTATTCTTTCCAAATATATAAAACACGAAAAGTCTTTGAAGCATCAAAGGCGACGCAAAAAGTGGAAGAGGTAAATAGATTAAAGCAATAAGTGAGCAAGTAACAAAGACATTTGAAACGTTATGGTTTTTATTTGAAAGTTGTCAGTATACTATAAATCCAGAGAAAAGTATGTATAACTTCAATCTCATTAAAATCATATCCTAATTTCCCTCATCTACTGTCCGTGATTAGGATCTGACTACATCGCATAAGAGGTCGTGTCAAAATGACCTTTGTGTAATTGAATATGCATAGACAAGTGCCCGTATTTCGACCAATGCAATCGCTCCTTTCAAAACTACTATAGAATCCTTCCCGATACAGCAGTCAACACATACCACTTTTTAAACCGCTGAATCAGCCATCCTTTCTATTGGCATGCATTAATTTTTACACATTTTGTTCAATCAACAATTTATCTATCGGTATCTACCATAACATTTCATAATTCCATTTTTAAGTAGATTACGAAAGGATTTTCAACGCAACCCACTGCGAAAACGCTTTCGTTATCCGCCATGACGATTGCAGCGAGCGAGTTGTGAATGTATTTACCAGTGTAACTAAAATAAGGATTTCTAGTTCAAAACTTCTTTTTGTTGGATGGTTTATACATATTTGTAGAGGTTATATATGTCTCTTTTGAAATATGTAAAGTTAAGTTTAAGAATGTGTGTAGATTGCATGCAATCACGAGTTAAACGCGACCCTTTACCAACCCTTTACCATTAAAAGTTTATAGCGTGTAGAATGTTGCTCGCAGTATACCACAAGATTTTGTTGCCGAGAATTTCATTGGCTACTGAAAAGGTCAATTTGAGGTGAACCGTAATGGGAAGTCATCAGATCCTATTACGCGTAATACTGGAGCTGATTTTAATGAGATTGGTATAACTTTTTTTTCTGAGGTCATAGAATGGTTTAAAACAAAATTAAACGCAAATTCGATACCATTTAAAAGGTTTTCATATCCACATGTGCAGCAGCTTCACATTACACAAATAAGTATTATTCCGATGGTATTTTCTCGAACGTACTATGTTGTTGCTTTCTCAGTATCTTATTATTTTTTTTCAAAGTTACTTTGAAAGTTAGACACACACAAATAAATAAATATAAAAATAAACAACTAAAAAACAACAGAATATTTACCGAGTTTGGATCCGTATTTTATCAGGCTTAGAAAGTCCGCAAAACAAACTTTTCTCCATCGCGTCGCCAATAACACGATAGGGATTTCTGGTAAAAATAGACAACTGACGTCAATGCGGATCACCCGGAAGTGGTTTTCTTAGTTTAAAAATATCTATCTCTGCGGCGTGGCTGCAATAGGTAATACCGACTGAATTTATTCTTCACTGTTCACATAGATCTAGTGCATCAATGCACGACATTTCGCGACTTCTGTTCAAGTAACAAAGACTTATTTGGTTGTTTGAAAAAAGAAAATCCGCTCCAAATTGTCGAAGTCCACCATTAATGGATAGTTAAACGCGTCCTTTGAAAAGTAAAATGATCTTGATCAGACTCTGCTTATCTAGAGAAGGCTGGTCTAGATCTATGCTAGTTGGTTTATCCTGAACAATTCATGTCCAGCTTGATATGTGTTAGAATGTGTGTAAGTCGGCGGCTAGAAAGGTGTGATCCCTCTTGCCATCTTATAAACTTTCGTTTGTTTGTTGGGGTTGCCGTCCCCCAACGATATCTCAGTTATAATAACACCGAAAATCATCATGAAAAATTGACCGCCGCAGACGGGAATTGAGTCTCTAACGTCTCACATGTAAAGTATGTCCTAAATGATGTAGAAGCCAAACCGCGACTTTATTTGTGAGAATAAAGATACCTCAGAATGCTCCTGATCATTCTGAGGTATCTTAGTTATTTAAAGACAGTTGCTGCTTGAAAGAAATATAGTACTGCCATCACTGTGAATATTATGTCGTTAACACTTGACATAATACATGTACCATACCCAGTACCACACTGGGTCAACCAGTTGTGAAACCTCCCTTATATTTGATTTTGTGTCGGCGAGGGAGCTATAACACTACGATTTTAACGACTTTGATACGATTTTGCGATACCAGGGCTTTTGCCTTTCTGTAGATGTTATCTGTGGATGCTATATAATCTATTCTTATTTTAGACACACCCGGCCTCTCTTTGGTCAGTTTCCACTTCAGCATTAACTCGCCACTAAAGGGCGTGGCCTCGGGCCAATACAGCGTCGACGTTAACACAAAATCAGGTGGGTAACACAGACCTAGCACAATATGCATGTACATAAAAGGTAAAATAATAAAATCTTTACCCTGACATAAAAATCATTACCCATACTAAATTTTTCTTAACTATAAATATGATAAACGCATATAACCTGTGTATGCATTTACATGACCATGATTTTAGCATTTTACATACTTTCTGAAGAAGCCTGAAACCTTGCCATGAAACAGACTAAAGTTCACCAGTTAACCCTGATTTTAAAGGCTGCTGTAACACAGTTCCCTTGCATGTAGTAAGGCGTAATGCTTACGTTAGAAATGTCATTCAGAAAGTTAAGTATTGTTGGTGATTTTTTTAATAGAAATTCAAACAATATTAATTTAGGAAACGAGTGGGTGTACGAGAACCGGGACGTGGCAGTCCATCCCGGGGACACGGTCAACTACTGGACCCTCCAAGTGGTCAACGGTCAAGGTTTCCAGATGGTGGATCAATCATGGACGGCAGCAGGTAGGTGGTCAACGGTCTAGGTTTCCAGATGGTGGATCAATCATGGACGGCAGCAGGTAGGTGGTCAACGGTCATGGTTTCCAGATGGTGGATCAATCATGGACGGCAGCAGGTAGGTGGTCAACGGTCATGGTTTCCAGATGGTGGATCAATCATGGACGGCAGCAGGTAGGTGGTCAACGGTCATGGTTTCCAGATGGTGGATCAATCATGAACGGCAGCAGGTAGGTGGTCAACGGTCATGGTTTCCAGTTGGTGGATCAATCATGAACGGCAGCAGGTAGGTGGTCAACGGTCATGGTTTCCAGTTGGTGGATCAAGCATGGACGGCAGCAGGTAGGTGGTCAACGGTCATGGTTTCCAGATGGTGGATCAAGCATGGATGGCAGCAGGTAGGTGGCCATCGGTCATGGTTTCCAGATAGTTGATCAAGCATGGACGGCAGCAGGTAGGTGGTCAACGGTCAAGGCTTCCAGATGGTGGATCAAGCATGGATGGCAGCAGGTAGGTGGCCATCGGTCATGGTTTCCAGATAGTTGATCAATCATGGACGGCAGCAGGTAGGTGGTCAACGGTCAAGGCTTCAGATTGTCTCTGTCGATGGCAGTTAAGGTGGTTAACTGGGACTACGGCTCTTGGACCAATCAAGAACTGCACCACATAAATGGTAAATGGTCAAGGCTTCAAGTTGTTGGCGGCAAGAGGAAGACACAGCCAAGGTCTACAGCCAAGCTACTATGTTTCTTTTTTTGCTTAAAAATTCAAAACAGGATATATATGTCACTGGCTTAATAACAGCAATTAGCCCCTCATTTGGTCCGTATTTCCAAATGTTATGATTGGCTAAGGTTGAAATCCTTCAAACTCATAACTTAGGTTATGTTGAAATTTGAATCTAAGCATAGCTCTTGTCGCAATGTATAATATTTACTTCACATGATCCAAGATTCAGTCTCACAGTTTGCAAATCACTGGACTGTCGTCTACAAGGTCCCCGGTTTGAATTCAAAATAAACCAAAGCAAATTTATTCTTGGTTTAATTACGTCCGTTCTTCTTTTTTTCTCATATTTACAGTGCTTACATTTTATTGACGAACAAGTTATGCTTATGATTTAAAACAGACCATTTAAAACTGTGAACGACAAGGTGAAACAATTCTATTTCATTTAAGCAGAGTATTTTACACACAGTGCCATCTTTACGCTCCAGCACATACCACTAAAGGTCCGGTCCCAACAACAGCCGCCCCTACACCAAAACCTACTACGCATGCGCCGGCAGCCACGGCCGCACCAGCTGTTACATCAGCACCGGCAGGCACCGACAAACCAATCGTCGGCTCTCAGACCAGCACCGGCGGAAACACCCTTGACGGACCGGCACCACTCGTTTCTGTGGCAGGTCAGATCTTATAACTCAGCATTTGAATAGTACAGGTATTTTAGCTATGAGCAAAAAATGAATAATTAAAATTTTAAGCTCAATATTTGTCATCAAATAATATTTATACAATGATTTTATCCTTTCATATTTATAGGGGCAACGTTAAGAAATACTAAACTAAAACAACAACAACAACTACTACTACTACTACTACTACTACTACTACTACTACTACTACTACTACTACTACTTCTACTACTACTACTACTACTACTACTACTACTACTACTACTACTACTACTACTACTACTACTACTACTACTACTACTACTACTACTACTACTACTACTACTACTACTACTACTACTTCTACTACTGCTGCTACTACTTATGATATTATTAATAATAATAATAACAATAATAATAATAATGTAACGCCGTTTAATAACTTCTATTAATAAATAAAACCTTGAAGTTTCGACTTCCGATTTACACAAGAATTGTTTTACAAACAACACGTACCTTAGCTAGTTTAAAAGTCCATCTGACATTGTGTTCGAATGGCTCAAATTGGATATTCGCGAGTGAACCGTTTCTCAAACAATGTCAGAAGAGACCCGGAAGCAAACCTTTCGGTCTTGAAAGAAACCTTGAAAGAAACGATAAGCATGTGATATACAAAATCCATCAATATTAAAACAAACGTCATAAGGCCGCATTTAAACAACCAGATGTATACAGAATGTATGTTTAAAATGGAGAAACTTATACATGACAGGCCAACAACTATGGCACACCCGTTGATGAAAATATACATAACACGAATCCCAGAGCACCAAATTAATGTACTGGTGATTTAAGAAACAATGAATTATGCTTTTTCATTAAATCGGGATTGGGTGCTACATATGGTGACACCACAAAAAAAAAAAAAAAAAAAAAAAAAACATTTATGCACCCGTATAAATGTAAATTTCTTGTATCGA